>BSBK01006515.1:0-330000 GCA_027943335.1 Chamaecyparis obtusa
AAACAACATCACCACCCACTCAAACAACCTCTAGACATCCTTCCTGCCTATGCCTTCTTCAGAAGATGAAGATGTGAATCAACCCAGAAATCACCCCCCCGCAAGAGAGGCCCATTAGACAAGCATTTCAAAATGAGTTAAGGGATATTGCTGATGAAAAAATGGGACGTTGCCTCTTTGGAATGGTCTTTCATTCAACTTAGTGAGATCACCCTATTGGAGGGAGATGGTTCAAGCAGTTAATGCAGCACCTTCCGGATACCAATGCCCTAGATATGAAAAGTTGCGCACCACCTTATTGAATAATGAGAGGAGAAATGTAGATAACCGATTAAAACCAATAAGAGATTCCTGGGTTCAAACGGGTGTATCTATTGTTTCTGATGCTGGAAAGATTGCAAAAACCATCCTCTAATCAATGTAATTGCTGTATCCCCCAAGGGTGCAATGTTTTTGAAGGCAGTTGACTGTGGAGGGGAAAAAAAAGATGCAGAGTTTATTGCTCAAATTCTCATTGATGGCATAGAGTTAGTGGGTAGTGAACAATGTTGTCCAAGTAATTACGGACAATGCAAAAAATTGCAGGGCTGCTGGTCTTTTGATAGAGGCTAGATATGATCACATCTCTGGGACACCATGCACCGTCCACTCCCTCAATCTCATTCTAAAAGCAATTGGCACCCAAATAGAATGGGTGAAAAAAATATATGATGAGGCTGAGGAGATTCAAATGTTTGTGACAAATCACCATATGGTCACAAGCAATTTTCAGAAGTTTCTCCACACTTGGAATTATTGAAGGTAAATTTAAACTTTAATTTATTTAGTTTCATTTATCATTTAGAGTTCTATTTCATGTTTTACATATTTTAAATGTGTTATTAACTCACTATTGACATGTGTTTAGGTGGCTGAAACCCGATTTGCATCCCCCACATAATCGTGCTTCGATGACTTGTGAGGGTCAAGGAAGCATTGTGTCAAATGGTTATTAGCAACCAATGGAGTATTTGGAAGCAATCCAATACAGAGAGGGCTCAAAAGGTGAAGGCTACAATACTCGATGATGATTATTGGGCTCTTGTGGATTATTTATTGGAATTCACCGAACCTGTCATGTCTATGCTGTCGGTTTGTTGACACCCAATGAGCCTTGCTTGGGGGATGTCTATGATGGCATGGACACCATGCTGGAGAAAATGAAAATGGTAACTTACAACTTACAAGTTTTATAAACATTAAATTTACATAAGTTCATAATTTAGTAATTTTAAAATTTACAATAAAGATAACTTACATGAACACCATTTGATATCCCAGGTCATACAAAGGAAAGAGAATGATCCTGATGACATCTTCTACAAAAAGATTGAATCAATTGTGCACCATCGGTGGAACAAGAATGACTGCATCCTTGCACCTACTTGCATATGCCCTATCTCCTAGATATTATAGCTCAGAAGTACTTTCTATTCCAGGGAGAGTGGCACCATTTAGAGATGCTGAGGTATCCAATGGGTGTAAGAAGGCCTTGGGTAAAATGTTTCGTGATCCAGAATTGGGGGCACATGTTAGAAGTGAATTTGGGTCATTCGTCTCAGGAACAAGAGCTTGATGACATTGCTGAAGAAGACAGGGGTAGAATAAATGCAATCAAATGGTGGTACCTCCATGGGCAAGAATTCAAATACCTCCAACCCCCTTGCAATTAAAATATTGTCACAAGTAAGTTTTTAATATTCAGATTTCTTTTTCTTTTTTTGGGCACTAACACTCTTGAATTTATTATTTTAATTTATCTTGTATTTATAGTTTAACTTTATACTATTTGTTATTGTAGGTTGCAAGCTCTTCTGCTGCTGAGTGGAATTGGAGTACTTACTTCCTTTATCCACTCTGTAAGCGTAACTGATTGGCGGCAAAAAAAGTAGAGGACTTGGTTTACGTACACAACAATTTGCGCCTTTTTTCACGGAAAGATCCAAGATACAAGAAAGGCCCAGAGATGCTATGGATGTAGCACCCGAGTCTGCTGACTTGGAGATGACCATTCAGGATCTTGCTCGAGCCACATTGCTTGATGTGGATGATGAAAATGTAGATGACATGGTACCCAGTAGTGCTAGTGGAACCGATTTGGGCTCTACTGATGGTGTTGATCTTACACTCGCAGCCGCTGAAGGACCCCGTTGATACTGATTATTTTAATAATCCATTTGATGATTGATGAACAATGAACATTGAACTATATTTCTTATTTTATGTTTCAAACTTTAGTCTTTATTGAACTATAGTATGCTACCTACATTTTCATTTTATGGCAATGTGAATGGATGATCAAGTATTTAATTTGTTTATGAGTATGACATATGTTTATGAGCATTGATCAATGAATGAGGGCTAGATTCATAGTATGAAGCATTGAATGATTTAGAAATTCTGAAATTATGTATATTTCTCTTATTTTCTTGTATATATATATATATATATATATATATATATATATACTATATATATATATATATATTTATATATATATATATATATATTATATATATATATATATATATATATATATACACACACACACGTATCCCCCACGAATCCAAAATAGGGGAAAAAAAAATCCATGAATCCACGAACCGGGTTCTCGTACCCGAATCCATCCCCGAACCCGAATCGGTAACTTAGATATATATATATATATATATATATATATATATATCCAATGTGTCATGCAATTTTTTTTATAGGAAGTTTAAGATACTATGTTTTAAAAATTGTAAGCTTTGAGTGACACGTGTTTGTAGTATTTGAGAAATAGAAATGCACAAAGATCTTAATGTGACACGTATGAACTTCTCAAACATCTTTCACATTTTGAATTATCCGATCTTTAAGTGCATTAGTAGTTAAAGTTATATTCTCAAAAGAGTAAAATTGCTTCAAAAGGATTTTTGAGAACTTTCTAGATTTTTATCCAAAAGCCCTTGCTAGCATTTTTAAAAATTTGAAGCCCTGAATGACATAATCGTTACATTATTCCATGAAAAATCAGTTGCTAGGGATTTTGAAAAAAAATGAGAAGTTTGTGCTCCTATCATCTAGTCCTTTTATTTAGTTGCATATGCATTTAAGTTGATCAATTTCTTATATGCTTAGATTATTGTGTTTTTAATTGCATATGCAATCTTATCATATTTCTAGTATTAAAGCTTCAACATGGGGATATGTGTTCTATAAGGACATTTAGTGTTTAATCATGTCATGTTGTGTCAATTCAAAGTGATCTATAACTATGCAACATGATTTAACACTAAACATGTCTTTATTTTTGCATCTTCTCATTGATTGAATTACATAAAAGTCAACTATGAATTAAAAGACAACAATTTAAGCATATAAGAAATGTGACACTCTCAACAATTGAACAAAAGAATAGGTATTATTAGTTCTCTGTTATTCAACATTATATGATGCCAATTTATGTCTTTATGCTATTCAATTTATGACATATACTATTCCATCCATTTAGTGCAACCAAAAAGTAATGAAACTTTTTCGTTGACCAATGGGATTTAATATTTTTTAGACGTGCAAGTTTATTATATAGTTTGATTTTTTTTGCATATCTATAAAATTGAGAAAATGGTATTTATTTGAGATCCTATTAGTTGTGATGGAATATAGCAAGTATAAAACTCAAATTTTTAAACCAAAGTTACAAGTATATTTAAGAAATCTTACTATTTCCCAGGACTTTAGGCACAAATGTCATTGAGTTGAATAGTTGTGCATGAATGCATCTCCTCAGGTTTTGTACATTTGTTTTGACATATTGAAAAAAAGTTCATTAAAATCCCCCTATGTCTTTTCTAGGAGGAAGGAACTAAGATAAAAAGGAAAAACAAACATGAAAAAATAACCCTGAAAAATAAACTTGTATCACCTTCTGAAACTAATGATCAAGAGAGTATCATCACTAAACGATGTAACAAGCTCATAAAGAAGATTTTAGTGTGTTAAATAGTGCTAAATAATGTATATATAATAATTTTTTGATGTGATCAATGAAAAAGAAACAATTCTTTTTTGTTGGAATATTTGATATTTAGTTCTTGCAAAAATGTGTTATTGTAGTAATGTAGAAATGAGTTGTCAAAATAGAATTTAAAAAAAAAACTTGATATTTATTACAAGAAATAAAACCTAAGGATGGAATAAATATGAAATGATATCGGAGGGTCTGGGCCTACAGACACTCCAACAAAAAAACTAGATCAACCACTCGCCACAATGTAAGAGACACAAGATAGACTTTGAACACTAGAATAATAGGTTCTAGAACAAAAAGGAATGAGGGAGGAAGAGAGGGACTCCTATTATAGGGAAGGCTACAAAAAAATATTTCTCCTCATAGTGCACATTGAGAGGAACATTCAAATACTACCTATACCCATACCCAATTTGACAGGGGAAAGCAGGTGGTGTGTGATATAATCAATGACACAAAGAAAGTCAATCTCCCAAAGTTTGAGGGTTTAGTGTCAAGGGAGATCGTTGAATCTTGGGTGACTAAAATGGAAAAATATTTTGAGCTTAGAGATTACACAAAGAGCCCCAAGGTAGTGTGGGGTGTTTATCAGTTGTCTGATAAAGTAGCCACGTGGTGGGAAAAAAGAGGGAAAATTAGGGCTTAAATCTATTGAAATAATGTGAGACCAATTTGTAGAACACTTTAGGAAAAGATGGTAACTAGAACTATTCTTTGAGTTGAAGGCCATGATGTTTTAGAACCTTAGACAAGGGAAATTTAATGACTTTGAATATCAGGAAAAGTTTACCCAATTATTGAAGTATGTACCCCCATACCAAAAAAAAGAACGGTTTGTGGAAATTCATCATTGGTTTGAATAATCAAATAGGTGGAACAATGGATGTTCTTCGTCCTATTACCATGAATAAATCAGATGATATGGTCATTAGATAGGAGGTTAGAATCAAAAGAGATGATGAAATCAAGGAAAGGAATAAAAAGAGAGCTAAATGGACATAAACATCTCAAACTTTCGAAAATAAGGGTGAAAATAATGATTATAATAAGAGGAATAATAATGGATACAAGGGTAAAATAGAGGAATCTAGGGGAGGTAAAAAGGATTATGGAAGTTATAAGAAAGAGAAGGAATCACATAGAAAGGGTATAAAAAAGAAAGGAATAGTAGGGACACTAATCTTATGGATGCAAACATCACACTAACCAATGCCCAACAGATATCAAGGTGGGCAGCATTTGAGAACCCCATTACTACCTCAACATGAATATTTTCAATAGTGCATCTATGTTATAGGGGATAATGGGTAGGATGAATATGAGATCACTCTTATAAAAAAAAGGTATATTCTATGGAAACCTTGTTATAGTATTGATTGACATAGGAGGCACAAAAACTTTATTTCTCCTAAGTTATTGACTAGAATTCCCAAAAGTGTTGGCTTTATGGCTAGATCTTGGTCAATTGAATATACTAATTAGTTCAGAGAATAGGTAGAGAAATTTATTTTATAGGCCAATTATAATATTTCAAGCTTCTCAATGGATGCAAATTTTTATGTATAACCTCTAGGCTCTTATGAAATCATCCTAGGAATGAATTAGCTATAGAAACATAAGATTAGGACTGAATGATTCACAAAAATAGTAGAATTACTTAATGATTTAGAAAACATGGTTAAATCACAATGTTTTCAATGGGATATTAGAGTATGATAGCTTTTAACTATGTAGTTGAAATGATATGGTAATAAAGGGTGTCAGTTTTTGTTAGGATGGAAGAGCCTATAGTGCATCTCCCATTTTCTTTATGCATGACATGCTCATGGATGTGGTTTTGAATCTATGTATGCTCCTATGTGATTAGATGAGATGATCATATGCATTGATGGATATATTATTTATTTGTGTGATCATGTCATACATGTGTGGGGTTTATACCTTTGAGGTGATCTTATTTATTCCATCAAATCAACAAGATGTTATGACTTTATGCCTAGTTGTGAGAACCATTGTGATGTGGCTAGTTGTATACCTAGTTTGTGACTTTAGATCTTTTGAGTTTTGAGGACTCGTTGAGTTCTTCACATGTTTATCTGATCTTGACTCATCTATGTAATTAAATAATTACTCTTGTGTTGTGACTTTATACTGACATTATGAGTTGTACCCAGCTCAATTATTCTTGTGCTCACTCTGAGAATATTATTGTGGTCATATAGGTATGTGGCTTATGATGTGGGTCAAGGTTCTAATGAGGTATGTTTCAGTGGCTATTGGATTATGATTGTATCATGATGTTATTATGTGATTACCCATGTGATGTGAGTACTGGTTTCATTGTATGATGTGTTGGATTACCGTACTTTATTTCGGTTACTTGTATCATTGTTATGTGAATGTCAATGTATATGTGTTGAACCTAGCTTGTCAAGAGGATGTGTAGACACTCAAACATTAGTCAAAAAATATGCATACAATATATAACAATAAATTCCAATCACACCACCTCCAGTTGAGCCAAAACAAGAGCACCCAAGCCCCATTTGATTTTCTCTTTTTGGGAGAATGTGGGTGTGCTCTCAAAACACTATGAGAATATCCCCAATGCAATATTGTTATGATTTAGACTAATTTCAAGCCAAGGAGATCCCAAAATGGCACAAAAACTAGTATTGAGAACTAGTTTTTCCCAAGGATTCCAAAGAATGCAAGAGATGAAGATGAAACTTTAAATTAGAAATGCTATGCAAGATTTAAGATTCATTAACCTTTAAACATGATATATGATTGAGATTGAAAGGAAAATGCAATACTTTAAAAGAAACTGAGATTCATTCACCATTTAGATTATGCTATGTGATCTAAGAAATTAAAAACAAGAAAGGAAACTATCATACTAAGAAATTCTATGAAATTCTAAAGTTAAACTAGCATGATAACAATGCATAAAAAATGAAAGATGAATTGCTCATGGAGAGGCCTCTATTTATAGATTTTTAGGAGGAGAGAGAGGGCTTGGATGAGGTGGAACCTATGTGGCATCCACATAAGAGACACATGGGCTAGATGGAAGGGAAATTTTGAAAGGTCAAGAGACAAGATGGGCATTTAAGGTTGAGTGGCTCAGGGTTTCTCACACGTGTGAGAAAATTTGGGGAAGAGTGAAGGGGACAAAGGTGTAAGAGAGGAGTTGGAGCATTTAAGGAAGTTTGATGACTTCCTTGGGAAGATTTTCTCACACATGTGTGAGCAACCCATTAGCTCTAATAAGGTTAGGAATCACTTTTTAAGTGAGATTAGAGGAATGATTAGGTGGGAGTGTAGGATTAGCACATGAGGTGATGGGTGTAGGCTAGGATTTAGGTGGAGATTTAGATTAATTTAAATTAGATTTATATTACTCTAGGCTTAGGAGAATATTATGATTTTGGACAGATTTAAATAAATAGAGATTTATTCAAAAATGATTTATGAGAGACATGTATTAAATAAATTTAATACATTAGAGAGGGAAGTATTCAAATTAGATTTAAATACTTTAGATAGTGAACCTAACTTAATTAAATAATTATAATTAAATAGGTAGAGGAATATGACAAAAATGATTAATTAATTAAATAAATTTAATTAATATGAAATATTTTTAGGTGTCTACATTTTTCCCCTCTTTGATGTAGCATCGCAAGTGGTGTTGCATCAAAGAAAAGAAAATAAGATGCCCCAAATGAGGTTAGATGTTGTTGCAAAACAATGACAATAAGAGGTTGTGCCCCCTCGAGAAAATATCGCAAAGAGAAAACTTTATGGAATTTTCTCAAAAAAAGACACAAGCAAGAGGGGATGGGGAGAAGAGAGGGGGAAAAGGAGGAAAGGGGATAAAGAGAAGTCGGTCCACCATGAGAAAAGATTCATAATGCAAGATGAATCCTAAAAGCAGCTAATGAGACTTGGGGATTTCATTGTGTTAATGTGGAGACCACAACCTAGTTTGATATAGCAACAATAGAGACCTGCCAAGGTTACTAGGAACTCAAGGCCTTGTCACCAGCGCTACAGAGGACTAACACAAAAAAACATGCAAGGGTTTCCCCAACATCATGCATAAACCCAGGAGGAGGAATGGTGGAAATGATGTTGGAGAACCCAGAAACAAATGAAATTTCCCAAGTGCACCATGTAACATGAAATGATTACATGTGGGACATGCAAGGGTCATATCTGACTAACTCACATGAAGAAAACAAAATTATCAAAATACCTTTCCTTGGATTTCCCTGAGCTGCAATGTACCATGATATAAAGGATCATGGTGACCTAGAGGAGAGGAACAACAAGAAGCCACAAAAGATAATCAAGAACCAAAGATTAAATCCAAAAAATAAAGTGATAAATCAAAAAGACATCCTTTGCCAAAGAGAGGGTGATTAATTGGATGATTGGAGATTAGGTTAGATAGGAGGAAGGATTCACCCTACAAGGACCTATTGGATGAGATGTGTGTTGTAAAATTGGCAGCTAGCAGAAAAAGATGAATCAAAGACAATCATTTGATCAAGGATGGTGACTAAGGAACTTGCTGAAGGACAAGGCTTGGGGAGACAACTCGATTGATCATAGTTTTGCGGGATGAACGAGGATGTGGGCAACATGATGCAATGATATAGTACCAAGGCATGGTCAGTATATACATCACATATGTACAAAATCCCAAGGATTAGGATAGGTCAATAGTGACAGGGATATGTACAAAGCTCAAGAATGTAGGGAAAAGATCTTTCTATACAAGTAATAAACATAGGAAGCTCAAAATGTAGGATAGTAACGCATGTCGTTGTTGCCTGTGGGGGATAATAGAGCACCTTGGGAATGTGAGGGGGTGATTGGGATATGGAGAAGGAAGTGTTGAGTGGGTGAGGAGAGGGTGAAGGGGGTGGGAGGGGATGAGAGTTTGATAGATAATGGAATGGTCCACTATGTATGGCATCTGTTTCCAAGTTTTCACCAACATACCTATCCAAGGTGCTTGATTGCCAAGTTTTCACCATTGGACGATTATTTCTCTTTTATTTTTTTTAATTTTTTTTTATTTTGATTTATTTTATATTTTTCTAGATTTTTTGATTTTTTTCTATTATCATGGTGCTTGTTTACCTGGTTTTCACCAAGACAATGTTTTTTTCATGATATTTTGTAACTTTTAGGTATTTTTTCAGATACATAGGAGATGGCTCAAGCATAGAACCACTTCAAATTGATGGGATCATTCAAGGGATCCCCTTCTAGTGTAGATAACTGGTAGGATCTTGAGCCAAAGCATGTTGTGACAACATAAGGACCCAACCAAGTAGGTTCAAACTCACCTTTCTTTTCTTGATTTGTTTTCACTTTTTGATTCTCTTTAAGGACCATATCGCCCACCTGGAACTTTCTCAGGTGGACCTTTTTTTTGTAGCTCATCTTGAGTCGATTCTAATATACAATCAGGTGATCATAAGCTCACTGTCTCTTCTCATCTAACAAGGCCAGCTGGGTAATGTTGGAAATATTCAAGACTAGCCAAGTTACTGAGAGGGGAGGGGTGAATCAGTAACTTCAAAAACTTTTTACAAATTGTAGATCTTAACAATATTCCAAATAACATTTAGCTCATTGATCTAATTGCATGCATGAGAAACTGAAAACATAAAAGCATTCATAACACTTGAACATAATGATTTGGTGACCCAAAAACCTTCCAAATAGAAAGTAAAACTGGGGTGGGGATGATACCCACAAAACTTCAATACTGCAGTATAAAGTTGGCCGGTTAAGGCTTACAATGATCACTTTTGATGATTTGCCCTATTAGGAGCAATTAGGACTGCTAGGTCCACCTTGTTAGAGGATTTACAAACATACAATGAAGTATGCACTCGGTTAAGAGATTTTACAAAAGACTGTTAAGTCTACCCTGTTAAAGGATTTGATGTTGATTCGCCTGTTAGGATGAAACAGTATATCTCTTACTTGCAACTGAATTTTCTGATTGAGATTCCTTGATGTACTGATCACCTTCTATGATAAATATGTCTCTGCTACTCCTTATACTATTGTAGCCCTTTGTAATTCGCTTATCTCTGCTTTCCATGCATCTTTGCATATGCACATACACTTTTCATATATTTCCATGCACACACTTCTATATTGGATGTGATACAAAACATTACTTATATATCAATCCAATAAAATAATTACAAAGTTGGCTAACATACAAGCTAACACAAGTATTACTGAGTCAGCCCAAATATAGTTACACGATTTCTATAGACTGACTTGGTGACTTTCTGATACACGGCATCCACTGCATTACTCGGCATCCTCATGCACTCGGTAGAAGTGGAGGCTCGGTCCATACTAACCACTCAATTGTAGTTTCAAACTCGGTATACACTGGAGACTCGGTAGATACAGTGTCACTCGGTAGAAACTGAATTCCATGTTTACCATGCCAACACTTGGTAAACACTGCTCATCTCATCACTCGATTAACACTGGCTTCGTATCACAAGAATTGATAACTCAATAAGCACTACAAAGCTCGGTCACCACAGATTGCTCAGTAAGCACTGTTCTGCTTGGAGATCTCGATAAGCATACAAAATCTGAATAAGTGTTGTCACTAATGACAAACATAACTTAATGCCAACAATCTCCACCTTTGGCATTAGTGACAAAAACACTTATTTTCCAAAACTTATATACAAAATCATGCTGATTCTAATTTTGATTTTTCAAAATTTATCTTTGTCATTCTACTGTATATACATTTCATGTCTCCCCCATACAGTATACATATTGTATCATATACAAATATCTTATATCTCCTCATATTTCTCCTATTATTTCATGTCTCCCCCATACAGTATACATATCTCTCTCATATCTCTCCCCCTTTTTGACAATAATGCCAAAGGTGTATATACAAACAATTTACATGGAGATACCAAAATGTGAGAGGAATTCAGAATGTACCTTAATAATTAGTGTCAGAGTTCTGTCCCAATTTTCTTGCAGAAACTTGCATGTATGGAGTGCAACTTGGACTTCTGCAGAGAGTTCAATCATATGGTCTGCAATAGAAAAATGGTTGTCATGGATCAATGTTTTTGAAAGAACAATATGCTTCTGCATTGTATCCATGATGGGAAGGATCATATTTTGAATGTCTATCAGTGCTGACCAGATCCTTGCTTGCTCTTTCAATAATTCTGACTGCATATCAGATAAGAATCTGATTTTCATATGATGTGCAGAGCTTGAACTAGGTTCAAGTTGCAGCTTTTGTGCACTGACTTTCAGATCCTCATCAATTTTATTCAATTTGTCCTTAATTTCCTTAGTGAACTTGGCAACATTACATAACTTGGAAAAAAGTGATGTTACATTGGAGTAGGAGGATTCAATGTTTGACAAAACTGAAGATAGCTCTGCCTGATTTATAGCTATTTGCTGAGCAATATGCTCAAGCACTTTATTGTCAAACTTCTTTTCTGCTTTCTCAATTAACTTTACTTGACCAGAAGAGTCCTCATTGAACTTAGTGACTGCCTCTACCAACTGCAACAAAATGTGTTGAGAGGAATCAATTTCAACACCTATAGCCTCTGTCAAAATGTTCTTGGCATCTTCTACGATCTTATACTCCTTGTCTCTTTCCTCTTTTGATTTCTTCTGCTTTGCCTTCTTTTGGAGGAGTTCACCAACTATTTGCATTTGGTCTGCAGTAAGATTTGCAAAATCCCATTTTGGAATTTCTATTTCCTCATCTAAATCTATGTCTTCTTCTATGACTTTACTCTTGCTCAAAAATCTTGTACTCGGTTGAGCCTTAGGTCCAACTATCATTGTACTTAATGCTTTTGAATCCAGAATAGAAATTATTGTAGATATAGTAGGATTTGTAGTGAAAAATGATATAGTCCCAACTGATGGAAAACTTGATGAACCCAAAACTGAAGTATGCACAACTGTAGTATCAAAAACTAAAGTACTTACTGAAGTATCCAAAATTGAAGAAGGTGTTGAAGTAGTTGCAGAAGATTGCAACTTGGTAGAAGAAGGAGGTTGTAGCTCGGTGGATGAAGTGGTAGCCACTTCTATCATTGATACATTGAGCTGTGTGAGAGCTAAGGATGATTGGACATTTGATGTATCTGTTGGATTTGTCACAATCACACTTGCTGAAGCTATCTCCGAGCTAGATGTAGCAATTTTTGCTGGAGAGTGAGGAAGTGAGGCAATTACTTCTGCAGCTATCCGAACTGTATCATCTTCCTCATCATTTTGCTTGGCTTCCTCGGTGGCTTCTTTCTCTGCTTCTTCTTCAACTTCAACACTATCTAGCTGAACTGTTTCTGTGGTAGCTTCTTCTTCTTTATCTTCATCACTGTCATCTTCAATATCTTTTATCACAACAGTTTCAACACTCGGTTTGTGAAGTTGATAGATGTTTTTCCATGTAGTAGTGGCACTCTTTACAACCGATTCTACATTTTTTATCAGAATCAGACAAGTGTTGAATCTGAGTGTCATCTTGCTCTCATTTTCTTTCAATGCCTTATTAACTTCAGCATTTTTCAAATTTGGCATTAACTGTCTTAAGGTTTGAGCATATATACCCTTTACATTTTGCCTTGCATTCTCCCATCTCATCTTGACTTTATCCAATAGAACACTTGGAATTTGTGAAGCCATATCATCAGGTGAGTACTTCCATTGCCCCATTTTCTCAATAACAACATCTTCAATCTCCTTCTACTCTATCTCTGTTCTAATTTTATACTTGAGAGATTTGAAGTTTGCCATTCCAATTCCTTCTCTCAAATTCTTAATGTTTTCTTCAAATGTGGGAGGAGGCCTTTTAAATACTACATCACCACTGTTTTTACCTACCTTGCCCCTTGTTCTTCTTGTGAAGACTGTAGTAGATTGTTTAGGTGCCTTGGTGATGGTCGCCTTCCCTTTCTTCTTCACGGGTACTTTTTCTTCTTCACTCTCATCCTTTTCCTTTTCTTCTTCAATGTCCTCTCCTTTTCCCTTGCTTACCATTAGAGGTGTGCTAGATTGCATATTGGCCATCCTCTTTCTGCCTTTGTTAACTACCTATGGGAGCTTTATGCTTAGTTCTATTCTTACCTTTGCTTCATCATATGTTCCAAAGTATGGAGCCTTTGGATCAATAGGTTCATTTATTAGGGCTTCAATTGTGTCCTTGGTTTCATCAATATTTACCTCATAGGGAAGAGGTTTCACCCATACAGAATCTGAATAAGTGTTGTCACTAATGATAAACATAACTTAATGCCAACAGGTAAGGCGTGCCCTGTGATAGTCTTCATTAGTGGTATAGTTCTTCATGGACACGCATAGTGAAGGAAGCTTGACCTAAATTGGTGAGATGGCTTCGACATTATATACAAGGGAGTATGGGGTGGTGCATGTTGGAGTGCAAAATGAAGTGTGATAGGCTCAAATGGTGGGATTTATTTGGAGATGCTAGTTAGGAACAGAATCATTGACAACCTTTTTGAGGATTTTGAGGATGGTTTTATTGATTGCCTCATCTTTTCCATTTTCTTAAGGGAAGTATGGGCTGGAGAAATGGTGGTGGATGTGGAATCTAGCACATAGATCATCCACATGTTGATTTTCAAAGGGTGTGCCATTATCTGTGAAAATGGTTTAGGGGATGCCAAAGAAGAAAATGATATGGTAAAGGATGAACTTATATATTTGAATGTCTGTAGTTAAGGTGAGAAGAATTACTTCAATCTATTTTGTAAAATATTCAGTGGTAGTTACGATATACTTATGTCTATCTGAGAAAATGGGAGCGATCAAACCAATGAGGTCAAAGTCCCAACATGAAAAGGGCCATGGTGGCGCAATGGGCTGCAATTCGTGTGCTGGAGCATGGATTAGATTAGCATGCTATTAACATGGTAGGATTTTTTTTACAAACTCACATGCATCATTATCCATTGTTGGCCAATAATGCCTGGCTCTGAGAAAATACTTTTCTAGGACCATGCCACTCAGGTGGGCACTGCAAATTCCAATGTGAACCTCTTGTAAAGCTAGGATGACCTTGTTTGAATCTAAAGACTGAGAGAGGATGTTGTGATATCCACAATGATATAGGGTGTTGGCTACAAGAGTGTAGCAAGAATCTCTATGAATAAGTTTTTGGTGTTGGGTGTTTGTGAGGTGAGGGGATATGATACTATTTTTTAGATAAGATTGGATGTTGTGGTATAATGAGGACTGGGGACCAACCAAAATGCACACCATTTTAGAATTGGCATTCTTGTAAGTAGGTATGTATAGCTATACCACTAAGAATTCATATTGTGTTGAATCTTGAAGGATTTCCAGTTACGATTTGATAGTTTCCATAGCATTTGCAACTTTGTTCTAAAGCCTAGGTACTTGTGTGAATTGTAAGTTTACAAATTGTTCTTTCATTTTGTCTACCAATTCCTTGTAAGGTGGTATCTTGTCATCCTTGGTTTGATACTCATCCAGAACCTTCTTGATGATTAGCTGTGAATCCTTGAACACTTGCAGTTATGTGATGTTCCATTGGATAAATATTTTGAGACCAGTGATGAGGGCTTCATATTTTACAATGTTGTTAGTGTAGGGGAATCCCAAATTGAATGATTGGGGATGTAGTCACCTTGAGGAGTGACAAAGAGGATTCTTTCTCCTGATCCATGAGACATGTAGGAGCCATCAAAGTATAGCTTCTATGTGGGTTGTTCTTTGACCATGCATAGATGTTCATCAAGGAACTCCATTACCAATGGATATGCATATACCAGGGGTGCCTCAACTAGCTAATCTGCAATGACTTGCCCCTTTATTTCTTTTTTGTCCACATATTGGATGTTGAACTCACTTAGGAGCATAACCCATTTTTCCATTTGTCCTGTAAGTGTTGTCTTTAATAGTAGGTAATTGAGTGGGTCCACATTGGAAATGATCTTGACAGTATGGCTTATCATGTAGTGTCGAAGCTTCTGAGTAGCAAAAACCACTGCCAGACATTCTTTCTCCATGGGTGGGTAGTTTACCCAATAGCTGACAAGAGTGTGACTAATATAGTAGATGGCTCTTTCTTTTCCATTATCATCAATCTATGCCAACAATGCCCCCAGTGTTGTAGCGGTAGCTGAGATGTAGAAAATGAGAGGGAGTCCTAGTACTAGTGCACAAGGATGGGTGAGTTAGCTAGGTACTCTTTTAGCTTCTCAAAAATTCATTAACAGATTGGATACCACTTGAAGCTCGTGTCCTTACGAAGAAGATGTGTGAGTGGTTGACACTTGTCAACTAACTGTGATATGAACCGACACATTGATTATATCTTGCCTTGTAGGCTCCTTAACTGCTTAATTGTGCATGGTGGAGGCATGTACATAATGGATTTAACTTTCTTAGGATCAATCTCTATGCTCCACTATGATATAATGAACCCTAACAACTTTCCTGATGTGACACCAAAGACACAATTCTTTGGGTTTAATTTCATACCATAGTGATGTAGGCGATCAAACACATGCTAAAGGATATCCAAGTGTTCTAATCATGTCTTTGACTTGGAAAGGATGTCATCCACACAGTCTTCAAGTATTTTGTGGATCATGTCATGGAAGATTGATGTCATCACTCTCTGATATGTAGCTCCTACATTCTTTAAATTGAATGACATCATATTGTAGCATAAGGTGCCCCATGGCATGGTAAATGTTGTCTTGTGTTGGTCTTCTTCTGCTATACAAATTTGAATATACCCTCAAAAGTCATCCATAAGTGACAACATATCGTGACTAGTTGTGAGATCACTGATCATATCTATGTTTGGTAGGAGGAAATCATCCTTTGGGCATGCCTTGTTTAGATCTCTAAAGTCTGTGCAGATCCTTATTTCTTTTAATGGTTTAGTGACTGGCACCATGTTTGATATCCACTCTGAGTAGTCAATAGCTTTGAAGATTTTTTATTGCAAGAGATTTTCGAGCTCTTCCTTGACCAGTAGGGCTACCTTTGAATTCATCTTGTGTAGCTTTTGTTTGACTAGTTTTAAATTTGGATCCACTGCAAGGTGATGAACAACTAAGTTTGGATCGAGTCTAGGCATGTGAGCATATGACCATGCAAAATTTATTATGGCTTCTTGGAGGAGTTCTGTGAAAGCTAGCTCTTCACCCTCAGTCATAGACATTGTGATGTAAGTGATTCTTGGGCATTCCTCAGTTCCTAAGTTAATTGGCTTGGTGTCCTCGATTAGGATGGATGATTGCTCTGGTTTGTAGTCATGGATGGGGGGAAGAGGAAAGTCTTGATCTTCTAGCACCTCAGAGAGGTTTTCACTAGAAGATACACCCTTTATTTTTACTTTTTTGGAGTCAGAATGTGCCCCAGAGGGGTTTTCACAAAAAGACTCAATCTTTTCTATTTTATTTTTCATCTTGCTGCTAAAGACTTCATCTTCCCCAAAGTATCCCTTGGGGTCGAGCTTGTAGACCTATGATGATTCCTACCCCCAGTCTTGTTGATCTGATGTTCCCATGAATCTTAGGAGCATTTCCTCACTTTGGAGCTCATCAATGTGTGTGACACTTGGTTGGTCCCAGTCTATGAGTTTAGGATAGATGAGGGGAAGGTCAATTAGGGTAATGATGAGTTGACAAAGGATAAAATTGCCAAGGAAGGTTTCATCATCGAAGATATCATCATAGGATTTCTTTTCTTCCTCTTTAGGGATGTCTTCAATTTCCATAAGTTTGTCTTCGATGTTTAAAAGGGTAACGTTGGGTGAATTGGTGCCCCCAATTATGGTATTGGGTCCTTTTATATGAAAGTGAGGGGTATTGAAGCCAAGGCTTCGATGTGATAGATTTTGTGAGACTTCCATTGGATCTTTTGTGCTAGTTTTTTCAAGTCCTAGACCACCACCTTGATAATTCCATTGTTTAGTGGCCCATTTGTGTGATGCTGGTATTTATACTTGAAGTATCTGAGGAGATCAGTTTTAGGAAGGGGAGGATCTTTGTATAACCATCTGTTAATGCCAGGGTCCATCTCTTGATTATTCAAGATACCATGTGAGATGAATGTTGATGACCCTATTTGCTTGATTTCAGGTTCTTCTTGAGGGATCCTGTTATGGTAGCATGGGCGCCCTTGGCTGTGTGGATCAAGCAACATGGCCCCTACTACAAAGGCATCAATTAGACTATATTCATTGTATCCCTTGTTGATCTTGACAGAGGAGAGGGTGGAGGCTAAGATCATATCTAGATTGCAATGAGATCAGGATGAGCTAGCGACTGAAGTGTGAATGTCGATGCCAGGATAGTGGGTGTAATGGGGGAAGGAGGCTTCTAATGCACTAAAGTATGTGAAGGGTTGGGGATCAACGTGAATGGTGATTTCAGTGCCTTGATGCAGAAATTTAACCACCAATGATAGGTTGACATGATGGCTTTGATGGAGTGAATCCATGGTCAGCCAAGGAGGATGTTGTATGGGAGATCAAGATCAATAACATGAAAAATGGTCTCTTGATTTTCTAGGCCCAGCTTGATGGGAAACAAAATAGTACCTTCTGAGGTACACTCTAAGTTATCATAGGCTTTAATGGTGATAACTTCATGTAAAATGTCAGCCTCTGTGTATCCCACCTATCGAATGAACTTTAATATGCATAAATTTTGGGCCAAACCATTATCTATCATGACCCTTTTGACAGCAAAGTCATTTACCATGACATCGATACGGAGTGGGAGATTATGATCTGGCTCAACAGATGGCATGTCAGAAGGCTTGAAGGATAGGGTGCAAGATGCAGATAGGTTCCCCATGAGATTTTTGAACTGGATAGTGTTGATGTCTATGGGGACACATGTCTCTTGGAGGGCATTATTGAGGATCTCTTGGTGGATGGGTGAAGTGTGGAGAAGGTCGAGAATGGATATTTGGGCAAGTTTCTTCCCAGGGTGTTCTAGGAGATTGTATTGTGCATTAGAAGAGGGCATTGGATTAGCACCAACAACATATATCCAGTGTCTATGTCTGGTGACTCCACACTGACTATCTACTTCTTTGAAATGTATGACATTTATAGTGGGCTTAACCTGGGAGATGCAACCAACAAAATTATCGTAATTGATATAGGTAGTAGTATAGTCTTTCTTGTCAACATGGTCACCTTGTTTGCCTTTACCTTGGTTCACGGGTGGTAGATTAGTGTTGGCTAGGTTCTTGCCTACGTTGTGTTGAGGAAACAGATTTTGATAGATTTGCACATGGGCATTGGGTGAAGGCTGGGTTGGTGTGTCCACTTGGATCTCTTTCTTGTCGATGAGATCTTGGATGTAGTGCTTGAGTTTTATGCACTTTATGGTAGCATGTCCTTTGACATGGTGATAGTCACAATACTCGTTCTCTTTTGGGGGTTGATTCATCAAACAAATGGGTTTGGGAATAGACAATTAGGTTGGCACTAGCCATTCATTGGAAAATTATGTCCAAAGGTTCACCGAGGGGGGTGAACGTGCGCTTTTGATTGTTCTGGATGATAGGCTTATTTTGACCTTGGGTGATTGAGATGACATTGGCCTAATTTTCCATGTTTTGATAGTGTTATATGGGTTGTTGGTTGGTTGGTAGATGTTTGATATATAGGAGTAGGTGGTGTAGGACCAACCACAATAATTTGGACATGTTTGGTGTCGGTGGCTCCATCACTGATGATGTTCTTATTCTTGTTCCAATACTGGGATTAGTCATTATTGGATTTATCTTGCAAGATTTCTTTGTAGTGTTTGATTGTACCATTGTCCAAGAGGCATCTTTCAATGTCCATGCCTTTTCCCTTAATGTCTTGGTAGGTTTGTATGCAATTCATTATCATGAAGTGGGATAACTTTGGATGCAGATTATCAATGAAGATCTTGGTGAGATACATTTATGGTGGTTGATATGACAGTCTCATGGTGAGGTTTTTCCATCTTTGTAAGCAGTCAGCCAGAATCTCACCTCCCTTTTGTTTCAAATTGCATAAGTCCAATAGGGATAACTCATTCTCAATGTTGTGGTTGTATTGCACCACGAACTTCTCAGAAAGTTATGCAAATGTTGTAATTGATCCATACAATATTTTGTAGAACCACTTGATGGTGGTTCCTCCCTAGCTTTTGGAGAAGATGCACATAAGGAAATTGTCACTGTATAGAACCTCTTGGCACGCCATGTAGAACTATTTAACATGGATGATTGCGTCTCCCTTCCTTGATATTTATCAAATTTGGGAGTTTTGAAATGCTTGGGGAAGGGAACTATTGTGATAGACTTGTCAAAAGGATAGGGACATACCTCTTTGAATTTGAAATCCTTTCTTTGTGTACCAGCTTTGAGCTCCTTGAGAGCATTTTTCACTTCTTCCCATTTTGAATTGATAGGCGTTGGAGTGGGTACTCCCATTGGGAAGGCGTTTGATGGTGTAGGCGAATATGGAGGGATTTTTGGGGGATATTATGGGATTAGATAGTGGTATTGAACTGCTATGTAGGCATATTGGAATGGGTTCTGAAGTTCTTGCTGGGAAATGTACTATTTCTAGAATGATGATGCATGCTACTGTACGAGATATGCTATTTCTTGTTGCTACTGGGGAATGAGGGGATTTTGTTGCTATGTAGGGAAGTAATGTTGTTACATGGGAGGTTGGAAGAATGATGTGGATTGTTGATGTTATTGGCCTTGTGCTCAGACGATGTAGGTAGGGTGAAATCCTTCAGTGCTGAGAGGAGGAATAGGTCCCTGGATGCTGGCGATGGGGGGTGGTTGTGCAAGATAGCTGGCAAGATGAGAGGAACTTTGTAGTTGTGGTGGTGACATAGTTTGAAAGATGGTGGATGGCATGGAAAGATAGTTTGTGAATGTGGGGAGAGATGTAGTTGGAGGAGGTTGTGGTGGTAGTTGTACTACGAAAGGGAAGACTACTTGTGGGTTTGTGGGATTGGATGATTGTGTTTGTATCCCTAGGGTATGCATTTGTTCTTAGGTGAGGCCCCAATAAGGGCCTATTCTCACAGCGGGTTGTGATGTGGAGGTGGTTGGGAATGTGGGAGTGATGGTAGGATTTTGTGACATGGATGGTTGGTTTTGGGGTGCCATAAATGGCACTCTTGTCATGAAAGTAGGTTGTTGAGCTTGCATGTTGGTGATGAAATGCGACAAGGAAACTTGTGCAGAGGTCAGCTAGGTGATGGATAGAAGGGGCATTTGGTTGAAGATTTGATGAGCAGTAGAAAGAGGTGCATGTGTTGCCCCTTGGAAGAGTGGTGTTGATGTGAAGTTTGGATCATGAATGGTGGGGGTATTGCTTGTGTGGAGATTTGTGTGGGAGGTGGAGGTTGTGTTTGTGAGGAGCTCTATTCCTAAGTGGCAACTTGAGATGTTGCAAGTGGGGGTGGTGCTCCCATGATGGAGAAGGGAGTGGATTGTGTCATTGTTTTTACTGTGGGGTTTTTTGAACTAGACTATAAGAAATGGAGGATAGGTGAGGCCACTTGGGATAGTTGTAAGCTAGGGTTATGGATTTGTTGGACAACGGGGGAGTAGGCATCAATGGGGATGTGTATGGGTCTTGTGGGGTTGAAGGGCACAAGGTGTGGTGGAATGGGAGTACCCTCCTGTGTGTAGTTTGCAAGATGGAAAGATGATTTTGAGCTATGATTGTACTCACTATTTGTGCATGTCCAAAGATGGCTCATAAATGCTTTTATGGAATTTGTTGTGGGTGCTTCAGTTGGATCTACCCATATGTTCTCAATTTGTGGTGATTGTGGTTCATATGTTACCATCATGTTGTTAGGATCATTAGGATCAGATGAGCTAGTGGCAAGGTTGGGGTCAATATTCTTTTTCTTCTTGGGTCATGTCTTGGCATGCATGAAAAATGCAAGTCCTAGGATGGGGGAAATGCAGATGCAGATGATGGATGAATGCAAGATATTCCTAAAGATATTTAAGGATAGGGATAGGATGCGCCTGAGGATGAACTAAGGATGTTTGGATTATGATTGGATTGGGATGATGAGGACGTCCTATGAGCTAAGGATTACCTAGTGCCAAAATAGGAATGAGTTTCTATTTACTGATGTTGGATCAAGATGGATGGGATTGTCAACCTCAGATAGACTTATGATCTTTGGAGGACGGGATCCTTGTCAATGTAAGACAATCTTTGGATCAAGATGATGAGGCTTACAAAGACAAGTACAAGCTACCCTAGACAACACTTAGCCAAAACATGGAGCTATAAGATGGGTTTTATTTAGGGTAAGGATATGAGCAACTCAAAAATAGATAAGACATCAGGCAGAGATTTTGGATGGTTTGGATTGATTTTTCAATTTTAGATTTTAGATTTTTTTTTTGTTTGGACTTTTAGATTAAGGATGGTGGATTTGATTTAAATGAGACTATTTAAAGGGGATGATGAAAATGCAACTAAAGGATGATCTATGATGCAAGGATGTTGAGATAGTTTCATGATATTTGGAAGGATGTGGTGTGTGATGAGCCAACTAGTCTTCACTTTCAAGGGTAACAAAATTACAATTGATTTGGAAATGTCCTCCAAACTATAGGTTATTCTATCAAGTTTGTCTTGATACTTGATCTCTTCTTTGATTGCAGTTAGTTTAGGCTGATGATCTTTGAGCTTACATTCGGTAACTTTATTTTCTTGATACACACAAGTGATTGGTAGCTTTTCTTTCTTGTGTTCACGAAACCGGTCATATTTTGAAAGGATAGTGCTTGAGTTTGGCTAATTAATACTTGTGCACAAATAATTTGGAGAGTGACTTGGACTCAAAGGTGTTGGATAAATTATATCACTTGGGATTTTCAATTTGATTTCTTCTCCAATGGAAAAGGACCAAAATTCAAGTATTCAAACCAAAAGACAACAATCACGTGTCTTGAAAACACTTTGACAAGGGACAAAGCAATGTTGCGGGATACAATCCATGGTGACATAAAATTTGACAATGTTCTTGAAATGTGTATGTTTCTGATAGGTTCTTGTTGAAAATAGTCAAACACACTTTCTACCCTAAGGAATTGGTCAGTATGAAAATCCTCTCTCGTAGACTTAGGTACACTTCAAGATCTAATCAAAATACAACCATCACCAAGCACACAATGGCCTAATCATGATGTCATATTATCTGACTCCAAACACTCAGGAAGGCATGGTATGTCGAGTGTCCTATGGAGGTTACTATCCTCCTTGCACTTGGATTATCAAAATTTCAGGGGTGAACCAAGCAGCTTCTATCTAATGGATTTTAGTAAGGGTCTCTGTTCGAACACACCCTTTGCATCCCGCACAAGTGCAATTTAGGAATATAGCCCCACAAAGCACATTTGCACAAGTAGTCATGTAAATGTGATTTAGACTTCAAGGCCATACTAAGTGTTAGGTGAGAGCCATGTATAAGCTCAAATGTCATACAACTTCTGAAGCTTTAACCCCAAAAAGAAAATTTTATTAACGTGAGTTGGAGTGGTGGGATAACACCTTGTTCTCACATGGGTCATTCTCGGGAGCTTTTTACCTCACCGATAGATCCATCTAAAGGATGAAACTCTAAAGCATGGATTGGAAATGAGAGGAGTCTAGATTTCTGATTTTCCCTCAAGGGGAAAAGAGAATACTCTCCTATCCAATGTTGTTTTCTCCCAAACACATCAAACACACTTTGTTCTTTCCCAAAGTTCCTATTAAAGTATGATGCCAAATGGGTCTAGGTTTTTTATTGTCTCAAAGAGACAATGGGATAATCCCCTACCACTTGAAAAAATACTACAAGTGAACTTTTATTAAGATGCTTAGAAAAAGATTAATAATGAAAACACAAAGTTTGTTCGTATCTCCTAGGAAACCTAGAAGATAGATAGATTCAGTAGTTTGTTGTTTGTAAAAAATTTCTATCAATGTCCTGCAACACACAATATTAGTAGGTAGAAATTGTTAGTTTTTAGATTTGAGGTGCTACAAAAAATTAGAGGAAAAAGTAACACAAAATATTTCTAGAAATTTAAAACTTTTTGTTAAAAAGCACAAACAATGATTTGCACAGACAAAAATATGCACAAATGACAATATGTGTCGATGATGTAATTAGAAACTTCTCAAAAAAATCACAAGCCCTATTCACACAACTCTTTAACTCACATACTATTTAGCTCATACAGCTTTTAAGTACAAATATTTTGGCTTTCGATCACATAGTACTTAAAACTATTGTTGTAGCCTAATCAAAGACCAAGCTAAACAAATCGGGCATGCAAGCATAAGATCTTAGAAATGAAAACACAAAACAAACCTTGCAGCATTAATGGAAAACAAAGGTAAACAAACCCCACAAATGCCTTCTTCTTACAAAGCTATAAAAATAGCACCATAAAATTTAAAAAAAAAGCCACTGAGGGCTTCTTGTAAAAATACAAAGTAATTTTTTTCCAAATGAAACTTAAAATAAACCATTAAAAGCTTATTTTTAAAAAAAAAATTACCTTAGAAAATTAGCTAGGGCCTCTAAAAAAATTAGCTAAGAATAACAAATAACTAAAAATTAGAGCCTCCGCAATTGTGATTAACACATTAAAGAAGGGATCTATGCCAAACTTGAGGCTTAGTGCAATACTAACAAGGGTTGTGCACTTGATTAAATCTTTCAAGAAGACAACCTTCAATCACATATATAGGGAAGGCAACTCACGAGAAGATGAATTAACAAATAAGTGAATAGATGGGTACTTCATTAATTGAAGGGATAACGAAGTGACTAGTCAAAATACTAACTATATATAGAAAGATATGGCATTGACTGATACATAATTTTAGCAACCTTAATAAAACATTAAAATACTTACCAGTAAAGATACACCCACTGAAGGTAAATCTTGTATGGGTATATATAAATACATGCAGAATTAGATTACTTGAGTGGGCATACATATACTTATAAGCATGTCCTATTAATATTACTTAGATTTTGGTGGCCTGTTTTCCATAATGATCCAACAATGCTAGTACACTATGATGTAGTCAGCTCACTTAAGTAATATAAATGATCAATTGGCTTCTCATGCTCTCATAAGTGCTCGAGGAAATCTCCCTTGTTTGATCTATCACTTTTAATGATGAGTTTCTTCATCCATAACTTTTTATAAATTCTCCCAACCTCTTAATAAGCTCCTCCCATCTCTTAGTATCACACATTGGAAACCTTCTATGGATATCCTAGTCAAATTATCATGTAAGAAGAGGCAGATGGATCTCATAGGGGATGTTACTGAGGAATATTTACAAGGTATTTTAAAATTATCCCATGACATGGTTGGTCAAAAGATCCACAAGATCTAACCCTACTCAAGCCATATACCTTGTAGGTGTTTTCCTTTGACTCTAACCATATCAGGTTTTTGAATTTTGTCAAAACTATATTGAGATCAAATAAAACCATTGAGGAAACATTAAATTTGACTAAGACATCTAATCATGTGCATATCGTATGCTTGACTACTTCTCAGACACCAATCATATTGAAATATTTCTTGGCAATATTCATTGGGTCCGAATGAGAAGCATGGACTAAATCATAATTTAGATGAATTATGGGATCTCTGATATCAAGCATCCTAGGAAATGCACAAGTTTTTAGAACTATGTCTTTTGTCCAATAATCAGAATCACTGGCCTATCAGAGAGATGGTGGAGTTCTAGAACTCCTTTCAGGTTCCAATATGTGACCTTGAACTTATGCCAAATGTCGTAGTCTCACTTGCCAAGGTGTCAGGTTTCAAAGCTCATACCAGAACTAACCCTTTAAATTGATGACTTTTTCACTTCCCAAAATAGTGTTGGGTTCAGGTTGTGTCGCATGAACCTTGTAGGAGTTCAACTATTTTTTCAGTGCTCACCAAGATTTTTGATGGGATATGATTCACTTTTTACAAATATGACATTTTAAATCTTTTAATATTTCCTTGTTTCCAAAAACCATTTGGCTTTACCATGTTCCACCCAACATGTTAGGTTCTGAAGGGGTTCTGAGAACCTTATTGAGATTCGAAACTCAATTTAGAACTGGTGGTAATTAGAGAATAATCATTTGTGTCTCTCTTAGTTCTTTTTGAAAACCAACTACCATGCATTTTCTATCTTTAAAATGACTATCATAATTTTATGTAGTGGAAGGAATTGCTTTGTAGCCTGAGAGTGATTCTTGAACTCACATCGAGCCCCACCTTTGGGACAGGAACTCAACCCACTACTCCCAAATTTTCTTTTCACTACCTTTTTCTTTTGATAAGTGTGGACTAAATCATACTTTAGATGAATTGGGGGATCTTTGATGTCAAGGATGTCGGGAAATGCACAAGTTTTCAGAACTATGTATTTTCATACAATAATGAGTATCATTGGCCTATTAGAGAGATGGTGGAGTTCTGGAACTTCTTTCAGGATTCAATATGTGTCCTTGAACTTATGCCAAATGTAGTTATCTCACTTTCCAAGGTATTGGGTTTCAAATCTCGTACCAGAACTAACCCTTTGAAATTGTTGACTTTTTTGCTTCCCAAAAGATTATAAGGTTTAGGTCATGTTCTATGAACCTTGTAGGAGTTCAGCTATATTTCTAGCACTCACCAAGATTTTTGATGGGATATAATTATCTTTTTAAAATATAATATTTTAAATCTTTTAATATTGCATTTTTCTTAAAACCTTTGACTTTACCATGTTCCACCCAACTCGTTGAGTTCCAAAGGGGTTACAAGAACCTTGTCAAAATTTGAAACTTAATTTAGAACCGGTGGCAATCTTGCAAACCATGCCTTTTCTATCTTCAGAATGATTGTCATAATTTTATGTAGTGGAAAGAACTGCTTTGGAATCTGAGTGTGATTCCATAACTCACATCGGTCCCCACCTTTGGAATAGGAACTCAACCCACTACTCCCAAACTTTCTTCCCAATAATCGATGTTTCACAAAGCTCAAGACAGAGGATATTTGATAGTTGCAAAATGGAGACATATCACCAATTCTCTTGTTAGGTTGAGTAAGCAAAGAGGATAATTTGTCATTAAGTGATAAGTTACATGCTACTAATTTGTATTATCTTTTGACATATAAATAATATTTCATGTGAAATAGCGCTTACCGCTATTTCGCAATCATGAACAATAACTTAAAATGTATCATTGTGAGTTGGTGTAAATTTTAATGATAGATTTTGAGAACCATATATTTGATGATAATTTAATAACTAAATTATAAATTAAATTATTTATTATTCAATGTATCTAATATAAAACTAAATTAACCAACTTATAAGTTAATCTCGAAAGGTTTTTAACTCACAAGTCATTGTTATGATGAATTCTTAGATAGCATTTTCTAGATATGAATTACTCCATCTCGAGCACATAAGTATTTTCCACTATCATTGGCTAATTTGCTTCATGAGAGAAGATAATTTTCAATAAATGGTATATCTTAGTCTTATATGATTATAGGAATGAAAATGTGTTGTATTAGCACCGGATTGCATACCCTCTTTATTTGGAAGGTTATGTTTAAATTAAAATGATTTTCATGCTTTGGCTACTAATATTGTGTGGCTAAGAAGTTTGTGTTGTGATAGTATATACAGGTCCAGATAGCCTCACACTTTTCTACAAAGTAGTCCTCATATCACATCTATTGATTCTAGATTGAAGATACAAAAGCTACAAAGTGGTACCAACAGCATGTTGTAAGATAAATATTTTTGCAGACCAGAGACTACCGAGTAGTAATTTGAGGAGACATTGTTGATATTTATCACAGAAAGGTGATTTTAGTTAAGGGCTAAGAAGATCTGATATTCTGCAAAGTAAGTTGCAACATTTAGATCATTTATGTGTTACTCCTAAAGAGCATTAATAGTTGTCATTAGTATCATTCAATCATATAGTTGGTAAAGGAGACAAGATGAGATAGTCAGTCAATACACATAGTCTATACATCGAGTAGAACATAAGGTAGATACCTAAGTTAACCAAACATAGCTTTGACCAAGAACTCTTACCGAGCCAGATGATTATCGAGTACCGAGCACAGTAGTCATTGAGCATTCACATGAACCGAGCACTAGTTAATTACTAAGCGATGGATGCAGTATACACCAAGTGAAATAGGAAACGACATAGTAGTTTGGAATGGACAAACTACAAGGCAAATTGTTTACACCGATTAAGAAAATGGTTAACCAAGATCGAGACAAAATTTAATATGGATGTAATCATTGAATTATTGATGATTCCTATGTATTGTTGATCTAGGTTATTTATTTCTAATGTAGATCTTAGACTTTCTAAGATATTGTTAAACCCTAATTAGGTCAAGGTCAGTTTGATATAAATTTGTAAGGATGTCATTTTGACAAGTATCACACGTGAAGTAGCCACACAGTGAAAGACATCTGAAGATCAGACAGGGTTTTTGATTGACAAAGCATTGAAGCACTATTCAGTTTTATCAGAAACATAAGGCTACTGAGCAGTAATTATTGAAGAGATCAATCACATTAAGGTGATAATAGATAAGTACTTTACATATCTAAATCAGGCAAGTTTGAGTTGCTATTTATAGATAAATGCTATGGTTACTCTTCAACCATTGTAGCAGACTTTAAATCTCTTAATAGAGTGAACTTAATAGTTCTATTGTAAATCTTTTAACTGAGTGCACACTTGATTGTGTTGCTAAAATCCTCTAACTAGGTAGATCTAGGTGATCTCATTGTTACTCCTAATAGGGTAAGATCACTAGAAGTGATCACAATCTTTGTAGCCTTAACCAAAAACTTTGTTACTACAGTAGTGAAGCTTTATGGGTGTCATCCCCACCGTAGTTTTTACCTTCTAACAAGGGTTTTTGCGATACCAAAATACTTGAGTTATGTGTATGAATTTTCATGAATGGTTTATTGATTAGATTACATGCATTTACATTTTCAGTTTTATTTTGAATGTATGTTACATGCAATGGATTTAGTCGGTTAGTGATATTCAAGCTTACAAAGTTTCAGTTAGAAAAGTTTTAAGGGTACCGATTCACCCCTCCCCTCTCAATACACATATTTCCATTATCCCAACAATTGGTATCAGAACTAGTTCTCTTGTTTAGAAAGTTTAACCACTAAAGAGAAAAGATCTTAAGGATGGAAATGTATAGGCTTGATAAGACTATTGAGAATTAGAGAATACAGATGCAGATCTACATTGAAAAAATCAAGGAAGCCAAAGAAGAACTAAGAAAGTTACTGATCAAAAGGAAGGAAATGGAATTTCAGTATAATGAGATTGATTATCATGAAGAAGAGATAGATGATCAGTTTGAGGCATCTAGATCTCGATCTAGTAGCATATATGATGCATCTAAAGGAACCATATCAGATCTATCTGAAAAGAATCAACATCTTACTAAACAAGTGAAAGCACTGCAGATTGGTCAAGAGTCACAAATAGTTAGAATGATTGATGTAATGAACAATGCAAGGCAAGATGAACAAGAAAGAAATTTAGCCATTGAAGATAGGAGGAAAATGACTGAAAAGCTAGAAGAAAAGGAATCTGAGATAATGAGACTCACCGAACATCACTTTGAAATCTCCAATCAAATGGTTGTCATGAGTCAAGAAGTCAACCAAGTAAACAATGAACTTACTAGGAAATTGGAAGACATCGGTGAACTAAGAGAAGAAAATGAAAGATTGAAGAATGAAGTAAAGATTCAACAATGACATAATGATATGATTAAGAAAGCTAAAGAAAGTAAAAAAAGAATGGATAAATTCTTAATTAGTCAGAAAAGACTTGACAACACTACTGGTTTAGGTTATACTAAGTAGGGAGAGTCATCAAGACAAATAGAAAAGATGAGTGCCTATGCTAATCCAAGGCCAAAGAAGCTCTCATGCTATCATTGTGGAAAACCAAGCCACACATAAAATGTTTGTAGAAGCAAAGAAAAAGGTATTCCTAAATCTACTCCTATATTTAATGGTTATTGCTATAACTGTAATAAGTATGGACATCAAGCACATGAGTGCAGATCAAAGTTGAATAGGACACCTAAGAAACCTCATATGAAAAAGAATTGTCGCACTTGCAACATGCATGGACACATATCACAGGAATGTGGGAAAAATTTGAAGTGAGTTTGGACACCAAAAGAACAAAACAAGACATATCAACCAAGAAAGCAAGGTAATGCATATACTTGGGATTACAACACTT
The DNA here is from genome assembly GCA_027943335.1 of Chamaecyparis obtusa. Lineage (NCBI taxonomy): Eukaryota > Viridiplantae > Streptophyta > Pinopsida > Cupressales > Cupressaceae > Chamaecyparis > Chamaecyparis obtusa. The sequence goes on from BSBK01006515.1 coordinate 29,473, forward strand.
GGGTCAATTGCACATGTGGCAGATATGGACATATTGCAGCAAATTGTATGAGGAAGAATTGGAGAGGAAGATCTCAAAATTGGATGAATTTTGGAATGACATGTTTGCATTGTCACAAGGTCGATCACTTGAGCAAAGATTGCAGAGACCAAGCACTAGATATAAATGATGATATAAATGGAAACACAATTGAAGAAATTATGAGGATAAGAAATCAAATTTAGAGAAAAGCATCAAATGATAATGTTGGATCAACCACTATTGTCTGTGACACCTTGTCCATTGGATTAGGTGATATAACCACCTCCACCAAAGAAATTAAGGTATGCATGGAACTGAATCTCAATCGATTATATCTTACAACAATTCCTTATATCTAGTGAATGAACACCAAATCAACATGAAATTTAAGATGCACTATGGTGCTATACGTTTAGAACTTAAAACATGTATAGTCAGAAAAAGCATTACCGAGTAAAATATTGTTAGTCGATGAATATTGGCAAGGTTAACCGAGTTGAAGTATCAACCGAATAATATCTAGTGTTAACCAAGCTAAAGCATTTGAAGTGTTAACCAAGTGTAACTATGTTTACCAAGTTGTGGTAGGTAAAGCATTTAATGCAGAAGTTTGAGAAGGAAAAAATTTTTTTGGTATAAATACACTGAGATACAAGTCATTTCATCACACAACGGTCACAAGAAGAAGCAAAGCAACTTGAGAGAACTTGAGAAAAGAATTTCTTGAGCATTTGACAGAGATTTAAGGAGATCCTGAGTGATTTCATCACTACTTCAAGTAAGTTTCAAGCTACCAATTTGTTTTACTGAGATTTTGCAAAGCCCTAAAATTGAGAAAATGATGGTGTCTTCTTCCAAGGTTGTGAAATCAACAAGGTCACATTGATTAAGTCCACAACTTATGAGGAACCCAAATACAAGTTACACCCTGAAATTGCTTCATAGATTGATCAAGTGGGCACATTTTCCAGTATATCACCTAGGGTTTTGTTGGTGTAGGACATACGTGCATATATCCACTATAAAATTAGTGAGATGGGATATTTTGAGCTTCAATCAACTTACTAGGAGCTAAGTGTGAACAGAAAGCTCAAGGATGAGCATAAACACCTGGAAGTGAAAGGATTGATCAACGCCTATACTTCCTGAGAGAATTCAAAACTGAATGGATTAGGGTTGTTCTTAGCTGAGTGCATGAAGGAAAAATGTGGTTGGATGAACCAGTGAAACTATCCAAGGATATCATTCATGTGGTTATCGGTTAGCCCACTACCAAAAAAGCTAAGGTCATAAGGAATGCACCAAAGGAAGAGACCGAGGATCTCACAAGAGATGAATAGGATAGCAAAGGAATGAGAGTTAACACAATAACTAATCTAGAAATAGGGTTTGGAGCCTATGTCATTAGCTACAAGATTTTTCAATCTAGTAGGCCCAACAGTGTACCTTGTGGAGCTGTAGATATTACATTGACACAGTGCATGATGGAAAATCCAAAGAATGGATAGTTCAAACCTACACTAGCAACAACAATACATCAAAAACATAACAAGATAGTGCTCAAATAGAATTTTATTCAACATGCCCGACTATAAGGCCTTTCAGGTTAGGGCCAAATACAAATAATTACAATAGAAATTTTGCAATCCTCTAGCTAGTCCAGCTCTGTGACACCCAACAACTAGTAGAAACACTAAAGTAGATCTAAACTTGAGCTCGCAAGCCACCAAGCAATCTCCTTGTCTCTAAGCATGCAAACCACTAGCTCTGCTATTACAAATATCAAACAAAAAATCTGATCTGCAAGATCTCATAGGATCCAATTACTATCTCATGACTCCTCTCCTCAAATGACTTCCCAAACCTTCCTTAAATACATTTCTTCAACCACAAGTCAGTTGGAAGAAATAATTAACTCCTAAACCCAATTCGGCTCCTAAACAAATAAATATTAAATGCAATACAAGTCGGCTCTCAAATAGCCTTACAAATAATTAATTCTCCATGTCAGATCCACATAGGAGAATACAAAAAAAGCTACCCACATTAAATACATCAAGTCAACCAACCAAAACTCCAAGAACTTCAGTCAATAAGCCAAACTACCGAGCGCCAGTAAAAATAATTGAGAAAGTTAGGCATCACCGAGCAAGCATGTCGACCAAGTACCACAAGCATCATCAAGCACAGGTTCTGTTGAGCGCCAGAGGTTTTACCGAGTTCCTTCAGTGACCGAGCCCTTCAATGATCAAGCTCCTTGGTCAAAGTTGCAATCGAGTAACATAGAAACACTCCAACACACCAACATATAGGATTTCCAACTACCCTAGGATGCTCCTGCATTAGACACCCCAGGTGCGAAAAGATGTTCTCAATGGCTGGAAGAACATCTTATGGGATTCAACACATAAACCCCAAACTGGTTCTTCACATACATGTCCTCCAAGTCTTCAACTTGCACACTTTTCCACTTCTTCTTTCTCTATCTTTTCAAGTCTTTCCTCAACAATCCACAGGTCTATTCTCCATACTAATCTCCAACCCTTTCAGGATCCTTCAACTCAACTCGGCTCCCAAAGCTTAGGTTCCTCCTGCCAAGTGTTGTATCCAGAAAAGGCATTAGGAAAAACTTCCTACCACTCTTCTCAATAGTAAACACATTCTTGACATAGTCATGCACAACCCTGCAATCATACTACCAAGGTCTACCGAGAAATATGTGACAACTACTCATGCCCACAATATCACACAACACTTGATCCTTATACTAGCCAATCTAAAAAATCAACAAGTCATTACTCCCTTACTTCCAAAGCATGAACATCTTGCAACCAACCAATCATATAAGGATAAGGATGTCTCACTCTCTCCAAACCAAGTTTTTGAACCATCTCCTCAGCTACAAGGTTATCAGTACTACCACTATCCACAATCACATTACAAAGTTTACCTCCTGACTTCCACCAAGTTCTAAACAAATTACTCCTCTAACAAGGTTCCACCTTAGTATCGAGCAACGTTCTTTGAACTAGCAAGCTTTCTGACTCTACCTCAAGTTCATTAAGTATGTTCTCATTCACCACAACATTTCTTCGATCACCAACCTTCTGGGAACATTTAAATGATCGATGCCCTTCTTTGCCACAATTATAACAAGTACCCTTAAAGAAAACCTTACATGTCCTCTTCCTCGGTTCATTAGGTTTTGGTTCATCTTCAGCAGTTGGTTTATCCTTCACCGAGTGATCCTATTTCTCCTTTTCTCGGGAATTACCATGTTGTCTCCTCTTCAACTTATCTTCTACCTTCAGGACATACTGATAAGAATCCTCAACCAAATCAATCTTCATCATACCAAGCTCATCCTGAATATTGAATCTCAAACCATTCACATACCGAGCTATCTTTTCCTTACTGAGTTCTCTGTGTCCAAACCGAACAGTCAACTTATAGAACTCCTTGGTATAGTCTTCCACAGTCAATTCTTTCTTCTTCAAATTCTTCAACTTCTTAAACAACTCAAGTTCATAGTCGACAAGTATAAACTTAGATTTCAACATTGCCACCACTAACCTCCACTAATTGATCTTCATTTCACCTTCATCTTCTCTATCCCTCTGCAATTTTTTCCACCAAAGAGCAGTATGTCCTTTCAACTTTGTTTGTGCCAACCTCACTCTAAGAAGATCTTCAATTTCTTCAAGCTCAAAGAAGTCTTCTAACTCACCAATCCAATCAATCAAGTCCCTAGGTCTCAAAGTACCAAAGAAATTATAAACTTCCATTTGGTAACTAGTACTTAACCGAGCTCCAAATCTCTACAACCAACCAGTTTTGTCTTCACCATATCTATTTATCCGATCGGCTCTATCATCTCCACTAGATCCAATAGCTTCAAAGTCTTTGAAAACTTCCTCATAGCCATCATTAGTACCAAGATTCCTTGACACACCAATAATAGCCTTCATGATCTCAACGATCATGTCATTCTTCATCAATTCCATCTCAGATCTGACATCTAATCTGACCTTCTCAGAAATATTTGACTCCATACTATCACAAAGATCTGCAATCACCCTAGGGTCCAATCTTCTTGGAGGCATCTTCAAGATCTTCGCAAACCCAAGGCAACAAATCACCAACTCAAGGTCCTGGTACAAACTACCTCAACTCAGCGATCTGTCCACAAACTCAAGAACTTCAAGCTCTGATACCACCTGACGTAGTGCATGGTGGAAAATCCAAAGAATGGATAGTCCAAACCTACACTAGCAACAACAATACAACGGAAACACAATAAGATAGTGCTCAAATAGAATTTCATTCAACATGCTCGACTATAAGGCCTTTCAGGTTAGGACCAAATACAAACAACTACAATAGAAATTATACAATCCTCTAGCTAGTCCAGCTCTATGACACCCAGCAACTAGTAGAAACACTAATACAAATCTAAACTTGAGCTCGCAAGTCACCAAGCAATCTCCTTGTCTCTAAGCATTCAAACCACTAGCTCTACCATTACAAATATCAAACAAACAATCTGCTCTACAAGATCTTGTAGGACCCAATTACTATCTCATGACTCCTCTCCTTAAACAACTACCCAAACCTTCCTTAAATACATTTCTTCAACCACAAGTTGGCTAGAAGAAATAATTAACTCCTAAGCCCAAGTCGGCTCCTAAACAAACAAATATTAAATACAATACAAGGCGGCTGTCAAATAGCCTTACAAAAAATTAATTATCCATACCGGCCTCAAGATTCACATAGGAGAATAGAACATAAGCTACCCACATTAAATACATCAAGTCGACCAACCAAAACTCCAAGAACTCCAATCGGTAAGCCAAACTACCAAGCGCTAGTAAAAACAATCGAGCAAGCTAGGCATCACCAACAAAGCATGTCGACCGAGTACCAAAAGAATTGTCAAGCATAGGTTCTGTCAGCACCAAAAGTTTTACCGAGTTCCTTCAGTGACTGAGCCCTTCAATGACCGAGATCCTCGATCAAAGCTGCAACCGAGTAACATAGAAACACTCCAACACACCAACATATAGGATTGCCAAATACCCTAGGATGCTCCTGCATCATACATATAAGATTGTCAAGAAGGGTCTTCAATTGGACCTCGCCGAGCTACTACTAAAACAACTAGAACATAACATGAGAACCATTCGGGTAGCAAAGACAAACACATGTAAGTTTGGTTCTCTAGTGCTCTGTATATTTTTCTACTTACAAAACTATTTTCCATATGTTGGTAATGTTGACTGGGATGCTAACCGACAATTATTATACAAATAAGTGAATTTATTCAGAATCTAGGTCAAAATTTTGTCATTGTTATGGATGATTACTTTGGACAATTTAAGGATAGAATGCATAAAAGAAAGCAAGATTCTAGGACAAATAGTTGAAAAATACAAAGAAGAAATATGTTTCCTAGTGGATACCGACACCACTTTAATCAAGGTAGTTGAACCAAGGACTTCTTGGTTATCTCCAATGGGCTATGAACTGGATATTGACTGAGCCTCTTGGTCAATTAAGGCACTTCTAGTCGAACCCAAAGATCCAAAAGCTACTAGGTTTGGAACCTATGAAGAAGCCAAGTTAAGGATAAAGATGAATCTAGTCAGAGTAAAAGTAAGCATAAAATCTAAAAAGATGATGGAAATACTAGAAAAATAATTTGGAATGATGAAGAGGAAGAAGAATCAGTAGCTAAGTCGGTTGAAGAAGCAACCGAGGAACAACTTTTGATTGGGTGTAGTGAACATGAGGAGGAAACTAAATTAGATAAGGACATCTAGTTGCACTGGTAAAGGCCATAGGGAAGAGGAAACAAGCAAAAACACCTACAAGAGAAAGGAAAATATCCCCCACAGCTTCTTCTCCACCCTTGAAGAAAGGAATAGCAAAAATCACAAGGCCAACTCTCACAAATACTTATCAAAAAAAGAAAAGAGGTGTCCAAGTCACCACCAAGCAACCTAAGAAGAGGGGAAAGCTAATAAGAGCTAAAGATGATGTAGAATCCAAAGAAGAAGATGAACAAGGTGATTTTAAGCTTGTTGTAAATAAGAATCAGTCGGTAGATGAGTTAGCTAAAAATATAAAGGAGTCAGGGAGTCTGACTCACCCTAAGATGAGTTGGTATGTACATATGTCTACTGAGGATCATGAGAAAATAGAAGAAGCTATCATCCAGATGATGATAAAATTTAAGAGATTACCTATTGAGTTTGTAAGATATATTTCTAAGGAATTACATGAGAAGACTTCGGCAAGGTGGACGTATGCCTTGCACACAGAAAAGAAAATGAGGGAACACTATTAATTTTGGCAATGCCTACCTTATCTGTTACCGAGATTTATGAGCTGATGAAGCAGTATTCTAATTGATTTTTGATGAAAGGTAGAGCACTTAATATTTTGGAAGGTAAACTTGAGGAGGTTGATGAGAACAACAAGCTTCTATGGGCTAAAATTTTGCAATCAAGGGCAGAAGCTGATCAATTTGCATTGGCTATTATACCCAAGAAGAAAGATAAAAGAAAAGGAAAATGAGTCCACTCAGATGATGCTGACATAGCCACCAAGGAACCAATTCATATATCCGACACTGAGGTACCAGATGACATATGTCGTTGATTTCTCCCTAGGAGGATATACTAAAGAGGATGCACAAGATGCTCCTGAGAAATTAGTAACAACCAGGACAGATGAAGTCTTGATTGAAGACATAACACATGGAGATATTGATGATGATGTAGAAGATGATGAGGACATCACTACAGCTGCAGATAATATCGAAGAGAATCAACCTATTGAGGCAGCAACATTTACTATACCGAGCAATTTACCAATATTAGTACAAGCAATTGATATTTCTATACAAGGGGAACTTGAGGGCTCTACACTCGAGCAACAGAAGGATACAACTAAGGGACAAGGTGTAGAAGAGCAAAAAGATACAAATGAGCCTGAAAATAAAGAGGTAGAAAGAAAAGAACTTGGAAATAATACACATATAGAGATGTCTACAACAGACACCAAGCAAGATGCTCGAGGACAAGCCACCAGTCACAGGGAAGAACAAGGAAGAGAGTGTGTCTACCAAGCAAGAAAAGGCAAATCCGGAGGCCAAAGCTCTAGTACCATATGGGAAATCTCCCACACTTGAGAAAAAGAAAAAGAAGAAACATGGTAAGGGTCCAGTCACATTAGATGAAATTATATAAATTCCTACATGTGACCCTAGGACCCTAAACCCCGAAGCCTTAAGAAGGTATGGTGAATTGTGCACAAGAAAGGTTGCACAGGAGAAACTAAGACAAGAAAGAAAAAAAAAAAAAGGTCTTAGAGGATGTTAGAGACATTTTCATGCAAGTAGTCTCAAATATCAATGTTGATGAGGCAACTCCCATCATTGATCAACTTTCCACTCTAACCGACCACATCAATGCTCTTGATATTGATGTAGAGAAACAAATTGAGGAAAGGGAAGAGGCCAAAATTCAATTGAAGCAAGCAGAGAAAATAAGCCAAGAAGTGGCAATAAATAAAGTCAAGCTATCAGAGGTAATCACCGAGCTTGACACTATTATTTTACAAATAATCATAATTTTGCATAAGTTATGCACCATAGACCACTTCACTACCGAGCTTAGTGAAAAGATAAATAAGCTAGATGAAGACATAAAGGTTAATGCAAATAATTCATTAACCAAGCCCAATGCATTTCATAAGCAGTATACAAAAGTTCAAGAACTCCAATGGTTAAGGATTGACTTGAGGAAGCAAGAGGATACAATCAGAGAGCAAGTAACCAAGCTTCAAGCTGAATTGCTCCCACATCTCAAGGTAATGCAGCGACATGTGAATAAGGCAAAGGACTTAGTTGCCACCCCGGAGATATCAGTATTAGAGAACATTTTTTATATGCATGCACAAGTTGGATTAGAGCACATTGCTCTTGAGAACCTTGAGGAATGGGAAAACCTCTTGGCTACACTGAAGAAAACCCATCAAAACATTTTCAACAAGCTGTAAATACATTATTTTTGGCATTAATTTCAAAAAAAGGAGAGAAAATATATGTGTGTGTGTGTGTATGTACGTGACACCGAGAGCATGTACAAATGGGGAGTTCACATAAGATTCATGTTTTTTGTTAAGTGGGAAAGTGTAAGAAGTTGGGTGCCAATTCAGCAGAAGTCTTGTAGAATTGGAAGATACCGCTCGAAACGGGCACCCGATTTAGGTTCGGGCATCCGATCCAAAATTTAAAAAATGAATTTTATTTTTTATGACTAAAAATGCATTTTAACACTTTCAATTTTTTTTTAAGAAATGGGTGCCCATTTTTTTTAATTTAAATAACAGGCACCTGTTTCTTAAGACATGAGTGGGAAACACGCATCTGCCTCGGATTTTGTTTCAAAATAGGTTTGGTTTAGACTTGGTGGAACCAAGCCTATGCCTTGACCTTCAAAAATTTGGTTAAGGCACTGGAATGCCATATTTTTGCCTTGCCGTAATTTTTTTAGGGCCTTCCTGATCGTATTTTTTTACGAAACAAAAACTCATTAGAGTTCTCACTGTCTTGATTTCAAAAATGTAAATTTCATAGTGATATGATCATTTTTACTAGTTTTGTATTATTTATTAGTTAAAAGTGGTACCTAAATGTAAAATAGTGAGGTTCACTTAAACTTTAATAACTTTTTTCTTTTTAGGTTTTTTGGAAAATAAATTATATGACATCAATCTACATACAATTCTCTTGAAGGTTTTTTTTTTTTTAAAAATTATGAAATTTTCATCAAATTATGGTGGTCGTACACTAGAGGTTTTTAAAATGGGTTTTATAGTCAATTAAAAATATATATTCAATAAAAAAATAAGAAGAAATATTCTCATCAATCTTTGGTGTCTTAGGTATATTTCTCTAAAAGGATTTGAAAAAATTCATTTATTTAGGTCAAAATATGGTGGTCGTACATGATTATGGTATGGTCCTGAAATAGGCATTTTGAAAACATGGGTTTTACACATTCCTACTAAAAAGGCATTTATACCATCTAGGTATTTAAATAAATTATATATTTGAAAAGTAGACTCTAAGAACTACATTTTATATTAGTAAAGTTTTTTGAGATTCAATCTCTAAGTGCCTCAAATGTAGACATCAATTGACAGAAAATTTGAAAAAAAAGGAAAACACTTCCACTTTTTTCCCAAAAGTGGGACTCAACTTCTTGCAACCACCCAAGTACAAATTTTGAAGTCGGTACATATACATAAAGTTTTTGATACTAATGTCAAAGGGGGAGAATGTTACTCCTAAAGAGCATTAATGGTTGTCATTAGTATCATTCAGTCATATAATCAGTAAAGGAGACAAGATAGAACAGTCGGTCAATACATAAAGTCTATACACCAAGCAAAACATAAGGCAGATACCTAAGTTAACCAAACATAGTTTTGACCGAGCACTCTTATCGAGCCAGATTACCGAGTACCGAGCACAGTAGTCAATGAGCATTCACATGAGCCGAGCACCAGTTAATTACCGAGCGATGAATGCAGTATACAATGAGTGAAATAAGAAACAATATAGCAGTTTGGAATGGCACAAACTACAAGGCAAATGGTTTACATCGATTAAGAAAATGGTTCACCAAGATCGAGAAAGAATTTAATATGGATGTAATCATTGAATTGTTGATGATTCCTATGTATTGTTGATCTAGGTTATTTATTTCTACCGTAGATCTTAGGTTTTCCAAGATATTGTAAAACCCTAATTAGGTCAAGGTCAATTTGATATAAATTTGTAAGGATGTCATTTTGACAAGTATCACACATGAAGTAGTTGCCGCAGTGGAAGACATCTGAAGATCAGACAAGGTTTTTGATTGACAAAGCATTGAAAGACTACTCAGTTTTATCAGAAACAGAAGGCTACCGAGCAGTAATTATTGAAGAGATCAATCACATTAAGGTGATAACAAATAAATACTTTACAGATCTGAATCAAGCAAGTTTGAGTTGCTATTTACAAATAAATCCTATTGTTACTCTTTAACCATTGTAACAGACTTTAAATCTCTTAACAGAGTGAACTTAACAGTTCTATTGTAAATCTCTTAACCGAGTGCACACTTGATTGTGTTGCTAAAATCCTCTAACCAAATAGATCTAGTTGATCTCATTGTTACTCCTAACAGGGTAAGATCACCGGAAGTGATCATAATCTTTGTAGCCTTAACCGACAACTTTGTTACTATAGTAGTGAAGCTTTGTGGGTGTCATCCCCACCGCAATTTTTACCTTCTAACAAGGGTTTCTGCGATACCAAAATAATTGAGTTATGTGTATGAAGTTTCATGAATGGTTTATTGATTAGATTACATGTATTTACATTTTCAGTAATATTTTGAATGTATGTTACATGTAATGGATTCATTCGGTTAGTGATATTCAAGTTTACAAAGTTTCAGTTAAAAAAATTTTAAGGGTATTGATTCACCCCTCCCCTCTCAGCACACATCTTTCTATTATCCCAACATTATGTTGTTACTTTCTAACAATTGTAGCAGAAATCTCTTAACATAGTAGACATAATTGTCTCATTGTAAAATCTCTTAACTGAGTGCACACTTAATGAGTGTTGCTAAATCCTCTTACAAGGTAGATCTTAACCGATCTTATATGTTGCTCCTAACCGAGTAAGATCATTAGAAGTGATCAAATTTGTATGCTTTAACAGACAACTTTATTACTGCAGTTAGTGAAGTTTTGTGGGTTTCATCCTCATTGCAATTTTTACCTTCTAACAAGGGTTTTTGTGATATCAAAATCTTTGTGTCAAATGTATGAAGTTTCATCAATGCTTATTTGATAGAATAGATATATTTTACATTTTAGTTATGTTCATGAATGAATGGTTATTATGAATATGACAGTCGGTTCATGAAGGGTACTATCTTGTGGATTGAGAATAAATTTTTTTAAGGTTACTGATTCACCCCTCCCCTCTCAATAACTCACATTTCCATAATCCCAACACTCCTACCCTTTTTATTATTATTGATGGATCAAATTAGATTTTGGAGACTAGTGTTGCCACCTTAGAAGGGCATTTCCATTCTTGATAACTCAAAACTCTTGAGTGCACAATCTATTGATGACACTACGTTTTTCTTTGAATTGAACCAAGAAACTTTTCAAAAGTTGGTCTTGTTTCAAAGTGCTAAAATTATTGAGCACAAATCCATCATTCTTGGATAGAAAGATAAAACCTCCTCATTGACTAATTAATACTAACCAAGATTGGGAGGCTTAATAAAGTAGTAAGACATTTGGGTATTCCATTTCTCAATTTATACATTGTTTAAAGATTTGTGGCTTTGGTTGTTTGGAAAAATTAAGAGCAAAAATGTTAAATCTCAAACTCATCTATTATCTATGGTTGGGTCTTAGGTATGCAAAATGGTTATATCATCTTATTTAATCTTGGCTCTTGTGTTGCTACCAAATTCATAGAGATCAACAATTGGTAAGGACTTCCTCTGGTTGGATGGTAAACGTGCCAAAAAGAAGTATGTTGTCAGATGACGTCTATGTTGTCTACCCAAGGAATTAGGTGGCTTGGGTCTCAAAGACTTGAAGTAGCAAGGTGTCACCGCAACAATTAAGTGGATCTTATAAGCCCTGCAAGGAATCAAACCTTGGAAGGTTCTAATTAAGAATAAAATCAAACACTCGGGCAAGAAAATCCATACTTTAGGTTGGTTGCCATCCAGATGATCTTTTTTAAATCTCCAATATCTCCCTTTAGCTCCAAGGTTTTTGGCAGCATTTGGAGGCTTGGGAGAGTATAAAACCTCTACTAAGGAATAATACACTTTCTTAAGAAGAGACTATGTTGTGCTTGCAAGAAAATTTGTCTCGTGAAATCATCACCTAAGTAACAAAGCTTTTGCATTTACTCAAGGTTTCTCTGCTCATAATTGGGCAATGAAAGGGATTGATAAGTTTGGAAGTATAATGGAAAGTGGTAGGCTTAAATAATGAGTTTTCCTTGAAGAATGAGTACAAGATGTTTGAAAAAAAACTCTCAAAGCATTCTTTGGCTTCAAATTTTGTGTTGAGATTAACTATAACACTAAAATACTGGGAAATATCCAATAGTCTTATGGTTTTAAACTTGATAGGATTTCTCCAAAGAAAATTTATTACTTGTTGGCGAACACGGGAGAGGCTTTAACCCATATTAGTGCTTCTTAGAACCTTGATTTAACCCTTCATGAGTTGTCTAAAGTTGAGTTACATGTGTTCCTCTACCTATAAGCCTAAAAAGACACGTTCTAGATTCGTCGATCAAACATTACTAAGAGAATGACAACAGCTGTGAATGTTGCTTAAAATAATGTCTTTTATGATACAATAGGTTGTTCCCTTTTCTTATAGTTTGCTAGTTCAATGTTATTAATGTTTAAGTTGTTCTTAGTTGCGGGAGATCTCTTTTTGTATGCTTGGTATTGGACTTCTAAGATTTTAAAAAAATGTTAAAATTATTCTTGTGGCATTGAATTGTGTTTTAATAAATCTCAAGTATTACCAAATGTGCTAACAAAATTGTGTGTCGTAAGGAAAGAGATCTATCTATTCTACCACATCATTCTTCTCATGCATTTTATTTTTCTAAGCCCTCAACCATAGTAGGTAGATGGAGATAGATTAGATGGAACTAAACATTCTCCAAAGGTTGTCTTATATAGCTCATAAGAATTATCATTGTTATCAATCAAATTTAGCCTTCTTCAAAGTTTATCTTCGTAAAGCTACAAAGACTTTCCATGGTTACCAACTAATTGCAATCTCAACAATCTAGTAAATCAATACTAATCATTTGTGTAATCTACAAGAGAATCAAATAAAGGATTGATTTTCTTAGTTCTTGTACTTTCAAACATTTAGTTATCAACATGCCAAACAATAAAAAAGAGTACTGTCTATAGACACCTAAACATGGTTTATGTGTCCCCTTTTAACATGTCTTCTATCTTGTGTCATTTCTCATTTGATTAGTTACTAACATTTCTCTCATAACCTTGATCTCTCTGGCCAAATCGATCAAGTTTGAATTATCATCAAAATATTCCTAAACTAATCCTAAACCTTCCTAAATCATGTCGATGTCATGAAATTTGATCATAATCGATCATAAACCATTTCAAACCTTCCTAAATTGGTCCAAATCAGTCCTAATTCTTTCCTAATCAATCCAAGACCATGTCAAATGTATCCAATCATTCTCAAGTCAATTCTAGGGCATTGTCAAAGTCCATTAATGCCTCATCATTATCATCATCTATCCAAAGGCATCGTCAAAGTTCATCGATGCCTCATGACCATCATCAATCCAAGGCATTGTCAAAGTTCATCGATGCCTTATTATCATCATCATCAATTTGAGGGCATTGTCCAAGTTCATCAATGCATCGTCAAAATCAATCTAGTCCAAGTCAATTCAATAGCATTGTCAGAGTTCATCAATGTTATTTCATCATCCTTAGTCTTTCTCATCATTGTTCAAGCGCATTGTCAAAGTTCATCGATGCCTCGTTCTTTTTCCTAAACAATTTCAAAACCCCTGGAATTGTTCCTAATCATCATCAAGATCATCAAATTCCATTCAATTTTGTGTCATCATTATCATTTCGATCATTGATGCGCTAATTTTTCCTATTGTGACAAATAAACCATGCTTTATCCCTAGTTTCGAATAAATAAATTCACTTTATTTATTCCCTCTTTGTCATGTCTCCACAATTAATTAATTAATACTAATTAATTGGCTAATTGCATCACTTATGGAATTTTCTAACTTCCTATTTTTAATTTGCATTTTGGTGGGAATTAATGAGTTTTAAATGACTCTTATACCTTCCCCCAAATTGTGCTTCATTTCCTATTTTTTAGCCTTCATCTTTCCCCTAACATTTTCCTCTTTTTGTGCTTCACCCTCTTACACCTTCCCTTCTTTTTTCCCCTAATTGTGCTTGCATCTTGCTATGCACATTTTCTTAGACATTTTCATAAGGTGTCATTTTATGACACCTTTTCCAATTTGAACCTTTTAATTATGACAATTTTCCAACTTGTGCAATGCAATTATGACAAATTTCCAATTGCACATCTTCCTTCCATTTTGCGTTTTAGCTCTCAATTTCTATAAATTGAGCCTCATTTGCACTAGTTTGGCCTACCACTCTTGCAATCATTTTGCTCCTAGTATTCTCATCACTTTGCTTTCAATATTTAGTGCATTTATATATAATTATTATAGAGCTACATAATCAACTTCAATGGAGAAGAAAAGAGAACATGGGAATTACACTTGAAGGGGGTTTTATTGTTGTTTAATTCTTTTATATTTCAAGTGGTTTCCATGATATGATTAGATAGGTTTGCATGTCCTTGAGGTTTTGTAGTTGCCTTGATATACTAACTGTGCCTTTTTTTGGTCTTACATTGTCACTAAGAACACACAAAAATCATCATTTCATTTTAATACATTTTCGCACAAAGTAGTCAAATACACCTAATCAATAATCATTTTCAATTCTTGTAGAGAATTCTATATACCAATTCTTGCTTTCAACCATTTTTTGCAAGTATGAGGAGTTTAGAGATGTGCATTTCTATCATCCACAATGTTTTCATTATCTCGTATTCATCCAATTACCTTCAACAACTCATGCTGAGGATGATTGCATGGATTATGTTTCAAACACTAAACCTTGTACCCCTCTATCGTCCATATGTGGCTTTGTACTAGTATATTGAGATTTAAAGTTGGGACTATTTACAAAATATTCATGAAACATCTATCATGACTAAAATCAAATGTGTAAAGATACGGTTGTATTGATAAAAGTTATCATTCTAGTTTTTTTACATAACTTCAATTGCATGGTGCACTCAATCTAGAGTAAGCTTCATGTAGAAAAGATGGCAAAATATTCTATCTATCTATTCCATTTGCAAACATTTGATTGTGTCTCCATCTCAACCTTTTGTTGCTCTAGTTCCATTCTTTCACCTATCTTGTATCTCCTACCACTATGTCACCACTCTTTTTCTGTATTAATATTTTAATATTATGGAGGTGCTTACATATAATATCAAAGCACAAAGTGGTAAAACCTAATATTGCCATGTCCATTTCATCCCCCTGATCTACTCTCCCCTTCCCACTCTTCTTTTGTCCTTCCTTTCCTTTCGTTTGAAAAATACTAAAAAAGAATCCCCTCCAATTTTTTGTGAGTATAGTGTGATGGCAAAAGTTGAGCCGCTATGTGCATGCTGCCTTCCATTTCTTCTTTGTCGGTTGCCAGTTTCTTACTAACTTGATCTTCCACTGTTAAATACGGCAATAATGACAATGGTGGTTTTAAGGAATAATGGAAAAAGGTTTTAATTTCATCAGCCTTGCTAATTTAGTTTATACTCATATTGTTGATTGTATCGGGATGATGCAACATTGAAGATGGGAAGGATGTTGGAGGTCCCTCACACACTCCGACAGCAATTGCTTAGTGTCACATTGACAGATCTTGCACTCTTTAACTTTAATGCCTAAAATTTTGCCTCCATTTAGTCTAATTTACTATATTTGAGCTGAAAGGTAATTTGTACAACATCAAAAGGCCTGATGTTGAAGGTATATGTGCACTCCTGGCACAATTAGATAATATATGAAGCTTCCATGAGAGGGGCCCCGCATGTATGCAAAACTTTAATACCTACGATTTTGCCTTCGTACACTCTAATTTACTTTATTCATGCTGGAATGTTATTGTTACAACATCAATGGACCTAATGTTGAAGGTATATGCGTAATCTGCGGAGGCATAGTTCAAAATTAAATTTTTAAAATGATATATGAGGCTTCCACGAGAGGGGTTCCATATGTACACAATTCAAATGATACATGTGGTTTAATTAAGGGATGTCTCATGTGGACGCCTCGTATAAATCATTTGAATCATGCCTCCTCCATGGCATACTTATATAGTTATATATTCCAAATCTCCCATTATCACCGTGATGAACATTTGTGTCACATCAGATCCACCTTTTTCTGCTGCAATATTTCCATGATTCTATGGTTTTTACCCTCTAGTTCAAATCGAAATATTCAAAAAAAAGATTATGAATACAATCTGTATCTTACGATAGAACAAAATTATACACTATCATAGAACATTCAAACATACATTTAACCATTCCCTATATAGATATATGATCAACAAAAGATTATATTGACAGGCAAGGTAATTTTATTAACACTTAAATATGCTGACTGTAAGTTCATTTAATAATAGTATTAGAAGGAAACACGAAATAGATAATTCCAAGATTCAATGGGTTTTACCCTCTGGTTAAAATTGAATATTCAATGAAAAGATTTGAATACAATCTCAATCTTACAGTAGAACAAAATTATACATTTACCATAAAACATTCAAACATACATTTAACCATTCCCTCTATAAATGTATGATCAACAAAAAATTATATTGAAAGGCAAGGTAGTTTTATGAACACTTAAATATGCTGAATGTAAGTTTATTTGGCAATAGTATTAGAAGGAAACTCAACATAGATAATTACACATCGGTGTTTCCTCAGATAGCCAAACTGCAGTTTGATTCTACACCATGAACTGTATTTAGTAACCCCAGCCCTTTTCAGTCCACCATATCTATAGCTGTATTAGAAATTGTCACTATTCAACAAAACGATGGTATATTTTTTCATTGACCCATACGATATCAAAGGCTCTAACCTCTGGCTCATTCTTGACCGACAAATTTAATAAACTGTAACTCTATAATAAATTTTATACAGGAAAGCACATTGTTGTACATTCTTGTATCACAGACAAATCAAGAAGTTGCGACTTAAAATAGCAGAAGGATAATGAATAATGATATTCATACTTTTGGAGTAATTAATTGAGCAGATCACATAACATTAACATTTGCTAGTTCTGCCTTCACTCTATCAAAATATGTTTCGTCCGGCTGCCAAAACAGAAAATCCAAGCTGTTATTGTTTCTAATTTAAAAATGGCTACTGTTCTTATCAACAGAATAACTGTAAAACTGAAATAGAAACAAAAGATAGCTGTAGGTGTCAGAATGGTACAAAAATTCCTTACATAGCCATAGTTAGTGGATCCTCCTCTTTTCTGTGTTTTATGGTGAATGCCTGCCCACCTACAAAAACCAAATGTCTTTCATCCTTGTGTTCCCAGGGGATTAAAAAATGATATTGCATAATCATTGATCCAAGAGACACTAACAACATAAATGACTCTGGTATTTGATTTTTCTTATGGGCAATATGACAGATCCAACTGACTAGTTCAGTCACTTATTAAACCAAAACCTCTATTGGAATATGTTCACAATAAAATAAATAAGTTAATAACAGACTTGTGGACTGTAAATCTCCAAAACTACAGGAAAGAAAAGTGAATGGCAGACACCAGGTACAAGGAACAATTGAACCTGGTGCCTTGTCAATTACATCAAGTTCGCTAAAAGCAAAAGAAAAACACAAAACCTTCCAGGTGGACACATCCACAGGATTCCAAATAATATCCCTGACGTCATAAGATGTCCCAGGAACTTCAGGAGGATATCTAAATTATTCAAGACTAAGTAGCTTACTTCCTTTGGTGCACATAAATTTAAAAAGGTAACATTTTAAGGAAAAAATGCTTAAAGCCCCTAAAAAGCTAGAGGGGGAAAATTGACATTGCAAATTCAGCACATTGTTATAGCTTTTTAAAATTTTATCTGCTTTTAGTTTGTTTAAGTTATTTTAATAGCCATCCCCTCAGCATGTCCCCGTGACATCTCCAAAATCTGGGAAAAACTTAGCCATCCCTAAAACAGTATTCCATCTTGGGAGCTGAGGGAAACACTGGAAAGACCTCAAAAGCATGTGTATACTAGACTAGCATTCTTGCTTTGGATTTTGTTGCCAAACAGTCATGATTTATTCATTTTAAGTTTAAAATATATATTTTACAATACAACCGAAAAAAGCCAAGACGTGCCAGTTCCCCATTCACAATTTGCTCAATCCTGTTCCTTGCAGTAAAATGCCCATATCCTATTAAAGGTGCTTAAAGATAAAGTGATGTTCCTAAAGACACCAACAAAGGAAAGTTCTTGCTTAATGCGAATGTTGTCAAATTATGCCCAGCAAGAAATCATTGTAAAAAAATAATAAACTCTTACCTGAATAAATGCACGTTGGATGTTGGCAACAATGGGACGGGGAACAAAATGGAAACAAATTTTAAGAATTGTCCACATGGTGCATCACCTGTCTATTTGCTTCTATATCACTTACAACAAAAAGAAAAAACTGAATTGATCTAACCAGTGTAACACGGGCACTGGGGGGCATTGGGATGTCGGGACGGGTTTCCGGGATGGGGAAAAGAAGGGCTTCAATTTTGGGACAGCGGGGGGATGGTGGGGGGGCGGCAGTGGGGGGCGGGGGGGGTGGGGGTGCTGTAATATACTATACATATAGTACTTGAAATGCTAGTTATGAAATGATGTATAATAGTATAAGAACTAATAAATTATAATACCAAATACTTTAACATAGCAAAATTGCAACGTGAATATCAAAAAATATCATAAAGATGATTACACGAGTAGCATGATATCAAAAAAAGTACAAAATTGTGTACATACATTCATAAATATGCATATGTAGTGTGTGTGTGTGTGTTTACAGTAGCCAGTAAACCCCTTTCTATCACATGCACTGCAGCTGCATCTTTTGCTTGCAGAAACCCCCGGCAGCGAGATGGTGGCGCAAAGGCGGTGGTGGGGGGACTTGGGAATGCGAAGTCCCCGACTCGGGTGTGTGGGGGTTTTGAGGGGGGGACGACTCCCCGTGTTACACTGGATCTAACTTATGAACCTAAGCTAAAATTTCAAACACGCAGCTCACAGAATACCAAATAATCAGGTGCAATTTAAAGTGCTAAAGATGCCATATATCTGATGGAATACTCACATTATACTCACTAGATTTGAACAAGCAGCAATCGATAATTCATACAACTCAATATTTGTATCATAGATGGCAGAGTCAACGAGTCAAGTCAAACACAAAACGAGTAATTGCCTGAAATACTCGCCAGTTTCACTCACCAAAAAGTTGGTGAGCCCATGCCTAAAACTTGTTGCTGGCAGAGAAAAAGAGCAGCGGGTCAAAAACAGACCAAAAACACACAAAAGCGATTAAAAAAGGCAAATCTGCTCTGCAAAACCTCCAATGACCCTTCCACTTTGAAAACAACCTTCACAACACTTTCACATCTAAGAGAAAATCTAAAACGAATTAAATTTGAAGCACAAGTCAATAAATTGATTTTATTTTATTTTTGGTTTTTTAAACCTTTGAGTTCATTTTGGCTACAAAATCCAGCACCAAGTTAAAAAAACGATCATAAGCTAAAACTAAGTAGTGTTTTTGCATTTCAATTTTAAAAAATTGGATTCATCACCATTTCCCACTGATGTTTTCTAATTTCTTTACTCAATTCACTGTTTTTGCATATACAATTTTACTTTTTTTTATCCTTTTTGTTGGAATAAAATGTTTAGAATTTTTTAATTATATTAAATTTTTACTAAGGGTTCAGTGTATCACATGTTGATTAAATGGGATCAACATTTTTTGATGATTTTTTTTCTAAATTCACTGTTTTTTGTCTACACAACTTATTTATTTTATTTTAACCTTCTTATTGGAATAAAATGTTTGAAGTCTTTAGATTATATTAGTTTTTTTACTAATTTAAGCTAATTTATATTAATTTAAACTATTTTTATGCTGATTTTTAGTGAATTATGTTAAATTTAGATTAAAATTTCGAATTAAAAAATTAAAATGGCGTGCTTTGACTTTGTATGTGTAGGTTAAATACATCATATAATGGCAAGGTTCAATCTTAGGCTACAACCCGTCAATGCCACCACCAAGTACAGGTATGTGTCTTACTAGAGCTAGAGACCCTGCTCGAAAATATCTTGCAAGGATTGATACCTGGGACAATTGTTTATATGAGATGCACAAACTTATATCGTGGAGGCATAAATCACCTCAAATACAATCTTGAAATAATTACTCATCATGAAGCCAAAACCCTTTACTAACACCACTACAGAGGAAAAAAAAAAAAGAATATCTAACTTGCAATGGCAAAAAAGAAAACACTGCGAAAGTAGATGACAAGGGCAGCCATAGCAGCATCCATATCTAATGGTCATGGTTCTCAAATGCAACCAGAATCAGATGAAGCTAAGGCAAGTCAAAGCATAGTGGGCTCTCTTCATGGTCCACGCATCTGAAACAAATCAGCCCCCGTTTCATTTACTTCCAAAAGAGTGCTAGCACATATAGCTAGACACACACCACATAATTTTTTGGTGCCCAGAAGCAGGCCTAGAGCACAACCAACATTGGAAGCTACATGGTGGAGTAGGGAAGTGCACAAACAAACAAAAATGATGTGTTATTTTTTCATACTTCAGCAACATTCGTTTTAGTGTGACATAGTCCTTATTGGGAGAATTAGGTAACTGCAATAAAAATTGCAAGAAAAAGCTACAAAGTGCCTTCTCGTAAAGACTTGAGCAGGAAGGTAGGTAATTAATACTAATTATACTTAATAGAATTTTATGTTGAATTTTAGTCAAAATTTATGTTCATCAGTTTATAGTAATTTACCTTCAACACAGGCTTTTTTTGTGTTAAAAATTAAAATTTTGTACTTTCACTTTGGACTTGTTGGTTGCTCATGAATGCAACCAAAAGGGAAAGGCTGATGGTGGAAGAACAGAAGCAACACTGGAAAAAATATGGCTGCACTATTCTTTCAAATGGGTGGACAAATAGAAAAGAACTACACCATTGTCAATTTTTTGGTAGCTTCAAATTGTGCAGTAGTTTTTTTGAAATCGATTGGTGCCTCCAACAAAGTCAAAATGCAAACATTGTATCTAATGTTGGAGGAAGTTTTCATAGAGGGGGGCATAAAGAATGTGGTTCAAATCATAACCGATATTGCAACAATGTATGTACTCAAAGGTAACTCCAAGACAAACATAAGACACTTTTTTGGACACCTTGTGCACCACATTGTCTCAAGTCTTGACCTTCTTTTGGATGACATAGGCAAACTTAATTAGGTGAGACCAGTTGTAGATGATGCAAGGAGCATAACAAAATTTATCTGCAATCACCCTTGGGTTTTTTATTTGATGAGAGATCACACCCGAGGGAAAGAGTTAACAAAAACAGGTCACAAAGTTTGCAGCAATTTTCCCTATGTAGCAAGCATTATTGGTTTGTTGATTTGTTTAATACAGATGATTGTTAGACAAGCATGGCTAGACTTGCCATATTCAAAGAAGCTAGGAGAGCGAGTTGCAAGCATTGTCTTTGACAACCTTTCTGCACAAAGACCTAAGAGATCATGAAAATAACATCAAACTTTTGATTTTTAATTCAAAATAAATATTTCACTTTTTAATTTACGTCTTTCATTATCAATTGGTATCTTTAATCTTTTTATATTTGTAAATTGTAGGTGCTGGAGCTGCCCTTGGTTAAAGTTCTCCATTTAGATGGGGAGTGAAACCCAATTGGGTATTTTATGAGGCCATAGATAAGGCCAAAGAGTTCATCCAAAATTAATACAAGGGGAACAGGTTCAAATTTGATCCCATTTAGGAGATAACTGATTGGAGGTGGAACAATCAACTCCACCAACCCATCCGTGCAAAAACTGACTTCCTCAAACCTGGTTTTTTTCTATTTGAATAGCTTCTCAAATTCTAATTTAGAGTTTACAAAGAGCCTTACAACATGCATTCCAAGGATGACACCCTGGGTTGAGGTGAGAGACCTCATTGTCCAAAAATTCAGTAGTTACAAGACTAGAAGAGGCAGGTTCTTTTCATTGGAGCTAGCTACCTGAGTAAGAACTCCTCAAACACTAGGCATAATATTTGGAGTCTTCATATCACATGCATCTTACAGGTTATGAATTTCTAATTTACAACTAATAATAATGTGATAAAATATGTTTTGGCTTTGCTTTCAAACTCTTCAATACTTTATTTTGTAGATTATTGGTTGCCTACGGGGGCATGGTATATTCTCCTGGAACGGACAGAGTCATTCTTCTCGTGATTAGTTGGTTTGCCTAGGGGGCATGGTATATGTCATTATTCACGTGATTAGTTTCCGATAGATAATTTTTCAGAATAATAGACCCCCAACCTATCTAAAAAGCGGAGACTTTATATATAGGGGGGCTAGGGGGGGCAGGATAGTTTGGGGTGCAAATACCCCAAATCTCCAAAAAGAAAGTCCATCTAAATTCTGTGCCAACTTTGCGCTGCATCCAACTGTGAGCACAACTGGAGTTTGTTTGAAGCCATCCACATGAAAAAGGGGAACAAATTAGCTCAAAAACACCTCAATGATTTTGACTTTGAGTAATACAACCTTTGGCTACACACAAGAAGGGTAGAGGACAAATCAACTATCAATTGTATCAAACTATCAGCAATTAGGATATTGTCTGATGATATGATTTTGTACTCAATTTGCATTCAAATTAATAGAAAACACTTTTATACTCATTAATGGACTCATTGGATACATCTTGTCAATAAATTTTTTTTTAAATGAGTTTTTAAAAAAATTTAAGCAATTTTTAAGCTGCCAGTTTTTTCACTAAGCTTTTGCAAAGTCAGAACTTTTGGGCCTGCCAGGTTTTTCCTGAGCCTGAGTCTGCCAACTCTGATTTGTATTGATGAAAAATTTAGCATTTGAATGGATCAATAATTTTACTTTATGCAGAATGTGCTTTTTATCAAAAGCAGAAAGAACACGATGCAATAAATATAGAACTTATAACTTACACGACAGTATTGCTCCTCCCAGTTGTCACAGATGTTCCCACTTGAAAGAGTAGACGACGGTCCCAAGCAATCTTCAAAAGCTCAAGAATTTCCTCCCCTTCTTTGTTCCTAGGCAAGTAGGCAATCCGTCTTGTACCACTGTATGGCTGTCCAGGAGATGGGTGCTCTGCAGTCTGTTCACTTTTCAGTGAAAAAAATCAGCATCTATTATGGATTCTCTAGCTTGCAACTGCCAGTATAATTATATTTCAATGAAATCAGCTTAAAGCGAAGTATTCTTACTATCTTATAGCAACTTTCATTGGTGGGTAAAAACAAATTACATTAATCTGTGACCAAATCTAACAAGCTGTATAGATAGCACAAAACACAGGTACAGCCTATCTCTTCATGGAAATCTGTCGCAATATGACTATAAAAAATGCAGCTACATAATCTGTATGTTATCCATTTATCATACTTCACAAAATAATATTCACCATTTAGATATATTGACTTCTAGAAGTTGATTGATAAACTGAACTGGCATATTAGAGATAAATTGCCATGGTTCAACTTATTATTTCCTCTTTCAACCATTGGCAGTAATCTCCCAGATTTTTGCATTGACAGTCACCAGTTCAAGAAGACATTTTCCCTTAAATTTGTTGCATTCCTGATTCAGGGCACTCATCAAAGTTACAATCTTGTTATGTTGTACATATTTGTAGGGAGCTGATAGCAATTTTTATGGTTGAAATCTTATTAGCAATATCTTTACAGAGATGTAATAAATGGTTGTCTTGAGCCACAGAGCATGGCCACCATGGTGTCTAGAAAGACAGCAAGACATCTAAAACAATTGCATGCAAGTTCTGTCCTTTACAAAACATTTGAGGATATTTATAAATTATAACTACTGGAAGCTAGCTTGAGTGCTTGGATGGGACGCTGCTGCAGCTAGAAAAGATGCTACTTTGCCTTAACATCAATTTACATTAATCTATGTTTTCTCTTTCTGCATTCTTGGAACCCTTTCCTTTAAATTTTCAGATAATAAGTATTATCATTGCTAAGCTACAAAAGGAAAAACTTGTAAAGGTACAGACTTGCTACAAACCATGGTGACAATATACAGGATGGGTTTTGTAGATATAAATATGAGACTAACTAGAAGAGATGTGCATAAGAAATGAATGACTTTTACTCACTGTTATACACATCCAACACCATAGGAAATGCTGACTACTTGCACATGGTGTTCATTGTTGGAGTTGAAAACCAGAAGAAATATATAAAAAAAATTAAAAACTACTCTTAAAAAATTGTGACAATAGCATGGCAAACATGACTTGTCATGATTACTCACAGTTAATTGCAGATTTTTTGAGTTTAATGCGGATATGGTGTGCATCCTTGTACAAGCTACTACTAGCTGCTTGGAAAGTCGGAATTGTAATGAAAATTCAATGGGATTTATAACAAGAGTAAGGAATTTTGTGGGAGGTTTACGATGGGAAAAAATGACAGCAACAAATAAAAGACCAATACAGATTTTAATTAGTCATTATGTTTCCATGAGTTTATTTGTTATATTCTACTCCATACAGAAACCATGAAAACTACCACAATCATATAGAGAATAATTTCATTTATATGACATAAAATCTCTTTCATTTGCATAGAGTTGTCATATGGGTGCAGAAGAACACAATCAGTACCTGAATTCCATCTCGAAACATGTATGTGATTTCAATGATATCAGTGTTCGGATAGCCTTCAAGTCCATTTCCAGCATCTCTACTTGCGATTGGAATGTATCGGATGGACATTTTTCCTGTCGGCTGGGTCCCCGTGATCACACCATAGACTGTCAAACATTCTGGACAAGATGGTCGACTTTTTAACCATGTTATTAAGCATTCTCTGTGGAAAATATGGTGACATTTATTCAGTTCTACAGCTTCTTCATCTTGTAAACTGCTAAGACAGATTGAACAATTTTCCCCATCCTTAGGATTGAGACAGTCAATCAAGTACGCATGTTCAGAGTCTGAACTCTTCAACAGTTTCGGCTCCTCCCTTACTACCTGTCTCTGTGTAACTGTAGCTGCAAAACAAGAATTAGATCCTCCCATTGCTGTGGATGCAACAAATCCTGGATGACTTAGAAGATATGTTCGCCTACGAACACTCCTATATATTTTGGTCCGCGTGTTGTATTCTATTGCATCTGCTTCAAACAACATGCAATAATGTCGACCACTTAGCTCAAAGAATACGCCAGCAGAGCCATCTGGTTGGTTACTCGTCCGGCTATTTATAGAATCAAGCCATGCTGTCTCAAATTTAGAAGCCAGTTGATCACCATATGTGTGCCACAAATTTTTCTCTGCCTCCCACCATTCCCAACTAGCAGTTTGACTCCCAGAATGTCTCCTTACTGGCCGCTCTTGCTGAGTTGTAAGATTGACCTGCAAGTATAACCATAAACAATTATGAATTCAAGAAAAATATCAGTTTCCAACTAAAGAATATATACTAGTATAAATACTTTATAGATGACTATGATCTCTTTTAATTTTTTAAACTACAGCAATAATGTTTGTTGCAAATTAAGATGTAACTACTGTTGGAAAGTTTGTCATTGATGTCAAGAAAATATCATTGTCTCCATGAATGAAAGAAACTGTTAGAATTGATGTCAAAGTTTGAAAAGACAAAGTTGCCATTGATGTCAAAGGTGGCATGAAGTGACAAAAGAAATAGGCTATATAATGATATAAAGTCTATGATTCTTCACTTGATGATATTCGACATAGGTTCTCAAGTTGCCAGGTTGAGCAACTAATACAAATAAGCGATGGTATAAGGCACTTGGTGTATCAGATTATTTCTATGTTCCACAGTGTTTTGGGGACGGGGACGGGGACGGAGACGGGGACAGGGACGGGGGGACTGTAATGTCCCCTTTTTGAAATAGGCTTTAATAATAAAATTAAAATGTAAAAGAATTAAAAAATTAAATTTAAATTATAAATATAAAAGAATTATTCTAAACATAACCATGACTAACATTCAGTTAAGTTTAATGAATGGTCGAAAGGCATGAGATGAAAAGTTGTGACTCCCTCAACCATGAGATATAAAAGGGAGGATGGAGGAAGGAACAAGGAATGGAAGATGTGAATCTTTAATCGGGAGAAAATAGGAAAGAGAAGAACATAAGAAATTGGTTCCTTCAATAAGCAGTATATATATGAATCTTTTGAAATACATTAATAAATTACATATATATATATATATATATAGATATAGATAGAGAGAGAGAGAGGGGGGTCAATAACTGATAACAATATCAATATGTAAATAAATCATGAGAGCATTAGTATAACAGCATAATAAATTTCAATAAAGCATTATAACAGCAATCTCAAACATCAAAAACCATATCAATAGCCAAAAATCTCAAACATGTATCCAGAAGTCTCAGACATCAAAATACAACAGCCTACAAAACTAAGCCTCACTCAGGCTATCAATATCCAAAGACTCAGAACCATCTAAGTCACTATCACCCTCTGGCAGAAGTGGATCACCCAGTGGTAGTCACCATGGTCAGTGTCAAAGAGAAAACATTTTCAAAGCAAATAAAGTACAATCATACAAACTGTTAACTTTCTATGATCGCTGCAAATGTAATAGCACTATGTTATTGTATGTGTTTTCCCAATGCAACAATCTCTTTCATTTATATTGAGAATGAGCCAATAAGAGACATGTCCCTCTAAAGGGACATGTCTATTTATTATTATTGTAATTAATATAATTAATACACTTATGATTCTATATTATATATTATATATATATAATATCTATTTAGTATTATATTAATAAATATTTATTTTCTCAATTTAACTATTATTATGAGAATAATTATAACCTAACTTTATATATACATATACATCAATGTATATAGTAATATCAATTATTATATACATTGATATGTATGTATATATACATATATATATAATAAATCATTTCTCATAATAATCATGTAGTCAATATTATTTATCTGACCGATGCTACAAACATCAACACTCCCTCTTAGCTAGGGAGGATAAATCAATCCAATGTCAACACTTATGATTCTCACCATAGAAACACAAAAATTGTTACAATAACTAACACTCCTTCTCAACTAGAGAGGATAGTCATTTTATCACAATGTAATACACACACACACACACACATATATATATATAGTGAGTACTTGTGGAAGATCAAGTCCATGATATTCACCAAATACTCAATGTGAGTATAATAATCATTTTATATGTTCATATCATTTTACTGATATTAAGAGTAATGGTTCTCGAGTATCAAGTCTCGCGATACTTCACTGATTACTCAGGGCAATGGCCTACTGAATACAACTCACAAATATTCATCAATTACCCAAAGTGATTATCAAGAGCATTTACCTCCTAAATATCAAGTCACATGATGTTCACTATAGCTCATAAATATCCATGGTATGTCTAATGATAATACATCTCATGATGTCTGTCATATGGATACTAAGTTCACGTAGAGACATGTCACTATGTGATATGTTTCATAGGGTCCAATTAATATATGATACTAAGTTCAGAAGGATCCTAATATGATTCGTTTGGATACTAAGTAATCATATATTACATAATTCATGAAGTATCACCTAACATGTGATACCAAGCCTAACATGTGATAGTTATCAGTTTATAGTCCAAACCGATAGTTATTGGTGGATAGAAGTAAACACCAATAAGCTATCAGTATAATCTTTAATGCAAGTTAATTTAATATTTCATTATATTAATATGTATGTAATTATAATTTAGTTAGTATCATAGTTTTCATATCATCTTGATATGAGGAATCACCATGCATTGTGACACCTAGTTTTCATACCACACCGATATGAGGAATCACCATGCATTGTGACACCTAGTTTCCATATCACAAAGATATGAGGAATCACCATGCATTGTGACACCTAGTTTCCATATCGCAAAGATATGAGGAATCACCCCGTGATACCTAATTTTCATATCACAACAATATGAGGAATCACCCAGTGATACCTAATTTCCATATCACAACGATATGAGGAATCACCCTGTGATACCTAATTTTAGTATCGCCACAATAGTGATACAAGGATATAGCAAGTAAAACATTACATTTTATTTACATATAACCCTATTATGGTATGTGCACAGACAGATAACCGTCTACCATAACAAATCCACATTACAAGACCGTCATCTTGTAATCAAATACAAGTGTTCATTGTTGAAAAGTCGTCACCTTTCTCCAATGTTCACAGGAGGGCCCATAAGTCCAGGAGTCACATACATGAAATCCACCTTGATTTATGTCAGAGGGTGGATCCATGCTCATCCCAAAGGGTGGAAACAAAAGTTTTCACCTTAGACTTCTCTCTCAAGGAGAAGAATGAAATAACATACATGATAATAGATGAAACTCCTTTTCATCTAAGGCTTCATTCTCCAATATGCCAAGTTTATCTCGAAGGTACACAACCTTACCTCTAGCAAGAAATATGGTGAGAATATCAGCCATATGTTCTGTAGTGATAATGTAACTTGAATAGGATGTACTTATGCACTATATCTCTTATATAGTTTGCATCTCTCTAGGTGAACTCCAAGTTATGTAGGAGCTAGCATAAAGGCATTTCAACAGCACACATGAGACTCAATCTCATAGTCCTCTGGATGCTTCCTTCAAGGTCTTGTAACAACCTCCTCAACTCCTCATCCAAGGTTGGTTTTAGATGAACTATCATACTCCCCCTGAATCTAATATCAACCTTCTGCCTTCACTCTAGCAGGTCGAGTCTTTGTTCTTTAGTCTGTATCAAGCTCTTTTCTAGAATTCCCTTTGATCCAACAACTTATTCATCTATCATGACCTCTAGATATTTGCATTAAGGTCTTTTGGGAGATCCTCTAGTAGCTCCCTCTGATGGTTTATCAGACTTCTTCTGATTTGGATCCTCGGAAGCTCACAGATGTAGATCCTGTAGATTCTCCCTCAGAAGCTCAAGTTCGTGTATCCATCTTGACATTGTCAGACTCCCTCTAAATCTGATATCAACTCTCTACTCAATTTCGTTTCCTGCAAGCACATCCTTAGAGAGAAAGGAAAAGATCAAGGCAAATAGCTCTTATAGTACGTAAAGAAATACAAATAAGAGATTAACTACAAGAAGTAAATATAATAAAAATACTTATCTTAAGTTTCAAATATTTCCTTTAGTAAGGCGAGCCCATATAGAAAATATCATGCAAATTCACAGAATGATGTTGTCGTTCTCGAACATTACCAGAATACTTCATATGATTTGTCTTGAATATATAAAGGTTTTATACACTATAACAACCTTCAATATGATTGGATCTCCCTTCAAGAAACCAGGTTTTTAAAGAAGGAACTTCACTCTTTGACTCTGTCACTTCGGATAGATTACTTAGTCGTCAAAGGATTATTCTCATGCAAGCTTGATTGATAATGTGCTTCACTATAATTCTATTGTAACATCATATGCACCACCTGACTAATCAATCATGTTGCTTACATACTTCAATCTGTAAAAAAAAATATTATTCAAATTGACGTCTAACACTGACAACAAATACATCCAATCTGATAAAATGAGGGTTACTTGATGTGGACACAAATGTTCCATGTGATTGGTCTTAGCTGTAAGAATGACCCTCCCAATATATGTTGTATCAAATGCCACCAATCAGAATTAATTTGACTAGGGGTTATCTGAATTCTCATGGTCTACGTTGCAGATGCCCGTTAAAAAAATATATATATATACACTTGGAGAGATAGCCGTCTAGAGATAGCCGTCTGGGATGAACAAGACAAAAATGGTAACACCACCATCCGGGAATTATTATGGCCTGTGTGTTATACGTTACTCCTCCAATGATATGCTACACCCTTCTTCACCCTTCCAACCGCTAGAATGCACATGGTCTTTCTTGCACTGTGATTGGGCACCAAATCTGATTAAGTGGAGTGCATCTTGCTCACGTGTAGAGTTTGATCAGACTGAGAAAATTGAGTTGAAGACTCAAAGGCCTCACAGGATGACTAGGACACGCTAGTGTAGAATCGTGGGTTAACATGTAGAGGATTCGTCAAGCCAAGCACGATTTTGTTCCAAATATTTGAGGAGCTTATTTACAAGGATTGTCGCCATTGAGCGTGGAGAGTGTGCAAGTCTTGTGACTTGATAATACACAGGAAACAAATGAAAATTTCAAAATCCTTCATAGAGGTCCACAAAAGGTCATCCATCCTCAATGGCATCTACTCAAAAACTGCAGAAATCATTAGCATTAAAGATGTTGATTGACATACAGTGTATGTTCGTATGTATGGTAACAGTCATTGAGATATCATCTTGTAGATTCTGATCAAGAGATGAGACTAGTAGTGAGCCTAGAAGACTCCTCACATACCAATGGATATCATTACATTATATAGTAATATCACCGCATTCCTCTGATCAATAAGTGCTCCAATATGCTACGCCAAATGGACCATATTTTGCAATGTTGGTTTCAAATGATAAACTTTTGATGACTGTCCACGTATTTTTCATAGAAATTGCCTCCCCTTCTCCTCTGTGTCAAGCCCCGGTATGAGTACTAGTACCTTTTCCAGTAGCATAACAAACTTGAATGGAAAGAAAAGACTCTGAACTCATGGTTACAGTAATTCCATTTATTCCTTCAAAATTTCCATCGTCCCAGTCTATGCCCCCTCCTCCACCGAATGGCCCCAAATTATGAAAGCTAATTTAATGGCATTTTAGACAAGTTCCTTCACTCCTATTCAATGATGCTTCAACATAAATAGGGCTGAGGTTCTGGTTGAATGCCTCCAAATAACCTTCTTCGTCTAATATAGCGATAACATCACCATCTTCGTCTGTATTGTACTTCATGCTATGATCAGATAGCGGTATCGTCATAACAAAGATTGACAATATCCTTGTGACCTCACGCTGATTAGATTATACATCAAGCATATAGCATAAGACACAAACGAATGAGGATTATTCCATATCATAAAGCATTGGCATATTTCTTCCATCCAAGATCTTCCAATGCTTTTTCATAGACCTGCGACTCTTCATGGGATCTTCCAATGCTGTATATCTATCTCATTTGCAGTCTGGTTCTGATACCATGTTAACTTTCTATGATCGCTGCAAATGTAATAGCACTATGTTATTGTATGTGTTTTCCCAATGCAACAATCTCTTTCATTTATATTGAGAATGAGCCAATAAGAGACATGTCCCTCTAAAGGGACATGTCTATTTATTATTATTGTAATTAATATAATTAATACACTTATGATTCTATATTATATATTATATATATATAATATCTCTTTAGTATTATATTAATAAATATTTATTTTCTCAATTTAACTATTATTATGAGAATAATTATAACCTAACTTTATATATACATATACATCAATGTATATAGTAATATCAATTATTATATACATTGATATGTATGTATATATACATATATATATAATAAATCATTTCTCATAATAATCATGTAGTCAATATTATTTATCTGACCGATGCTACAAACATCAACACAAACAAATAATGTAGTGCATCTTTTTAATTTCAAAACTCGAGAATGAAACTTTTCAAGCATAGTATTGAGACTCCGACTTGGAATGATGCAAAAAATTAAGCAAACTTTTAATGTGTATTTCATTGAATATATTTGATTCTCATGCATTCGAAATTAAAGAGCCGTTTTCATTCTCATATATTTTAATTTTAAACATATTGTTTTGACTCTCATATGGAGGTATAGAAGCAAACAAAATTTACTAAAACAATTTTAGAAAAAACAAATTAACTTTGTTCTTTGTTTTTTAACATTTGGGGGCATTCCCAGCCATTTGGGGATGGCTAGCTGTCCCCAAACAGTAGGGATGTTTCCTTGTGTTTCAGAGGGTTGAGCACATATAGGGGACGGTAGGGGGACCTCCCCAATGTGTCCCGCCATCCCCAAAATGGATATGGGAGAAGGGCATCATGTTTTGTGGCAGGGGACACATCCCCATGTTTCATAGGATTGTTTAACTAGCATGAACTGCAAGAAATCTCATCTTCATCAATTTGAAAAATTAATTAGGTAGTGGGTCACTATATTAAATTCCATATTTAGAAGATCTCAATTGCATCTTAGTGTTGATTGACTCCTCCATGGACAATGAAGAATAAGGCGAGCATATTAAGTTTTAAATTAAAGATTTCAACTTATTTGTGTCAGTCAACTTTCATTTAGAGTTTCTGGCATTTTGGTAAATAAAATGAAATATCTTTGGACAACTACTTTGGCATATACTCCAAGACATGTTCATACATACATATAAATCATCTAAGAAAAGGATGAAAGAAAAAAAACAATAATCAATTATTCAGTGCAGCGACTGAGGAAAAACACCAAGCATCAAGGCAGTGATTATATGTTATCGAGGCAGCAATAAAATATATTAAAGAGATAACAAATGATTGCAACAGTTTGCATATCAAGAACAGATTTGTTTAATTGTTTGCAGTGATTAAGCTGAATGCAGCAATTAAGATTATATTAAATAAAAAAGATTTGACATCGATTTACTTAAAGCAAAGATTTATTCTATGATTATACATAAGCAACACATTGGTTAAACCAAGAGAGAACTTTCACTAAATGAATATATGTTAAAACATCAAGACATAAACCAGCAACCAAGATTAATGTTTATTCAAAGAGGAGTTGCATGATATATTGAAGTGACATGTTTCTAAACATACAACAGCAAACAAAATATTAATCTCCCAACTAAAAGACACCTCCACTAAAGGTGTAACCATAGTGAAGCAAACTGTCCTTCAAAAGTAAATCCCATTCCTTAGAGAGGAACATGAAAGTATAACTAGAGTTTGTGAGAGGAGAGAAGGGGATTCGCCACCCTTGAGATTGATAATGCCTCAAGGGACAAAAGAGACAACACCACCTCGCTTATACTAGCACTTTGGTGAGCTAGGGATATTTAACTAGATTGATGATAAACGAAGCTAACTATCATATGATAATGACAAGTATTGATATAACTTAACAATGCAAGATGATTAAAAAAAAACTTTCAAAGGAAACTCCTAATGCATCACTTCGATTCACTCCAGAACTTGTACACATGGCAATTCGAAAACATTGTGGATGTTTGTTTTACAGGCCTGCCAAAGTCAGACACCCATTTTGGTATTTCCACTAATCCAATAAACGATAATTGATAGAGAAGAAAAGAAAAGGACACTATGATATGCTTATTCAAATTGAAAAGAGGTGCAAGGCAAAAGATAACTCCCCTTTGAAACATAGAAAGTCGAAGCTTGTTGGGATAAAGGTGAGTGCACATTGATGTGCAACAAAAGTGGTGGAGCAGCAACACAAGGTGCCCAAAGAGTCGTGAAAATCCTCCAAAATGGTGAAGTTGTAGAGATAACTCAAGAAACAACTCAAATGCCCTAGAAGCAATTCAAATGACTAGGAAAGCTAAAAATTGAGGCAAAATGGAGCTGTTAAGGAACCCAACGAATTCACTACATCAATGGCTTGCCAAAGGAGGCATTACACTGCCAAAGATAGTAGGTGTAACACTCCAATGGCCACCTTTAGTCTACAAATTTGCAATACGAGTGCGTGCCACGTGGACTTCTCCATGGCGTGCATGCGTCTTGAATTGAAACAGTCTACATGGTCAAGGAATTCAAACAAAAAGTAGTGACTAGGCAAGCGGGGTGAAGTGGAGGCTTAGATGGACATTTGATTTGACCAAAGCAAAGACACCATGCGAAGTGGAATTGCATGGGAAGCAATTTACGACATTACATTTTGCCCCCACTTTAGCGAGCATATCATTAGTAAGATGCAAGCTAAAGTAGCGAAAAAGAGTTAGAGAGATTATATTGAGATACAAAGAGGAGGCAAGATCTATTCGTCCAAGTTTGCCCCGAGAGAAAAGACCTGAACTTTCATGAGATAGTGCTAAGTTGCATCCTAAAAACAAAAATGTTAGATGAAAGATTTAAATTTGACTAAAAAGATAAAAAAACAATGGCGACCAAATACAGATCGCAAGATAGTAATCATTGAGATTATGCCTGTAAGGATAGCAAGTTGTGTTATGCTAGATAGCCATAATAGGGCAAGAGATTTGGATAGTGGTTTGGCCACTGCAAAGGTAGATAAAGCAAGATAGTGGATTGGCCCCCACAAAGGCAAATAGATAGTGGATTGGCCCTGACAAAGACCACAAACAAAATAGATAATATTTTTAAATTTTAAAAATGCAAATGGTGCAGATATAATAGCCACCTTAGAAAGAAACATGTTACACAAAGGGGAATACGATTCATTCTAAGGAGACAAGAGATGTTGTGACATGTTAACATGACAAGATGTTTCCATGGAATGCCACCCTATGACAGATGGTTCATAATACCCACATCAACAAAACACATAAAGAGGCAAGGAGGTCCAATTATTCGACATTACAATATAACATAGCATTGAAAAATTATTTGCATATGAGCTACTCATCATGGTCCCAAAGTTTTTAGATCTGAAGAAGAGCACATGAAGACAAAGATAAAAATCCAGGTCAACATGGAAGGAGACCTAAATGCCCCCAACGCTTTGCATCATCCCTAAATGCCAAAAGTCAAGATATGACACATAGAAGAAATAGATAACAAATAGAGGAAGTGTACAACATATAACCTCTTATTTCCAAATACCAATGGAGTAACTTGTGTCCTTCAGGAGGGCACAACATTAAAAGGCAAGCATGGGGGAACACAAAAGCACACTCTAATCTATAGATAAGAAGAGAGGACTACCTCAGTGATCCTCTAGTATCAAATTATTTTCCTCCCAATCTTAATCATAAGGGGAGGAAGGCCAAAGCTAAAGAGGTATGACCGCTAGGGCAGCCCCAGGCGCCTCACCAACAGCCAGAGCCTAGGATGATGTTGTCTCGACATTCTCATGCAAGAGTCAAGAGTCAATTATCTTGTAAAGATTGCCAACAACACCAAAATATCCTCAAGCACGTCAAACATGCACACCTTATAGGACATAGGTGACAAAACCCAAGGCAAGGCAGAAGCAATCACAATGCCAACCTCTACAAAAGGGCAGTGAAAAACTAGGAGGTGGAGCCTCCTCAACAACAAACACAAATGCAAACAAAGAATCACAAGAATGGATTTCTGATGACGAAATTCAAGCCCAGGCCCCCTATCAAACTTTCTCTTGAATGATGCAAGTGAAGCTTTCTTGTCCATTGTAGCAAGCCTAAAGACCCCGAGAAAGTTATGATGAGGATCAACAAGTGGGACAAGTAGTGTAGACATGACTGCACTAGACACCACCTATGTATGCAACATGTTGATTGACTGGGAGAATGGAGGGATATTAGAAGCAAAGAGATAAGTAACGGATACCAAAGACGGGGAGATGAAGACTTGGACCCCTTTAGGGTGAGGCACATCAACCCTCGAAGTAGCGAGAAGCAAGACAGAGGATGGAGCTGGATGGGATGAAGATGTAGGCGGCATAGAGGGACTGGCAACTCCCTCTCGACCTTCAAGGCATCCTCATGCTCCAAGGCCTTTGCTTGTTGACAACATTTATGCTCACACGCACACTTGTTCTAGCGTTGGTGTGAACCAAGAAGAGAAGCTTGTGAAGTTTCAGTAGAATCCTACTCCCTAGGGAGATCACCAATGTCATGACTGGCAAAGAGGATGACCCCACCAATGAGGTAGGAGATGCTATCTAAACAACATCTATAGACTCAATCGTGGATGCCCTTCCTCGTTTTTCTTTGGGAGTAGTTGAAGGAATAGAGAGTACCCTTGGAGGCTAAGAAATAGGTGCCAAAGGAGACAAGCAAGCACGCAACAACTACTTCCCCTTACCATAGATAGCAAGGCGAGGGATGACCATGGGGATAAGAAGCTCAAAGGTAGGGCGTGTCTTGGACTTCTACAATGCAGGGGCCTTCCCCTTGACCACACTAGGTGCAAGTATAGGATCGGGAGGTACGGTTGGAGACTGCATGGTCTTCAGCAAATGAAGAGGTTTGCCATGAGGAACATGCTTTCCTTTAGCCCCCGATGAAGAGGGAATAGAAAGTGAAGCATGTTGCAAAGTAGGGGTGGGCTAAGATGCAAAAGAGAAAATGAAAGGGACCACCAATGCTATGGATTGAACAGATTTGAATGAGAACTCCCCAATCTTACACTTATTATATGCCTTAAATGATAGATCCTCCTGAGGAAGCAAGGGTATTGTCGGAGCAGCCCAGAAATGATCGAGGAAGCCCCCACAAGATACCAAGGGCTGA
This sequence comes from Chamaecyparis obtusa, assembly GCA_027943335.1. Classification (NCBI taxonomy): domain Eukaryota; kingdom Viridiplantae; phylum Streptophyta; class Pinopsida; order Cupressales; family Cupressaceae; genus Chamaecyparis; species Chamaecyparis obtusa. Next base: position 66,057 of record BSBK01006515.1, read on the forward strand.
TATCTAGTGCCTTGGATGGTATGCACAGCACCCTCGTGGGAAAACTTTAAGCATTTATGCACAACCGAGGGGACCGTTCCCATAGAGACTAGCCACAAGATACCAAGCTTTATGTGGAAGAGGTCTGACTCTGGAATAACAACGAATGTTGCAAATATCACCTTGGGTCCCACAAGGACCATTAAGGTGGTGGACCCCATAGAGGGAAGAAATAGTCCATTATGTGTAAGGATGGTTTCTTTACACTCATTGTACGTCACCCAATGCAGCCAATTACAAAGAGGATCTACTTCATGACATCAAATATGCAGGCAAGATCAACCATAACACCTCTAACAGCATTTATGTTGATCTTTGCAAGGATGTATAGTGGAGAAGACAATTTGCAATAAGGTGCATACAGAGGTATGAATGTTATATCTACATTTCGAGTCCTCTGGTTGGGAGCTAGGATTGGAGTGATAGTCACCACATTCACAAATGAGCTATCACTTGATAAGGAGAAGATGATGATGCAAAATAAAGTTTGGTTCACGTCAACCTCACCAAAATGTGGAGATTCGCCACCCCTAAGATTGATAAAACCTCAAGCGACAAAATACTCTAACACCACCTCACTTATACTAGTGCTCTATTGAGGTAGGGAGATTTAATTAGACTGGAGAAAATGAAGGCAATTACGACATGATAATGGCACATATTGAAATTCAAATAAGTTAACAATGCAAGATAAAGGACAATAGCGTGGCATGTGTACATCCTATATGAACAAGGTACAAAGGACCATACCAAAAAGGCACAAGGCGATAAGGAAAACAAAATGAAATGAAATTAAACTAATACAAATAACAGAAAGTAAAGTACGAGTTGAAAAGAAACTAGTCTAAAACAAAAGAAGGGAGAAACGATCTCACAACCCTTCACTTTGATCCACCCTTCAAACCTGCACAGTCGACAACAAGAAAATGTTGTGGTTGTTTGTTTTAGAGACATACCGAAGTTCGGCCCCCATTTTGGTGTTTCCGCCTCCAAGGATAGCCAAGATAGATATGATCGCTAATGTAATAAATGATAAACAATAATGGATACAAGAAAAAAAGATAAAGAGACTGTGATATGCTTATTCAAATTGAAAAGAGTGAGTGCAAGGCAAAAGATAACTCCTGTTTGAAACTGAGAAAACCAAAGCTCGTTGGGATGAAGATGAGTACATGTTGGTGTACAATGAAAGTGTTGGAGCACCAAAGCAAGGTGATCAAAGAGTTGTAAAAACTGTCCAAAATGGTGAAGTTGTAGATGTAGCGCAAGAAACAACTCGAATGACCCAAAAGTAATCCGAATGTCCATGAAAGTTGGTAATGGAGGGGAAATGGAGATTTTAAGGAACCCAACGTATTCCCAGCATCAATGGCCCGCCAAAGGAGGCATTACACTACCATGGACAGCAGGTGTAACGCTCCAACAAGATTCTTTTACATTAAGTGCAATCTGTACTTTATTAATGACTGCCACAAATGTTGCCAGACCATTTGGACTTGAATTTGCTTCCCTCAAAATAATTGCCACTTAGAAATTTTCAAAGCCTAGTCTCATTTCATGAATAATGCTTTATCTTACTTAATTGCTCTTCTAAAATGGGCATAATAGCAGGAAGAAGCATCAAGTGCAATCACTACTTCATTCATGAGGTGGATTAGAATTTCTAAGGGCATTTGACCTTTAATTCTTTTCAAAGCCCCTCGCTTGATGACTTACGAGGGCTACTAAATTGTAATGTCCCCTTTTGGGATTGCCCTAAATCTTGTCCAAGCATCTTGTAAATATCAAGTTTTCTGAATTTCTCTCTTCGGATGCTGATCGCTGCTCTGAGTGTTATTGCTCAATGGTTCGGTCTTCCTTGATTGATGCCTTGAGGTATGGGTGAGTGATGATTGATAAGTCCCCTTCAATGCTTGGAATGAATCCTCCTTTATACTTTATTGGTGGAAGGGTCACCAACTTTCATAAGGATTGAGTCACCACTTTTTATTGTTGCATTTTTTAGAATAATATATTATTCCCCAAATTGATCTCCCTTGGATGTCCTCCTCAAATGAAACCTTCTCCCTTTTACATCTTCCAATGCAGGGGAGAGTCACACCTCTTCATCATGTCTGCCCTTTGCAATGGTCACAACCTTTCACAATTACCACCCTCTGGACAAGTCACAATCTTTCATAACTTTAGCCTTTTGAAAGAGTCGCTTCCTTATTTTCTTCTCCATTGAAAGTTTCTTGATTTACACCTTCAAACTATGTCTTCTCTTTATACTTCTTAAAATCTGCATATATTTTCCTTCTCAAATTGCATCAGCATATTCTTCTATCTCTGCATACACATCTCTTCTATATCGGCATTTATTCCTATTTTATATCTACATATGTTCCTCTTTTATATCTGCATATACTCTTCTTACCATTCTGCCTTCAACCTTTCTTGCATGATCTTCCCATTTATCTTCTCATTCTCAGATCTGCAAATGTAAGTCTGATATAAACTCTTGCTTCCCTCAAATGCACTCTACAAGTTCTTAATATATATTCCCAAGAGTGGTGTCTCGTCCACTTTCTTAATCAGTCCTTAACTAATCTTAAATTGCAGTTCTTTGTTTCTAATTCAGGTTTATTTCTTAGTTCTCCAATTCCCACTTGATTATTTCATATTTTGATTTCCAACTTTCCTTGCCCCATCCATGTCCCATTTCAAATCAACTCTTCTCTCTTTTATATCTTATGTTCAGGGAGTCACATGCCTCTTGACCTTTTATTAAACGTAATTAACTTGTAATTATATATTATATTTTATTATTATTTATTTATGTATTTATTTTTCATATTTAAACTTAATTAATTATTATCTATTATTAAATCCTATTTCAGGAAGGGGACATTACATAAACAGTCCACTAGAACTCGATGACTTACGAGGCTACTAATTAGTCCACTAGACTACTTTTGACTCACTTTCTTTAATGATTTTTTTCCAAGTCCCAATATCTTTAGAAGTGAACTGTTGATTCCCTCAGAAGCTTAAGCCTTGGAGAAGTGTGCAGACCTCCACAACATAAGGGGTCATTCCACCCACGTTTGTAGCATAAGATTTTTACAATCAGATCTTTGAAGCCTTTTTCAGCATTGAGGAAATTGGGAATTTCGGTGCGAATTCAACTACAACATGGCAGCTCTATGAAAGGATTTCATGCTGCATTGGATAATTTTATTTTCCAAAGCTAAATATGATGTCTTCTGGCAGCTTGAATTCACTGATAAAAAATGTTGATTTTGCTACAACCAACTGACAAATGAAGGTTCAGAAGCCCAGTTCCACATTGGCTGTCTGGGATTTGATTTTTGACCATGGCTTTATCAGATTTACAGGAAAGCTCAAATTAAAAAATTAATATTGTTAATTATTTGCACACTTTTCCAACTCCGATGTAGGTACATGTAAAAGTGAAAAGATTGGTCGAATCCTCAACCTTGTTTTAAAGAACTAGGGGATAATCTTGTTCACTATTTTTTATGTAATATTTCTGCCAATAGAATTTTGTTATAATATGAGAGCAACATGAAAGTTTTGTTTTAGTTTTGTCTAATGCTTACTGCTCTAACAATTCTACATGCACACCTTCATATAGCCACTTCATTCTGATCTAAAAGGCACTAGCATGCCAGTTTGAGTCTTTAAGGAAAAACCATCTTACGATATCTTGAGTCTTTCATTCCCTTCTCTTATTTATTCAGGTGAACTTTTAGTAGCATGTCCTCATTTCCTGTTTGATTTCCTTGCATCCTAAATTGTCTCAGTTTTTTTACCACTTGCAAGTGAATCTTTATCTTGTCTCTTTTAACATCCCAAAATAATTCTGTTTATCACTGTCAATTTTGACGAGGCATTAATTGTAAAGTTCACTATAAATTTGTTGGCTTCTGCTCAGGCGTTGTATTTTCAAATGATCAACATACTCATCCCTGCTTCAAGTTTTCATGTGATTTAGCAGACAAATCTCATTGCAAGTGCTTTACTAACAGCATCAAGTTCCCAATTATTTATGGTTTCTGGTGCTTTGCCATTTTCTTTCAAGATATTGAGGAATACTTAAATTGTTTTAGATAACTCTCCAAAGCAGTGAAACCCAGGGGACTCACACCCCCCCCCCCCCCCCCCCAAACCTCGAAGTTCTCGTCCCCGGGACATCCCCGCACTGGGTACTTGGAGTACCTGAGTACCCCCACCTCCACCATTCCACAACCACGCTGCCGCCGAGACGGGTACTTGAATTTCTATTCAAATTTTGAGTTTTGAATGTTAATATTGGGTATGTACTCTGTTACTATCAATGGTTCTGGTTCGTGTTGTAATTTTGCTATGTTCAAGTATTTCAATTTGGTATGTTACACTGAAACATCATTTCATAACTAGCATTTCAAGTTTTATATGTATAGTATACAAACCCCCCCGTCCCCCCGTCCCCCTGCCATCCTGAAATTGAAGCCCTTTGTCCCCCATCCCAGCATCCTGACATACCCCAGCACCGGTGTTACACTGCTCCAAAGTAAATTCTGTTGCATGCCAACATGCCTGCTTCAGGCAATGAAAGCAGATATGTTGATATCATTTTCACTACTGATTTCAATTTTAAACTACATTCTTAAAGGTCAACCATCTTGCATCGTTCAATTTGTTATCTGTGCTGCATATGCCTCAGTGACAATATCTTTTTTTAATCTTCCAGTCCATTATGTATACAGCTTTTACATTTTATGGAAGAAACCTACGAATTTTTCCATTGATAGAGGTATTGTGAGCCATGCTAAAAGATGTATAGTTAAGATACAACATGTGCTAAGACTGTGGACTAGAGCTACAAATCAGGGTTACGAGACTCACTTAGAATCATCAAGGCTGGGCAAGTCCCAAGGTGAGAAAGCTAACCAAGGCCAGCAAACCCATGACTCAGAAATAAAAGTTTAGAAGCACTCAACCCGAGTACTTTAAAATGACCTCAACTACTCTCAAAACACCTTCATCAAGCACACCAAAGAGAAAAAGAGAGTACTGGAACTAAAATTACAAGGCAGAGCATAAAACAGAAGGAGCAAACATTGATTGAATGCAACTTGGCAGGTTTGTACCAGCCCTTGTTGCATCTAAAGAAGTCTATTGTACCCAAATGAAATTTTCATACTGTGTTGAGCTTAATTTCTATTGTTCCCTAAGTGCATGTCATGATCAAGTCTTGTCTACTTTTTTTGTCTTGTCTGGCTCTTCTATGAATGTTCACAGCCAACGATAGAGAGAAGTTTTATCAAAGAAATATCATCAGACATAAGTGTGCACTTTGAAAGAGAAGGCAAAGACTCCAATTGCAAGGTGTGTGCACCTCTCAAGGGAAGGCAGAGACCAATGGTAAGATGTGTGCACCTGATAAGTGTTAGGAATAAGGTGTCTCAACTGTTGATAATTCCTAGCATGACTATTTATTTATTATTTATTTGCCTATGTAATTAGTTATGTACATTCGATGATGTCAATTTGTCGGAGTTGGTAGACATGTCAAGAGGCATGGACGACATGTGTCTTGTATAATAGGAAGCAGGTGTGCCAATATATTTGAATTAACTGATGTTTTTTTTAAACAAGTTTCTCATAAATATTTTAAATTGACCAGTGATGCTGGCACGACACGCCCTTTGGCTCCACATGAAATGCTTTTGACCTGAAGCTATGAACCAGTGAGGCCACATATGGGGAACCTCAACCCCTTATTAGAAAGTCGAGGCCCAAACCCGCAAACACATCAGATCAACAAAGGCACAAACCCGTGATCAAAATGGCCCAGTGGGGGTTTGAACCTAGGTGGTGACAACAACAACACCACCACTTAATCAGCACACAAGTGGTGAACCATAGAGTTAACTGATGTTATTACTCTTTGTTAGTTATCAGTTAACTATGACAGGCTACAAGATAAGAGTATAAGTCAATTTGGGAAACTGCTCTTATAGGTGGAGTTGTGCATGTAGGTGTTTTGCATGCAAAGCTTAGTTTGCATGCATGCATGTGCCTTGCATGTTAAGTGGGCGTCTTATATGTGTTAGGTTTCAGTTTGCATGTGGAGTCAATAAAATAGGCTTTTGCATGTTGATTTGCAGTCTTCCATTTATGCAGTGAAGCTGATGCTGCCATGTGACCACAAGCATATCATTTTGGAAGCGGTTACTTATGTATTGTAAACTCCTACACTAACAATGTTTGTTTAGAAATCCAAACAAGAGTTTTATGTAGGGTTATGCCATCAATATCCCTCCAGAGAATGGTTTAGAAATCCAAAGAAAAGTTTTATGCAGGGTTATGCAGTCAATATTCCTCCAGAAAATGGTATAGAAATCCAAAGAAGAGTTTTATGTAGGGTTATGCTGTCAATATTCCTCCAGAGAAGCTAGATGTACGTCTCCATGTTAAGGCTTTGACTCTGCAAGTGTATTGTAACATGTTTGTTGCTGCAGACTAAAACTTTGGTTCAATGCTTTGATGTATAGGCTTTTTACCCGAAAAGGTTTTCCGCATGTATATTAGTGTCTCTTTTCTTCTATCTTTTTTCTATTCTTCTTCTTATGTGTTTTTGAATTGTTGATTTGCTACCAAAATTTACTTAGATCTATAAGCTACATTATCTTTTATCCAAGGGTTAATGTGTTGGGAAATCAGCTATTTGTTTCCGCTTTAAAGGCATAGTAGTGTGTGCTTACATCAAGTTGCTAAATATCTAGTTAACAAAACATAGGATACTAAAAGGTGCATACTGTGTTTTTTCCCCTTTAATTGGTATTAGGGCTTAAGATAGTTCCATAGCTTGCATGTTATAGCATGTGAAGGATTCACAGTAATCTGGTTATGGGTATTCCTCCGTTGAGATTTCTTAGCCTGACAGGTTTGAAAGATTTTTGTACAAAGAAATTGGCTGATTATTAATCCTTGTTTTCACGGAAGTCTTCTAGTTGATCATACTTTCATGGTGCAATAGGTATTTGAAGGATGGAGAAGATGAAGTATTTTGAAGTTGATCATGTGGTTAAATTTAATATGATATCAATCTAAAGCTCTTGTTTGATAGTATGTAATAACCCTCATGCAGGGTGGTGTTCCTTCATTTTGTGGTCTCAAGCAAAAGAGTTTTCGTGTTGGGTGTCTATTGTTGGCTCCCTGATCATATGGAGAAACTTTGGTTGTCAAGAAATCTATGGCTTGATTTGCTTATGCTGAGTGCTTGGTTTAAGTCAATGACATCGGAAGGCATTGTTTTATTAGAGCCCCAAATGCATGTAGGCTATGAAGTTGATCATTGGATGATCTAAAATCTTTTGAATAGTCTAGCTCTTTTGTATACTTGTACATGGTGGTGGTTGTGGAGTTGACCTACAAATGGGCCTGGCATTCTTGAAATTCTTCATCCTTTAGGTTGGTTGTACTTGCATGTCTCAAATTCAAATTGACTGGATATGAGGGCTTTGTAGGCTTTTTGTATCTATTGTTATTCTTATCTATGTTATTACATTGTTCTGGTAGCTATTCTAGCATTTTTCAGACTTCTGCGATTTCTAGATGATAAGTCTGTATGGAATGACATAATGGTTTTGTTGATTTTACATGGTCAGTCAAAATTTGTTGTTTTGTAGATCTGCAAATAGACTATTTTTCAAATTATGATTCTCTTGGGGAATTTAGTGATGTAATAGTTACAAATTTGCATGTATGGTTTGTGCATGGTGTGAGGAAGTTTGTAACTTTCTCAATTTGGAGAAGTTGGTACATGATTTGTCACTCAATATTTTTGTTAAGTTTGCTTGATGGGTTCCTTGACTATGGTTACTTGTTGATTTGCTTGGCAAATTGGATATGTAAGTGATCTAGTGTTTGAGCACTACGACTCAAAACAGGCTGCAAAAAGCCATGATTTTTTAGGAGAAATTATGAAAAAACCAGACACAATTTTTGAGGTGAAAAATTGATCAAATCCAAACAGTAGAATCCAAGACATGAATCAAAGAATACCAAGCTTCGTTTTTTAGGTAAAAACAGTAAAATCCTACAGATAGTTTTTGAGGAAAAAGTATTAAAACACAACAAATAATTTTTGAAGAAAAAATTATTAAAACCCACCAAAAAAAAATTTAAAAGGAAAAATATTATGAAAACCCATCAGAAAAAATTTTAAGGGAAAAAATTATGAAAACCCATTAGAGAAACCTTCATGCGGCAAAACACGAGACTTTGCATGGTAGACAACACATGCAAGCAACATGCAACTCACAAAAAGCACATGCAAGTACATGTAACCCTCAAAAATCAGAGACAAATGCTCAAACTAGGAAATCACGCAATAAAAACCCTTAACCAAGCTTGCAACTTTCAGTAAAAATCTTCAAAGACAAACCACAAAATTTTCATAAAATACCTCTAATGATTTTTATTTTAAAAAATCGAAAAACAAATTTTTGGAAAACATAGTCGATGGTATCGGAGCAAGTCGATAGTAATACCTGTGTAACATGGTATCAGAGCAGATCAATGGGATTTCATAAAATTTGACGAAACCTCTTCTGATCTGGAAATTTTTTCCAGAAATTTGTTTTCCGATTTTTTAAAATAAAAATTGTTAGAGATATTTTATGAAAAAAATTTGGTTCATCTTCGAATATTTTTGCTGAAAACCGCAAGCCTCGTCAAAGATTTTGATTGCACGATTTCCTAATTTGAGCAAAAGTCTCTAATTTCCAATGGTTGCATGTACTTGCATGTTCTTGCATGTTCCTTGCATGTGCTTTTTGTGAGTTGCATGTTGCTTGCATGTGTTGTTTACCACGCGAAGTCTCGGGTTTTGCCGCATAAAGGTTTCTCTAATGGGTTTTTATAATTTTTTCTCTTAAAAAAATTATGATGGTTTTCATAATTTTTCTCTTTAAAAAAAGAATTGGTGGGTTTTAATAATTTTTTCCTCAAGAATTATTTGTTGGGTTTTACCGTTATTCCTCAAAAACAAAGCTTTGTATTCTCTGATTTGTGTCTCGGATTCTGTTGTCTGGTTTTGATCGATTTTTCACCTCAAAAATCATGTCTAGTTTTTTTTTATTTTTCTCCTAAAAAATTGTAGCTTTTTGCAACTTGTTTTGAGTCATAGTGCACATCTACAAAAGTTCTTAGTGAATCATCTTGCAGCCTATTTTGGTGCATAGTGCTTGTCTACAAAAGGGTTTAGCATTGCAGCCTGTTTTGGGGTGTAGTGCTCATCTACAAAAGGGTTTAGCGATTTTCCTCAAAATCATGGTTTTAGTTTCATCTCGATGTCTCTAGCTACAGGGAGTAATACCTTTGTTACCCAACATCAAATTGGATGGCTTCTTGGTCATTAACATTTTGCAAATCCAAGGAGGATCTCAACAATAGCAGAATGTATTGATAAATTTGTGACCAAAAGACAGCAGTTAGAGGATGACCATTGAGGGAGGGTATTAGAATATTATAATGTTTCTTTAATGATCATCTTAGTTAGTCTTTAGTTTATTAGGTAGTTTTTATTTTCATCTTTAGTTCAGGATTGTTTCTTTCAGAAATATTGTCTTTGTAAATCTATATAAGGAGCTTCCATCTCCTTTGCTTAATACAACAACATCAATTTACCATAACAGTGTGGGTAGGCCATCCATTTGGTTACAATGAAATGACTCGAATGTGGACTATCTATATCCAAGTCATAGGGTTCGCTAAAATTTCAACTTCAGGTTCAAAATTCGGCGAACCCATAAAAAATGAAAAAACAATCGTAAAAGTTCGGCTTAAATTCATACGGTAGAAAAGTAGGTGTTGTTTTCTAGAAAATATATTTATTGTGTTTTCTAGGGTTTTCAAAAAAAATGATAAGTAAAGGCCCTCCTTTTACTAAAATCGCATCAGTCTTTTGAAGATTGTTTATGACAGGTCAGCTAGGGCAAATCGTATGTTTCGCATCTGTTCGTGGTGGCCATCGTCTGCAACGTTCTGGTCTGCATCATGGCTTGAGTATTTTATTGTGGCAGCCATCGTCTGCAACGTTCGTGGCTGCCTCTGTCTTCTGATAGCCATTACTAGACTCAAGCCTCACCTCTCACAACGGCCGACAGTTTGCATCTCCACAGCACCAAGTAGGTCTGCGATGAAGTTTTTTAAGATTTTCATTTTGTTTTTTAAGGTTCAATAGTTTGTTTATATTTATGTTTTTTTTGTTTATCAATATTAAAAGATTTCAATTTATTTGGTAGGTTATAAATTTTATGTATATTTTTTTTATTTAAATATTAACATTTTGTATGATTATTCATTATTAGTTTATTTATTATTACATTACTTTATTTTTATTATTTTTAATTATATTTACAGTAAAGAAAAAATAGAAAATTAGTAAACTTCTATTTTATGTTTTAAAACATATAGTTTAGTGATTTTATTTTGTTTTTAAAGTTTTATTTTTTTTTAAAAAAAATTTAAAGAATAAAAATTTAAGAGTAATAAAAGATTATTTTTGTTTGTAGTTTAAAATATAGAATTTAATATTAATTTATTTTGCATTATAGAATTAAAAATAAATATTTTATATATTTTGTTTTAATGTTTTTAAAATAAATATTGAATGATTTAAAATAAAACTATTAATTTTTTTTTGCATCATGCAGGTTGTAATTGAATGGCTCCAGAAAGATCAAAATCTAAAGTATGGAAATATGTGACCAAAAACGATGTTGATCTCTATTGTACCAAGAGTAAGAAAGATTTTATAGGAAGTTTTACATGGGCAAGTGACCACTTGGTATTCTTGGGGGCTTAGGAGGAGGTGTTAAAGCATGTCCAAAAGTGACTGAAATATGAGAGTTGATATAGAGAGAGAACTATCCATATTGAATGCAAGAAAAGCTAAAGAAGACAAAAAAAAACACAGAATTGAAGAGGATGTGTCCAGATTCACATCTATGATGTCTTCTTCTAGTTTACCCAAGGTTGTAGGTGCAACAAAACAAAGTGGAACATTGAACCGCTTTTGGAAACCAGTAGAGAAACATGTAGATGATGCATTAGCTGATTATTTTTATACAAGTGTTATTCCATTCAATACGACAAGAAATCCTCGTTTCTGTAATGCAAATTAGAAAGTTGCAGAGTTTGGCAAAGGGTACACACCTCCATCTTCAGAGGCTTTCAGGACAACTCTTTTACAGAAATCCAAAGATGAGGGACAGAAAAATTAGCTGAGATCATAGCCTCTTGGAAGGCAACAGGTTGCACTATATTGAGTGATGGATAGTCAGATATATGTCAGAGGCCATTGATTAATGTTTTTCTGGCTTCCTCTAAAGGTGTTGTGTTCTTGAAAGTGATTAACACAATGAACCAAAAGAAAACTTCAGAGTATATTTTTCAGATATTAGAGGAAGCGATCCTTGAAGTAGGAGTGGAAAATATGGTTTAGGTGGTTATTGATAGTGCAGCAAATTGTGTAGGAACTTGGACGCTGATTGTAGAGAAGTATCCGCAGATTTATTGGAGCCCATGTGTAGCCCATTGTCTAGATTTATTGCTTCATGAATTGGCTAAGTTCCCATGGATACATGAAGCAATTCATAGAGGGAGAGCAATTGCAAATTTCATTAGAAATCATCATCTCACATTGAGTCTTTATAGGCAAAATGCATCCAGGGAGTTGTTAAAGCCTTGTGACACAAGGTTTGCTTCACTCTATATCAGTTTGAAAAGAGTCAATGAAGAGAAAGCAGCTTTGAGATCCGTGATTTGTTCTAATGAGTGGGAAAATTCAGCACTTTCTAAAAGTGCTAAGGGGAAGAAGATGGAGCAAATCATTTTAAACAACTTTTGGGAAAGTGGAGCAAAGGTTTTGAATATGTGGGTCAATTGTTGATGTTCTTTGCATGGTGGATGGTGACGCTCCTTGCTTTGGCATGCTTTATGAAAGCATGGACCGTTGTAAGGAAAACATTCAGAGAGCAGTAAAAAATATAGAAGCAGAGTACATGGAGATATGAGAGGTAGTTGATTCCAGATGGAAAATGATGAGCACACCTTTACATGCAGGAGCTTGTTATTTGGAGCCTAAGTTATTTCATATTGATAGACAAGCTAACTGTGAAATTATGGTAGGGCTTTATAATGCCATTAGCAGGTTTGAGCAAGATCAAAACATTGCAGCTCTAATTAGAGACCAATGTCAGAGATACAAGAAAGCAGAAGGGATGTTTGGAATAGAAGCAGTGCAATATGATTTGACACGAGTTGAGATACTTGGTTATAGATGGTGGATGAGCTATGGAGCACAAACTTCTGAACTACAGCACTTTGCCAATCGAGTATTGAGTCAGGGAGCAAGTTCATCAGCTTGTGAGAGGAACTAGAGTTGATTTGACCACATCCATTCCAAAAAGAGGAACAAGTTGTTGTTCGGAAAGTTGGGAGATCTTGTCTACATTCGTAGCAATTTGAAATTGTTCATGAACAAATCAACAAATGACTCCACATCTTCTTCACAACAAGGAATTTCAAAAGACATGGCAACTGCAGTTGTAGAGGAGCCCGACTTCTTGGATGATAAACTAAGTAGTGATACCGATGATTGCAATCCATGAGGTGACTTTTCCTTGAGGCATTTTGTCATACAATCCAAGTGCATTGTCTATGATTCCACCTGCCAATTGCATTGCTTGAATGTTTTGAAAGCTCTTCACACAACTTTTTATCATCTACGCTTTGCGCACCTAGCTATATAGAAATATGATAGCAATATTTGGCAATAATTTTACCTTCTTTACCCTTAAATGATTGTTTACACCTTGTAATACAACTACCAAATAATCATAGGCCAATAGGATACAAGAAGAATTCCCTTGCCAATTGTGTTCCTTGTTGAGAGTTTTCACAATCAAACATCTTGTCCAAACCCACAGTCTAGTTGGTATGTAGATGCAATCAAACCTAATAAGTCATGCAGGCTTACTTTGTGCTTTTGCATTTTTGCATACATCTATTCAATATGGTTTCCTTTCTACTATCATTTGATAAAATTACCTTCAATGAACTGTGAAGATGTTGGCATAGGTCGTTGAATCAAGTTTTAAACCTACCTATTTCATTGTTTGAAAGAATCATCATTTACAAAATCTCTTAATATTTTCATTTGACCATTTTCAAGCGGCCAGTGATGTATCAAGATAGTTGTAAATTTTGATGTTTTGCCAAAAAAATAAAAAAAATTTAGTGTCCTATCTTTTGCAAAAGTTGAAGAGTAATACACACACACACACACACACACCTAACAGCATTTTCAATGAACCCTTTCCTCTCATCTCATGTAGCTTTGAGAAAATCATGTCAACTTTTTTTCCTTACAAATAAAATCAATCAATATATAATAGGTTATAACTATTGGAGTATTACCAACTACTTTCAGCTTTGAAAAGTATTTAAAGGCCTTGTCTATTTCACCAATTTTGCATTGGGCATCAATTAGTTTTAGACAGTTGTAAGTGACTATGTTAGGAATCAAGCCTTCATCTAGCATCTTTATTCATTAGTGAATGTCCTCTAGAAAGATCTCCTGTCTTACACAGGCCATCAATGACTATGGTGTATATCACTTCAGTAGGTTTCAAATCGTAGAAAGTCTTTGATGATACATATTTTAATATTGACATTTTTATTTGATCTTTGACTACTAAGGTTCATTCATATATTAAGCAAGTATTGACCTTTGTTAGAGGCACTAGTTAAACTATTCTACCATTTGGCTCCCCATAATAAATAGTGTATCGTGTTAGATCGAGTGTATACACAATAGAAGGGAGAGATAGTTAAAAGTGTTGAGTATAATATCCATTAGAGATAACTATAGGAAAGTATCCAAAATATTTTTTTAATTGAAAATTACAAGTGTCATGTGTGAATAGTTCTTTTGTATTTTCAAATGCAATAATGATGAAATTTAAAAAGATGTTATGAAATGAGCCCAACCTCAACATCAATTGGACATTATATTTTAAATGGGAACTTATTTATTTATACTATAAATATGGAAGGCATGTGTAGATTCATTTTGTAATAATGCCTTGACTCTTTTACCATAATGAATGTTTGCCTCGAATGTATTAGTCACGTGTTGGCTAGATTTTCCAATAATTAATCTTTAATTGGTGCATGGACATCTTTCTATTAATTGTAAATAGATTGGGAATCTTGAAAGGACATCACTAGATAGCTTTCTTTTATATGTGATATCGTTTAATTGATATAAAATAGAACTTCAAATTTAAAATTCTTATCGAGCAAAGTTATTGTTGTGAGGTCTCCACACCATTGCCCCATTGCAAATGGGGACCTCCCGTTTTTTTTGCTTGGCAGTAGGAGTGGTGTTTTAGCTAGCTTTAGTTTGGTGGCGATTTCCAAGTCTCTGAGTCGGTGAAATGAGTTTGAGTAGCTTTAGGAATCAAGTCGCACCTTCTCGAGAGTCAAGCCATGATGAAGAATGGAGGCTTAAGCCAACCATCCAACACTAAGTCAATTGTCTAAGTAGGATTAAATTTTGGTCTACGGAATCTAGAATCTGATTTGACAATGGCCAGTCTAAGTTCTGATCATTGGGAGAGAAGGAAATAGAGTTTGAAGGAGAGTGAGCTTGAAGTGAATTGAACAAACATAAAACTCACCGATTAAGAATATGGCATGAAAATTGGGATGAAGTTAGACAATATCCAAGTATGAAAGATGGAAAGTAAGAATTCAAACATGAAGATCTAAGACAATTGTCACTGAAAATCAGAAGAAAAAATGATTAGATTTCACTCAGTGAAGTAGGAGAAAGCAAAGTTTCGAAGGGGAAGAAGAACGCTTAGCCGAATTTTTTGAGCCCTTGGAGCTCTAGTTCCAATAGGTGGTTGGAATCCGACTGCCTCTCAGAACTCCAATCTTGACAACCCTCAAATTTCCGCCCTCTTGCATGGGCAAAATTCCAACAGCCCTCTAATTTTTGCCCAAGACAAGGGGCTTCTTAAACAATTCAAGACAAAATTTCAACTTCAAGTGGATGAAAGAAATGGAAATTAAGAGGATGAGATGAAGATCAAAACCTTGATTAAAATCAATCAGCAAACAATGAAGATCAGATCAAAGGCATTAATCTTAGATCAAGGATGGAGGGTTGAAATCAAGATGAAAATGGACCAACTTTTTGGTATGGAGCCAACATGAAAATGCAAGCCAAGATGCCACCATGAGGCAAAGTTTGAGCATTGAAAATATGGAGTTTTGAAGTCTTTTGAAGAGTGAATGAGAAGAAAAATCACGACAATAGGGATGAGTTTATGGAATTTAACAAGGAAAGAACATATTTTTGGAGATACCATGACTTAAGGCAACTTGGATAGCTGTCCATGGAGAGATCGGAATCTGACCTCACCTTGGACAGGGCAGTCCAAGGGGAGGTCGGAATCCAACCCCCTCTTGGACATGTTTGTCCAAGGACATCCAGATTTCCGCCCTCTTGCCTAAAGAGAATTTCAAGTCCGTTGGCGTTATTGCATGGAAAAATGGAGGTTTCAAGGTGTAAATCAGGACTCCTCACCAAAAGAGATCCAATTCAAGTGGGATGAAGATCAACTTTTTAATGAAAACATGATGATAAGACCTTAGGTGAAGGAAATTCATGATGAAGTCTTGAAATTTGAAGTGAAACCATTACACTTTGATCATGAAGAGGTATTGGACTTGAAAACGAAGAAACAAGAAGCAAAGTGAAGGTCATTTTGAGGGTATGTAGAAGTGAAGATCCAAAGGAAGGCGACATGTAGCTTGTCCATGGAGAGGTCGGATTCCGACCTCACCTTGGACAGGGCTGTCCAAGGGGAGGTCAAAATCCGACCTCCTCTTGGACAAGCTTGTCCAATCAGCCTCAAAATTCCACCCTCAAAGAGACCACATTTTGGCTCCACTACAATTCCCAACTTAAGTATGGGCATTTTCAAGCATAACAAGTCTTATCTAGGCTTGTAGGGAGATCAATTTCCCCACCAAAGTCACTAAGATCAGACCTTCAAAGGGGAAAAGTTATGGCGTAATCTCAAATCTTGAACTGAAACTCAATCATAACAATCAATTTCCAATCAAGAGGAGAAGATTTCAAGTGTTGAATGAGAAATAAAGTTGTTGAGATCAAAGTGGCATAAGAATTCAAAGGAAGGATGACATGGAGCTGGGACTTGGAGAGGCCGGATTTTGACCTCACCAAGTCCAAGCTGGGACTTTACCACCCAAATTTTCGCCCTCAAAAAAGAGACCACCTTTTGATATCATATCAACTTTCAATGCAAGTATGGGCATTTCAAACCACGTGAAGTCTGATCTAAGCTGGTAAAAAATAATTTTCTTCTTCTAAGGCATGATTCAGATCTTAAGGAGCAAGGAATTCATGATTCAATCTCTGATTTTAAACTGAAACTCAATCTAAAATCCATCATATCAAGAAAAGGGAGGATTTCAAGTGAGAAAGCGAAAGACATAGAGAAGGATGAAAGTTTGAATGAGGTTGGTTGTAATGTCCCCTTTTTGGGACATTAGAAATCAATTAAATAATTAAAAATTTAAGTTGTCCAAATATAATGACAACTTAATTTAATTATTTAATAGAGCAATTATAGTGACTTTTTATGTCCACAAGAATTATAAAATAAAAGTCACTATTTCAAATTAAAAAGACAAAGAAATGGAATGCCAAGAGACAAGCTGATGGAATGCCACAAGTTTTTTGTAGAATGCTATAAAAGTACAAGGAGAGGATTATTCAGAACATGTTCAGATATTATTTTGATTTAAAAAATTTGTCTGATGCATTTGATTTGAAAAATTTGTCAGATGCATTTGCATTAGCTAGATTTTTGGAGACGAAAACCTTCAGGAGTTGATCGAAGACCTGGACGAAAACCTGGTTCTTTCAGAAGTGGTAAATTCATGACAGAGTCTGCATCTGTGCTAAAATTGTGAAGCCTGCATTTCAAGGTAAAATTGTAAGGTTGAATTGTTTGAGAAAGATTCTCTAGAAATATCATTTTCTATATATTATATTACCCGTGGGTGAAGTTTGGCTAAAAATTCTGAATTTTATATTTGCTGAAGATTTATACGCTTACATTTGGCATTGGGAATAAATATTAAAGTGTGCTAAAGTTCGAAATTAAATATTTTGGGCCTAATTCCTGATCATGTATGAATAATGGAAAGCCGCTATTGTGGATATCTATTTTGACTGTGGACACTTCGAAAATTTATTTTGGAGTAAGAAGTATTAAGCCAACTCAGTAAAGGTTTACCTCTGGAAGTATTTTATATCAAAATAATATTCGGTGGGCCGTGTTGAAATAACATGATTGTCCGGTAAGGTATGCAGCAAATATTTGAATAAATACTTATGTCTCTAATGTTTAGAGAAAAAGCATTGCCGTGAATCAAGCAATATATAATCCAAGACACGGGCTTAACATATATTGCATTCTCTCATGCTGCCACATGAATGAAGGGGAAGATTATCGTGTTCAGTACTTCGGAATATAGTCTGGGGGTAATATTTCAGATTGAAACATTTCTATTGGCTCATTCTTTGCCGTAGAATATTTAAGGTTGTATAAAATGGAAATTTGCAATCTGGAGGTGACAATTTATGTTGCCGTGAGACTCTAAGTTTGGACATATAAAACATTCAAATTGTGCCATTGATGGTTTAAACCCGATATAATTTCTGGAAAGCCTTGCATATTATTCATCCCTTGCCATGAGCTGGTGTTTGGCCGTAGAAACCACATGTGAATGTTATGGTTTCCGTGAGATATATTAGCCAAGCCATTTCCATTAATGCCACTGGAGACTGAAATCATTAATGAAGGTTTAGCATGGCATCAGCTGAGTCAAGCCACCTCATTGGAGAGGTCAATACTGGCGTTTGAAGTCATTCCTGGCTGCCGCAGGTGATATATAGCAGGTTCATGGTTTTCAGACTTGACTTGGATGAAAGGGGAAGTTAGTAGTGCGATGGAGTGAAGCTATCTCTGCAGCTGAAGTAATTATATTATCAGAGAAGTCTAAACGGCAGTATATGTTTGCATTGCTGAGCAATCCACCTTATATATCTAATATTTAGGGTACTTTGTGAAGAGCACACGATTATACTGAGAGTGGGGGGTGAATCAGTATAATAACAATTTTAACTTTTAAAGTCTTTATTCAAAGATAACTTTAAATTCTCAAACAAACAATTATGCACATGAACACAAATTTTACGTGGAAACCCAATATGGGAGAAAACCACAAAATAATTTGCTTTTATATATAATATTGTTATTTTACGGTGTTTTGTAGGCTCCAACCTACTAGAGGCTCCAACCCCTATATTTATGAGCACCAACTCACTGGAAGCACCAACTCCCACACTTTGCAGGCACCGACCTACTGGCAGCTCCAACTCCCACACTTCGCAGGCACCAACCTACTAGAAGCACCAACTCCCCCTGACTGATTCTGAGCACCAACTCGTTGTATACAAAACTTTCTTCCACCTTGCCAATATTGCTATCTTCAATTGATGATGGACATTATAATCTCTTCAATTCTTATACCTTTCGTCTTGTATTTTGCTCCTTGACAAATCTGCCTTTTACTGTCTTTGATTTCTTCATATAATTCTGCCTTTAGCCTTTTCAAATCTGTTCTTTTATTCTTTCATATTTACTCATTTTAACCTTTAAAATCTGCTCTTAATATTTTATGTAATTCTTCATATATCTCTGTTCATAAGATATATTTTATAATACCACTCACACATATTCTGTCAATTATACATTCTCACAAAATTATAATCAAAGTCTGAATATTTAATTCTTTTCTTTCTTCTTAATACAGCTGCTCTTCAATTTTTATTCACTTTCTTTCTTATCTACTTCCTATTTTAAAAATGAATATATATATTCGTATTTTTAAAATGAAGCAATATGTCTCTTTGTAAAAGTTGTGACTTTTGAAATTTAAATAGGTGTCTTTTATTAACCGCATCTCTTTAATTTATTGTTATTTGTCTTAATCAAACAATCACACCTCTTAGTTAATATTAATAATAAATTAATCATTTATTATTTCCTTTGTCTTTATATTAGCATCCACTGCTGCATATTTGATATCACATACCGTCAAAAACCTTTGATATTATAAATCTTTTGATCACTTCGATAATGTCTATGGTTTCCATCCTTCGAGAATGTAATTTTTGCTGTAGGTATTCACACCGTAGTAACACCTGAAGATTATTATATTTTTTTTGTTTGTATTCAAATCGTTCTCAATTTTAATACTTACGTATCACTGCATAATGTTTGCCTTTTAACATCTTCGATTGTTGCTTATAAACCTTTTACCTACGTCGGTTAGTGTATGGCATATATGTATTCTGTATATATGTATTAATTAATCTCTATGCATATATCTTGCCGTTTACCTCTGTGCCTTTAGTCTTCATTTCTGTTAACCTCTTTTCATATATCTTGTCGTATGTATTAATATACATATGCTGTGACTTGTCAAAGATGCGATATTTATCGGGACTTAATATGAACCTTTGCCAGTCGATATAATATTCTACCTCAACATTATTATCGCACAGTTCCATAAATTCTTTTCATCATCGTTGATCCTTATATAAAACAATTCATACTTGTCTTACCTTAATCACCCTCCTTATTCCGTTCATCGAGTTACTCACTTCTTAGATCACATTTCTAATTTAAGTTGGCCTTCCTTCCATTGGACAATGGTTTGTATATTGATTCATAAGATGAAGTGTTACTAAATCCGTATGTGGCCATTTGGTGTGCGTATTCATAGAGATGCTAATGTTGATCTTTTAACAAATTGATATGTTAGATTAACGATGCTTGGTACTTGGTTTTGATCGCTGTTTCCAGACATTACCCAATTACATCTTAGTTTGTTACTGTCGCTGTATTATTTCCAGCGTTGAGTATATATACTATGTACGCTAACTGATATTGTTCGATGCCATTACCTTTCTTGTCTACTGACTTAGACTTGTTCGTTGTATTATTTCTCCCTCCGTGATTAACAATACTAATGCCTAAGTCCCTTCTTCTAGTTGACTGTCTCTTCCATTGATGACTGGTGTGGGTGCCTGAAGGTTATCGTGGCTCATATAATGGGAGGAATCCATCATTCCTGTGATATGTGATCCATCTCATGCACTGCTGGGTTGTTTGCTTCCTCTCCTATTTTGCTGCTATTATTCCTTGAACTGCAGGATTGTTAGATTGACATGTATATTCTTTCCTTTCTAGTTTGCTGAGTTGAATCCACCATATCCATAAATGTATTAGCTTGATTTCTGAATGTACCCTCAGATGTATTCGATGCTTGTTTACCAATCCAATACTTTGCTGTTAACTTATCCTTGGTTGCTCGCATACAATTTTCCTCTTTTTCTTTTTCCCTTGGTCTATTCGAAAATTAGTCATACTCCCATATCATCGCTATGTTTGATGGCTCCCAATATAATCTGGACTAATCCTGTATCTTCCTTTATATACTGAAATATATGAAACAATATTTGTTTCTCTTCATTTCATCAAGTCCTTACTACATTGTTCTGTTTCTTTCCTCATCCTCTGATATTTTGAACACATTGACTCTGTATATTAAATTTGCTATGTATGTATGCTGATTATATGCTTCTGATTTTGACATCAATGACAATATGTTCATCACTTTGTTTGCTGCTTTGTGTGCGAGTGGAGCTGCAAGATCAATGTTTGACAGTTCTCTTCGTATATATATTGCTGATTATTACCATTACAACTTTGTAATTGCTCGAGTATGTCTAAGGAGCTGGCTGCAGCCAGCCCATTGTCTTCCTGAGACATTTTTATGTGTATGCAAGAGTTTTCAACAGAGGCTAGAATTCCCACATTCCCTTTTATCAATATATATCTACATATATATATTCTTGCAAATTCAGAAAAATCTATTCTGTAGCCAGCAGCAAGTCTGTAATCAGCATTTGCATAATTTCGCAGTCCTTGTTGTTTGCTACATTGTGAGTTTGGTTTTGCTCATAAACGATTCAGCAATTGCAGTATTTTGTTTGGTTGTGACTATTGTTCTGTTGTCTAATGTAATGTCCCCAATTTTTAACTGACAATTAATTAAATTAATTTTTATTAAGTTGTCGAAAGTAAATTAAATATGCAAATGACAACATAGTATTAATTGATTTAATTAAATAAATATAAAGTAAGATGATATTATTTAAAAGTCACTTCATAATTATTTCCCTCCAAGTTCAATTTGAAATTAAAAATAGGGAAATAAAGAGACAAGAAATGTCAAGTGTTTTCCTGAGGAAGGCTATTAAAGAGGAAGGGAAGGAATTTCAGAGCATGTTCAGAAATTATTTTGATTTGAAGAATTTGTCTGCTGCATTTGCATCAGCTGGATTTTCTGGAGACGAAAACCTTCAGGAATTTGATAGAGAGACTAGATGGAACCCTGGTCCTTGGTGGGAATGGATTCACTCAGAGTTCACCACTGTGCTTATTTGCAGAAGTTTGGAATTTAATGGTAATGTCTGCGGATCTGAGTTAAATAAAATATTGTTTCTTGGAAGCTTAATATTTTTCTGAATATTAGTGGTAAAGGTTCTTTGAATATTATATTCTGAATAATCGCATACACTGGTGCGGGTCATTCTAGAAGTTGAATATTTTATTTTATGGGCAAATGTGTTGTGGGCATTCAATTCTACGTTGAGGTGATCTTCATAAAAATTAATGCAAATTAGCTTGTAAGCTTTTGCCGTGACAAATACTACTGGTGAGTAAATTAAGTTCTGAGGATATAATATTATCGTGTGGATATAAGAACCTGTGTGGATCATATTAACATCAGCGGCAATATATTAATAATCGCAAGGGGAGGAATTCAATGGCACCAAAGTTAAAATTTCCTATTGGCACTCAGCGTACTGCCGCTTGATATCATCAGGTCATATAAAGGAGATTGTTTATTTCTATAGTTGTCGAGGCTGCATATAGCTGAAGTTGCAGTAAATTTAACAAAGGCTTGTTGTCTAATGTCGCAAATAATTACTTGAGCCCATACTTTGGATAGTCAAGCTGATTTCAACTATACTATAGTCGCTACAGAATAATATTAAGGGAAATAATTATTATGTCTGGGCGCATCATATTATCCGGATTCTATAAGCTTGGTGGGGAATCGTATTGGCTTATTTCCTGGGCTTTTTCATTGCCTGATTATAGAAGGAACTTAGCAAATAAATATTAAGTTTGCCATCACTTAATAAGGAGTGTTGTAAGGAGTTTTTCCTGAGGCATGAACATATTTCTCGACACATCAAATTATTCCTGTGCTTGCCGTGACTGCTGGAACCGATACTCATGAAGGTTGATATATTTGTCATGGATAATATTCCACATAATGCATCCAAGAAAAGAAGTGCTCCTTTTGGTCTCCCAGTGAAAGACATTTAGCGAGTTCTTGAAGAAACAGCCATAAAGGTGTTTTGGAAGAGATGTGGGGTTTAAATGTAATGTTATTATTGGTTTCTTGGATCATTCTCAGCCATAACGTGAGTCACACTTGACGCAGATGCAGGCCTAAGTCCATTCCTCAACATAGCACATCACTCCAGAGTTATTGTGGTCGCTAATTCCTTTGGCGCAGATCATATATATTTTTGGAATCAATCAGCAGTTACTTCAGGGCGGAAAAGCTAGAGAATTTCATCATTGGAATTGAGAGAGCTACCAGACTGAAATTCACTGTTGTGTGTTATTTGCAGGAGAATGGTCACATAGCACAGGTCAGAATTTTTGGTCTAGATACAGCAAATTGTGGCTTTAACAGGGTTGGTACAGTTAGTCTCGCAGTTAACAGGGCAGCTTGATTGGGAAAGCAGATTCACCGAATTACAGAGTCAAGATATCAGGTGCACAAAATTGAATTCAATCCACTGCATGTTTTAAAATCTTTGAAGCCACTACTCGATTGGGAAAGCAGATTCACCGAATTACAGAGTCAAGATATCAGATGCACAAAATTGAATTCAATCCACTGCATGTTTTAAAATCTTTGAAGCCATCTTGTAATAAATTAGTGGAGTTTATTTTTTATTATTGATTGTCCCTTTTTACTATGTTGTGTGCCAAATGTTTGCAATAATATCCTGCTTAGCAGAGTAAGTTCATAATGTATAAATGAGCAGAAGTTAACAGCTAAAGGTTATTATGGTATAAGTGTTGACAAAATGTTCAAGTAAATCAGTGCTCCTCCATGAAAGATTATTACCGACAGCTGTTTGTCCAAATGTCTTCTGAAAGCTTGTTGTAATTTTGAGTAGCTTTGAGCACAAATCTAGTTAGGGATACTACATCTAAAAACAAATACACTAAGAAAACTGAATAGGACAACTTACAAACAAACTGTTTGATGAAATGTCCAACAGTCAAAACTGAGAAAATTCAGGTCAAAATTAACAGGGGATCTTACATTGGTACTTGGAGAGGTCAGAATCTGACCCCTCCATGTACAGCCTTGGACTTGGAGAGGTCAGAACCTGACCACTCCAAGTCCCAGCTGGGACTTCAAACCCCTGGTTTTCGCCAGCCTGTAAACCTCTGATTTGACCTTGAAAACAAATTGCCAATGGATACCCTTGATCAAGTTGGCCTTAAGAAGGGCTGGATGAGAAGTAAATTAATTGAAATCCAATCAAATTTGAAAAGAAATCAGGGCAGAGCAGTGAAGAGATGAAGATCAGAGGTTCAAGTTAGGAATTGTATCATGTTCATTAGTAGAGATGGAACTATGAAATCAACATTTGCTGGGCATGTTCTAACAAGGGTTGACAACTTAGAAAATCATGACTTTAATCTGAAATAAAAAATTGTTGACATCAATGCTTGGTTGCTGTTAAGATTGTTTACAAATAAAGTTTCTTTCTTCCAAGCATCATGCTGAAATCGTGTAGTTGGAAAGGGCAGTTTTATCTTAACAACATTTTAATCTTGTCCATATTTATCATTTTACAAACTTAATACAATCCTTTCTTTTGTTTTGTTAGGTGAGATAGAGGAAGGAGATGCTTGAGGATAAAGGACTATGACAACATCAAGCTCAAGACTTCAAGCAAGAAATCTACAAATGGCAAGATTTCATCAAGAAGGCAAGAAGATGATTCAAGATCGGAAATCAAGATGAAAAACAAGATGAAGTGCCAATTCATGGAGCAACATCAAGACCAAGAAATCAAGATTTTAAGCACAAACAAGTTCAAGCCGTTCCGATGAAAAGATTTCCAAAAGATGGAGAAAACTCATGAAGATGAAACAATTTGGGAATATATGCCATCACCATCAATCCAAGGCTGGAAAATGGAGTATCAAGAGAAATTTCTTTATCTCCAAGGAGTTGATGCACTTTATAAGATAAACATGTTGAGGTGGTGCCCACTCATCTTCAACCAATCAGAAGGCTCCAGTTGCATGTGTGCAAAAGCATCCAATCAAATCATTCCAAGTGTACATGTGGAATCCACCTAATGTCTCTACCTAACCTATTTTTTGATTGGTCAATCAAAGCAATGTAATTTTCTCATTGGCCCACAAGGTGGTGCTTCATTGTAATTGGTTGAGCATTTAATGCTTGTAGCTAGTAGTTATCGTAGGGTTGTGTTGGCCTAATCTTAGCCCTTGATCTTGAATCGATCATGGCCCTTCATTGTACTTAGACAGCTATAAATGACAAGGCCTTCTCATTTGTAATGGGGGGATGTTGGAGAATTGTTGCTAATATACTACCAAAATTGCTCTATATTCATTGTTGTCTTTGCATGGTGAATACTTATGAACTTTTGGAGTATTGCATGGTTCCCTACATTCCTCACTTAGTTAGATTTGCTTAAGTTGAAGTAGAGGTTAGAATAGTTGAAGTAAGATGGATAGATTAGATGATGAAGAATTTTGTTGTTGTTGAATATATGGAGAAACAAGTGACCATACCTTTTGGTGTTTGTTGATTGCAAACAACAGTGCAAGGTCAGTCTGGGCCCAATTGCAAAAACTTCACTTCAATTGCTTGATGATCATTGATTTGCATTTCTTATGGTTTTGATGAGCATTGGTAATATGAACATCATACTTGCGTCCTTTGAAGATTGCACCCTCCTAAACGTAGTTGACTAGGCGAAGCTAGAGACTAGTTCATTCTCACCACAACATCAACATAATCTTGCATTAGTAGAAGTAGAAGTAGTTTGGCTTTCTAAACCCATATCCAATTTGCACTTTGTTTGAAAACCAAAGCTAGAAGTAGTTTATTGCACTCATTGCCATATCTTTTGAAGAGAAGTCGATAAGTCCAAGTGAACTAGTGTAAGTCCCCTTGCATAACCAGCATAAATCAAGCCAAACGAGCTCAACACTAAAGTCGCAAGTTTGTAGTTTGAACCTTGGAGTTGCCTCTGCGATCTTCTATGCAATCTTAGCATATGTGGTGATTTTCATCAAGAGAGGATAGTGTGTTTTGGCACTTCATTCAGTGTTGGTGTGGTCATTAAACACTCATCAACAATTACCACATAGAAAAAGTACACCATTTGATCCCCTATCTTTTAACTAGAATACTAAAGGAAAAAATTGAAATGTATAAATAAAATGTTCTTCACTCTTGACATTGATATTTAGACTCCTGAATGCATTCTTGCGTTTCTTCCATGTTTTAGATTAAATCATGTTATTCTATCATGAATGAGATGAGACTGAGACTAAATTAAAAGTGATTTGATACTTAAGAATTGATTGTTGCTCCTGTCTTCACATTTATGTTACATGCATTTTGTATGCCATGATATTGTTACATAAGTGATAAAATGTGGATATATCATGCTACCCAAATTCCATTACTCTTGTCAATTTCACATTGTTAGACCTCCTTGTGCTTGGCTGGGTATCTTTCATGTCACGAAAGATTTTGATGAAGCGTTATTGCTTCGTGGTAGGGTGGTAATGCGCTCTAACAATGTTCTCACCCACAGTTTTGTTTGAGTTATATAGGTTTCAAGAGTTCCCATTAGGATGGCCTTCATGTCTTGATACATTACATTATGCTCTCATTGTATTCAACCATGTGGACCTTGTAAAGGTATATGATTTCTTTACGATTACCCTTGTTATTAGCTTATGTAATTTATCTTATAATGAAATGAAATTTCATGTCTCTGACCTTTGTATTTAAACACATGGCACTACTTTATGCTTGATTATGTGTATTTTTGCAAATTATGGTGATTATGTGAATTTTGACGAATTAATTGAATTTTTATTACTATATAATTGTGGTGGTCCTTACATATTTGGATACCTTTGAGCTATGAATGATTGGATGGATTAGCATTTATTTTGGTTTCTATTTCTAGTCAACTAAGTTTTTTAGCTATATGTAAGCAACTAGTTGTGGTGGTTGTTCTAATTGTTCTACAACATTCATGTTCGATCTTCTTTTGGAAAAAGTTTGAACTTAAAAGTTGTGTTTCAATAACGAATTTGAAGTTGGATGTATTGGTGCTTTTGTAAAGCTTGTGAGCATAGTGGAGTTTTGTTGTGACAACTACTTGATGCCTTTGTTATCACTTGGATTTGGTGCTCTTGTTCTTTGGATTGATGCATCTTCAACTTGTCTTATTCCCTTTCTATCATAGGTTGCATTTCAGATGATGAGAGTTCTTGCTTAAGATGGGCATCTTATATGTTATTACAAGCATCTTGATGGAGCATGAGAGCATGTTAGGGATTCATGTGGTTTTGTGGATGGCTATGATGATGCATTACCCTAATCTGCCCTAGTAGTTGAAATCATATTACTTCCATTGGCTTTTCAAAAGTGATTGACAAGTGGGAGAACGTTAGGAATAAGGTGTCTCAACATTTGATAATTCTTAGCATGATTATCTATAAATTATTTGTTTGCATGTGTAATTATTTATGTGTGTCCAATGAAGTCAATTTGTGGGAGCAAGCACAATAAGGTGGGTGCAAGGAGACAAAAAGGAAAGGAAATGAGCTTTTATAGTCCACGATACCAGCCATCTATTTTGGGGTCTACAAATGGTTATAGTAATATGTGACTACCTCATACTCCTTGCAAGAGGCACCTAATCGTGATACAAATGAGGCATGCATACCTTACTATCCTATGTGATTTGAACTTGTGACCTTTCTTTCTAGAGACAAGATCTTCCCCACAAGGCCAATGCTGGTTGTATAACATGCATCCTATTCTTCAAGAGGAGGGCAATCCCACTATGTTTGAGTTGGTGTTATTACTCTTTGTTAGTTCTCAATTATCTATGACAGAATAATAGAATATAAGATAGGAATAAGAGTCAATTTCAAAAAGTATCATTACAAGTGTAGTTATGCATGTGGCACTTTTCATGCAAACTTCAGTTTGCCCACATGCTTGTGCCTTGCATGTGGCAAGTTATAGTTTGCATGTGCACTCGTTATGGAAGGCTCGGTCTTGCATGCATGCAGCAAAGTAGATATTGCCATGCCGACTTATTGGGTGTACCATTTTGGAAGCAGCTAACTATGCATTGTGCTATGTGTTTGGTTTAGAAGTGTAGAGGAGACTTTTATGCAAGGCTATTCTCTCAATTTTCCTCTAGAGAGGCAACACGTAAATCTCCAAGCTAAGGCTTTAATCATGCAAGTGTGTCAACATGTTTGTTGTTGGAGATTGATGCACTGGTTCTATGCTTTGAAGAATGAGGTATTTAACACAAAAAGATTTTCCCACATATATTGGAGTCTCTTTTCTTCTATCTATCTTTCTTCTATTCTTCTTCTTTCATGTTTTTAAAGTGATGATTTTATGTGGTTATGCTGCTGAAATTAACATAAAACAGTAAGCTATTATCTTTCCTCTAAAGATTAATGTGATGAAAAATCAACTAATTGTTTCTACTTTAAGGGCATAGTAGTATGTGCTTGTATCAAGTTGTTGAATATCTAATTAAGAAAACATAGCATTTAAAAGGTGCATACTAGGTTTTCTTTCCCTTTTAATAAGGGAAACTTTGGGGTCAAAGTTGCATTTTTAAGGTGCATTTTAGGTGAGGCATTCAAATCAAAGCATTTGTTGAGTCTGGTGTTGAGATGCTTGACTAGGGCCAAGGGGTGAACCTAAAAAACCCAAATTTATTGAAGGGAGATTATCAAACCTCAAATCATAGTTATTGGGTATTGCAATCAAATACAAGTTCTATGGAAGCTAACTATATATACCATGCAATATCTCAAATTTAAGATGTCAGGACCTACATGAGTTATCATGATGATTAGTAATAGGAGATTATCATACCACAAATCAGGTTATTAGGTATTGCAATCAATCCCAACTTTGAGGAAGCTAATTATGTATATACTATATACCGTGCAATACCACAAATTTAAGATGTAGGTCCCTACATGAGTTATCATGATGATTATACACAACAAGGTGGTGGGGGAGGCTATTGCAACAACATTAACAATAAAGGAGGTCAAGAAAGAGGAAAAAACTGTAGGAAAACTGTAGGACAAAAGGCATAAACTATTACAAATATGGGAAATAGGGGCATTATGCCAATAAATGTCAAACATAGGAGGAAAAACAAACATATTGCAAATTCTATGGTTACAGTGGTCATGATGTATTTTGATATCTTAAAACAATGTTTCAAAAGAATGTGCTAGCACTAGAGTTGAAAAGTAACAAACTATGTAAGCCAAATGCAAGTAGAGGTGTGAAATCTCTTACAAAAATTCCCAAAGTTTGAATGTCATAAGATGTCGAAAGGTATAAGAGAAGAAACTAGAAATTGGGGAACTCCCTTTAACATAGAAAAAAAGTTGGAAGGGGAATATAAAGAAAGGAGAGGCTCAAAAAGAAAACCATCAATGAATGAAAAAAGAATGTAAACAAAACCATAGCAATCGCTACAAAAATAATCGTTGCTAGGACAAATTGTAGCCTTTGTCTGATGGAATAATCTTGCTACATTAAAAAGATCATATTGGAGAGACAATATAGAATATCTCGCCAATAAAAAGGCAACAAGATATAATAGTTCATCAACAAAACCATACCATTTTCTCCTAGACAAAAGAAAGAAAGAGAAAAAGGTTCATCAGAGAGACATAAAACGTCAGAATTCATAAGTGTTGTTGATGGAACATTAGCAACCAATGATACCATATTGGTAGGAGATCTACCAGGTCCCTCCGACAAACAAACTAATGATATAGGATAAACCATACTGATCGAGGTAACTTTACATTTGCCCTAACAATGGTTTGGGAGTTGCCGATGGAAGAAAGAAAACTAAGAACATCGGAAGGAATCTCAAATGATCACCCCAAAGTTGACAAAGAACAATACGGAAATAACACTCATCGGAGATAATGTAGACTTCGGAGGAACCTCTCTCATGGCATAGTGATAACATATGTTACAGCCATGGAAGAGAAAGGGTCGAAGCGTACGCAAGGAAGATGAAACCTTGAACCTCTGGCGAAGGCTACAATGACAATAATGCCCTGAAGCGACCAATCAACATTTAAGAAGGCTTTGGAATGTTGGAGGCCCATATAAACTCAAGTTGTCGGGCATTTCCCCCGAACCCTCAAACCAAAATAAAAATGGTTCGAAAGTTCCCACTCTTCTTCAACTTGCCAATGATATGTATAGTCAGGTAGTCTAATAGTTCCCAAAAGGTCTAGTGAGAGAAAATCCCAATGGCGAATCCCTCAGTCATGGCAAATATGATCTTCACCATTTGACAAGGAGATTCTTCAATGCAAAATAGAAATTTCTTTCTCTTGTTCCCAAATTTGAACATCTTGATCCAAAAGTGGTGGAGGCTTCACAGAGTACACAATGCATAAACAAAGGAGTTGTGAATGAAGTGTTGGACAAAACGCTATAGAAAGCACATGGTCTCATTGTATATATATGGATTACAATTGGAAACATACGGCACCGAGAGTGAGGAATTTGTTTTGCAACTCGACATGAATGCCCTATCAATTAAAAAGATTTCATCCAATACCATTGTGTGGCTCAAAAGACTATTATGCCCTAATAAAGTATGATCAACAAGGAAACAAGCCTTCGATAATTTTGGGAAAGAAAATGCAGAGGATTTTATATGTTTAGAGAAACATTTTATAGAAAAGGTGAGGTACATGGGCTTTCAAAAGAAGATTAACAAGTGTACAACGATCAATTACACAGCTAAAGCCATCATCTTTATCATTAAAGGATTTTTTCTACAATGACCTAATCCACTAAAAGGAAAGAATTTATGTAGAGGCCTTTGAGAATTTTATTGTAAAATTTTGTCACACTACTAAATTTAAAATTATAAAGAAATGGTTATACAATTACAAAGCTAAAAGATCTCACTGTAAAGATTGGGAATAGTACTTTAAATAGGTAATTAGGAGGCTTTGCAAAGGGTTGGATTTTTTTGATCCCCCTTGTCATTTGAGGCATGAGTGAGACTCGATCAGAGTCCAGGACATTTTGAATTAATTATGTGTAAAAGAGGGTATTTTCTTTGTTTTAGACATGACTTTTATACAAGGGCTGAATGGTCTTTGAGCCTTTTGTTTTGCATTTAAAGAAAGGAAGGGATATATGTTAAACCTTTTAGTTTGGACATGTTCCTTTTGATCCTAGTTAATCTTTGAGTCATCGCAATTGTCCTTTAATGCTTTCCTGTCCAATTTAATTCATGCATATGTTTGCCCCAAAATCTTTGAGTTTGGTCATTCGTATATCTGAAAGGGAAAATATCAAACCTTCCTCTTGTTTGTCTATGGTGGTGAACTAAAGAAATGATCTTTGCGCTATTTGTCTCCGTTTTCCTTTATCTCTCAATCCTAAATCGCATCTATATCATGGTGATGTGCAGATGTTAGTTTGCCTTTCCTACTTTCTAGTTAAAGCATACCCCAGAAAAACTAAAAATAGATCTTACAAGAGAATTGTACATCTAAAATTCAAAGGAAGATTGCTAACCCAATAAGCAACCTATCCAACTATTAGTAGCAATTAGTCTTCACATTTGGGCTTAAGCGAGTCATTTTAATCATTAATTCCAAAAGGTCATCTATTACCTAAAAGATTTTTGGCAACTCTGCTAGGGAAATCAAATCGAAGTGCTAATGCTTTCATCTTCCTAAAAAATCTAAGGGTGCCTTCCCTAGAACAAAGGTTGGCGGCTCTATTTTTGAATCTTGAATCATGGCCTGCTCCAACAAAGACAATCCTATGTTGCTTCTATGATTGATGACAATGACAGCGATGACGATGAAGAAAATTCATCCTATGACACAGTTAAGAATAATCCAGTGGATGGGGATATCTTGAAGAGCTTCTATGGCAGCATGCAGTTCCAGCAACATGAAGTTCATCCTTCCTTGCTCCAAGCTTTGCAAGATATTAAACAAAAGACCGACGGTGAGAATCTCCTTTCTCCAAATCTAAATGTTCCCAAAGAAGATGAATCTACATATGCAGGTGGCCTAATATCAGGTACCAGAGCAGCTAAACAATCTTGCATCAGCATAGACAATCAAGTGGCAGATCAAAGATATGATGACGAAGCTGTTGTGGGTTTGCCACATATGCAAACAGATTTTCAGAGATTCATCTGTCAAAATGAAAAATATCGACAAAAAAAGTGTATTGAGAAGAGTCATGCTGAAGATAAAAGCCAGAATTTCTTTTGGAATGTATGTCGGCATTTGTGAACAAATAATCATCCTCTTCTCAAGAGGTACTTTTAGAGGATTCCAATATGGCCTGTATTTCCAGTCAGTGCTTGCAAGGACCAAATGATGACCTTTTATGTGTGATTGTAGATGAAAACAGTCATGTTGTTGAGACCAAAATGGGTGCAGTTGGTTCTGATAGTATGAAAGAAGATACAGATGTAGAAGTGAAAAGGTTAGATTTTTGCATCTCTCTGCATGTGCAGTCTGAATGCCTTTCCTTTGAAGAAAGAGGAGAGGAATTAGAGGAGGTAATTAATCTTTCTACTAAAGGAAATTCTTTCTCTGGAGAAGGTTTGGATAAGCTACTTTCCGAATTTGCTCATACTTTCAGTGATGATTTTCCTTGTGCAAAAAGAGATAAAGATTTCTCTGACCCTATGCTTGAAGAATGTGATATTCGAGGATCAAAACCAGCAATAGCATAATCAGAAATTCGTTCAATTTGTGATCTACAGAAAGAATGTCTAATTTCTGATGCTCTCTCCACATTTGCATAAAGTTGGTGAAATTGTGAATAAGCCTGAGTATTTTACTAATGATGCATATAAATATGTGGAAAATGGCGCACAATGTCTGCAACAAGAATGTTTGGGAAGTCTTGAGGAAAGCTATGGAGACGTGTCCTGTAAAGGTAGATGATATTTCGATTTTAGACTCACTTCTCTCATGACACAGTGATAACATATGTTACAGCGATGGAAGACAAAGGATGGAAGCGTATGCAGGGAAGATGAAACCTCGGACATCCGACGAAGGCTACAATGACAACAATGCCCTGAAGTGACTGATCAACATTTAAGAAGGCTTTGGAAAGTTTGAGGCCCATATAAAGTTGGGTTGTTGGGCCTTTCCCTGAACCCTAAAACCAAAATAAAAATGGTTTGGAAGTTCTCATTCTTCTCCAACTTGCCATCGATGTGCATACTTGGGTAGTCTCAAAGTTCCCAAAAGGTCTGGCAACACCAGATCCCAATAGTGAATCCCTCGATCATGGCAAATATGATCTTCACCATTTGACAAGGACATTGTTCAATGCAGAATAGAACTTTCTTTCTCTTGTTCCCGAATTTGAACATCTTGACCCAGAAGTGGTGGAGGCTTCACGTAGTACATAGTGCATAAACAAAGGCGCTGTGAATGAAGTGTTGGACAAAATGATATCAAAAGCACATGGTCTCATTCTATATATATGGATTACAATTGGAAACATACTGCACCAGGAGTAGGGAATTTGTTTTGCAACTCGACATGAATGGCCTATCAATTACAGAGATTTCATCTGAAACCATTGTATGGCTCAAAAGACTATTATGCCCTGATAAAGTATGATCAACAAGGAAACAAGCCTTTGATAGTTCTAGCAAAGAAAATGCAGAGGATTTAATACGTTTACAAAAACATTACACAGGAAAGATTAACAAGTGTACACCGATCAATTATACAATTGGAGCCATCATCTTTATCATTAAAGGGGATTTTCTACAATGACCTTCTAATCCACTAAAAGGAAAGTATTTATGTAGAGGCCTTTGAGAATTTTATTGTAAAATTTTGTAAAATTGCTAAATTATAAAGAAATGGTTATATCCCCAAGAAGCAGTTACAAAGCTGTGAAAGATCTCACCGTAAAGATTGGGAATTGTTCTTTAAATAGGTAATCGGGAAGCTTTGCAAGGGGCTGGAATTTTTTTATCCCCCTTGTCCTTTGAGGCATGAGTGAGGCTCAATCAGAGTCCAGGACATTTTGATATTAGTTATGTGTAGAAGAGGGTATTTCCTTTGTTTTAGACATGATTTTTGTACAGGGGTTGAATGGTCTTTGAGCCTTTTGTTTTGCATTTAAAGAAAGGGAGGGATTTGTAACATTTCCCCTTTGAAATAAGATTTTAAAATAAATAATAGTAATACAATTAAAATATACAAATAAACAATAATAGATCATAATATAATTTAATCCCAAGCAAACCCATTCGTTAACCATGAGAGTTGATTATCTTCAGTCAGCAACCAAGAAGGAATAACGTTTACAGTGACAACTCATATTATAATGAGAATGAAGGCCACGTCATCCCATGATCTAAGTTGAACCAAATAATATCATGTGTGAGAAAGTAATTGGAATTAGAAATGAATGTGTGCAATGAATATCAAGCATGAAGGAGCAAGTATTAAATATCTGCTATTGTCGCTAAACAAAAGATGTTTCAAACCGTACTTCATATTGTGTAAAGCGAAAGCATCTATCAAGACAACAACCTAGCATCAATCAAATACCAACATTGACTTTAATTGAGACAAGTATCTTTCATATATGATTCAGTCCACTTCTTAAAAGAAATAGCAATTAATTAATATGATAAGGTCAACTAATGAAGGGAGTGATATATCGAACAATATAGCAGCACCTTTATTAGAGTCAAATGACATGTAGAGAAAGAACAACAATTTAAAGACATCGATAAATAAGAAAGCCTCATCATAAAGGTGCGATAAAATATTAACAAAAGCGTATGTGGCAGTTCATTAGGCAAAAGGTAAGACTACTCGAATACAGCAAATATATAAAAGCAATGATTAATGACGTTGAGTAATTACCAAGGAATACGGCGTGATATACCATTGCAAAAGATTCGCATGTATGCCTATATCAATACACAAACACTATATTACTTCTATCGGAATTTTTGTGTTTTAACAAAGAAGATCAGCGATTTGTATTGAAGAAATGCGTTTAGCACTAAAGGATGATTTACAAATGGGACATACCTTTTAACATTGTGGCTTATCATTGTGAATGCAAGCTATATGAAAGCATTTGTGTTCATTCCAATGGGAAGGAGGGGGATCATGTATGGAATGTATTCAATAGAATCACAAGAAAGAGATCAAAGGGAAGTTTGGAAGATTATAAAAAGGAATAAGATAGTATTATAGCGTGACAGTCTATAAGGCTGTGACGTATCTGAGCTAGATGTTGAATTACAGAATATTATATATGCTGTTAAGGATGGAAAGCCATCATATGCTATCATATATATGTACAAATATATATTCATATATAGGTATGTATATGTATACTAATAATAGTAAGATCAGAATTATAATTATATATAAAGTTATATATTAAATGAATATATATACTAATAAAGATGTATGTATATATATATAAAGATAACTCACTTATATTATATATTGTAGATGAATATACATATATAATCAGAATTATATACACATATTTTATTTTCATATATGCATATTTACAATTATATAAGGAAATCATAATAATTATATATATATATATATATATATATATATATATATATATATATATATATTGTAAATTGTAATCAATTCTGTTTATTAAAGATAATCAAAATAATAAATAAGATATGAGTGAATATATATATGATCAGATATTTAAACTTATTAGTGACGATCAAATAATATATAAATGCCCATTCTAATAATAATAATCGAATTAGGATTGTATTTATGATATATTATATATGTATACATTTTCATCCAATTCCTTAAACACTCACTAATACAGATGGGTTTGTCGGGGATGGTATAACACCATACTAGAGAAAACTTCCAAGATAGGGAGAAGGACGTATATCACGAATCCTTGAGGACGTAGCCCCAAAATAGGTAATACATATATGTGCCACAAATCCTTTGAGGGAGCTTACTCAGATGGTTTCCAAATGTCCATCAACAAGTAACACCCAATCTTTCTTAGGGTTAGTGGTTAAAGGTGAAGTAAGGAATTTGGGGATTGAGTATGTATAATGAATCAACAATTATTCCTTAAAGTAATTCAAATGCATAAGGATGAACAACAATCATTAAGAATTGGCTGACCAACAAAAAACAATCATTAAGAATTGGCATTCTCCTCATAGGGAACGTTATAAGTAGCCATTCCTAAGTGCAAATCCAAACCCCAATTGGGAAATTACTGAGCAAATTAAGTAAGGTCCTAGAAGGGGACATTACAAGTGGTATCAAAGCTTTGATCCTACCATCCTGCAAAGTACAAGATAGGAAAAAAATGTGAATAAGTAAAGTCAATAAAAAGGAATCTAAACATATATACGAATAGATATTTAAATAAGTATGTTTACATTTGACATGTACAAATAAATTTCATCAAACTCTAAACTTTGTGAAGTTAATTGATTACCCAATGGCCTAATTCTCTCACAAACACTACCAAGTGGAAATTAGGAGGGAAATGTTTGGGTTAGGTAGAGTGTTACCCACGATGTGAGAAACCTTCCAAGATAGGGGTAAGGACATATAGCACAAACCTTGAGGACGTAGCCCCAAAATAGGTAATGCATATGCACCACAAACTCCTTGAAGAAGATTACTCATAAGGGATTTCCTAGCTTCCCAGGCAAGCATTCTCCTAATTGTCATAAGGCTGGTGAGTACGGGGACAATTGGGAAATTTGAGAGAAAATGTGTTAATCATGGAAGTACGACAATTCCACAAACAATATTAAATTGGACTTAACTTGGACAAGATTCCAATGAAATATTTCTAGTTAATAAGATGAAATCTAACAATGTATTGATTATGTGTATGCTCTCTGTTTAGATATACGCATGTGTCTACTTTGTGTATGCTTCGTGTCTTCATGCATTCATGTGTCTACTTCGTGTATGATTTGTGTCTTTATTCCTTAATGTGTATACTTTGTGTCTGCTCCGTGTCTTCATACATTATATGTATGCTTTTTATTTTCAAGTGTAGGCTCCATGTGTGGTTTAACATTTTTGTTAATCTAGAATATAAGAATAAAATAAAATGAATTGAAAGATGTGAATTGATATATCAGAGCATAAATGGAGACAAGCTAGTGTGCAAACCTAATTCCTTCTCTCAAAGGGAAGAGAAAAAACTTGTTTAAAATTACAAAAATACATTTCATAAATGTAGGTTATTGGAATCAAATTTGTAAGTTGAGATGATATGAGAATTACATAACAAAGGCTACTCACATGAAAAGATTTGTAATTGTAATTGCTTGAGGACAAGAAAATTTGAGGAAGGGCGGACTATAACATACCCCCTTCGAAATAAGATTTTATAATAAATAATAATATTACAATTAAAATACACAAACAAACAATAATAGATCATAACCCATGAGAGCTGATTATCTTCAGTTGGCAACCAAGGCGGAATAACATTTACAGTGACAATTAATATTACAATGAGAATGAAGGCCATATCATCCATGATCTAAGTTGGAACAAATAATATCATGTGTGAGAAATTAATTGGCATTTGAAATGAATACGAGCACAATGAATATCGAGCATGAAGTAGCAAGTATTAAATAGTCACTATTGCCACTAAACAAACAATGTTTCAAACCGTACTTCATATTGTCTAAATTGAAAGCATCTATCAAGACGACAACCTAGTGTCAATCAAATACCAACATCGACTTTAATTGAGACAAGTATCTTTCATATCTGATTCAGTCGACTTCTTAAAAGAAATAGCAATTAATTAATATGATAAGCTCAACTAATGAAGGAAGTGATATATCGAACAATATAGCAGCACCTTTATTGGAGGCAAACAACATGTAGAGAAAGAAAAGTTTAAAGACATCAATAAATAAGAAAGCCTCGTCACAAAGGTGTGATAAAATATTAACAAAAGCTTATGTGGCAGTTCATTAGGCAAAAGATAAGACTAGTTGAATACAGCAGATATATAAAAGCAATGCTTAATGACATTGAGTAATTACCAAGAAATACGTAATTTAAGGGCATGATATACCATTGCAAAACATTCGCATGTATGCCTATATCAATACACAAACACTATATTACTTCTATCAAAATTCTTGTGTTTTAACAAAGAAAGGCATCAATTAGTATTGAAGAAGTGCGTTTACCACATGGGACATGCCTTTTAACATTGTGACTTATCATTGCCAATGCAAGCTACAAGAAAGCATTCGTGTTCATTCCAAAGGGAAGGAGGAGAATCATGTATAGAATGTATTATCGAAGGTAAGTTTGGAAGATTATAAAAAGGAATAAGATAGTATTATAGCGTGACAGTCTATAAGGTTGTGACGTATTTGAGCTAGATGTTGAATTACAGAATGTTATATATGCTATTAAGGATAAAAAACCATCATATGCTATCATATATATGTGTACAAATATATATTCATATATAGGTATGTATATGTATACTAATGATAGTAAGATCAGAATTATAATTATATATAAAGTTATCTATTAAATGAATATATATACTAATAAAGAGATGTGTGTGTGTGTGTGTATACATACATACATATATATATAAAGATAACTCAGAATTACTGATATTATATATTGTAAATGTATATGTGTGTGTATGTGTATATATATATAATCAGAATTATATACACATATTTTATATTCATATATGCATATTTACAATTATATATATAAATTATATATGAATATAAAATATATGTGTATATAATTTTGATTATATAGACACACACACACACATATACATCTACAATATATATTGTAAATTGTAATCAAATTTGTTTATTAAAGATAATCAAAATAATATATAAGATATGAGTGAATATATATATATATATATATATATATATATATATGATCAAATATTTAAACTTATTAGTAATAATCAAATAATATATAAATGACCATTCTAATAATAATAATCGAATCAGGATTGTATTTATGATATATTATATATGCATACATTTTCAGCCAATTCCTTAAACACTCACTAATTCCGTTAAGAGGATAGGCGGGCTAATCGGGGATGGTGTAATGCCATGCTAGAGAAAACTTCCAAGATAGGGATAAGGACGTATATCAGGAATCCTTAAGGATGTAGCCCCAAAATAGGTAATGCATATACATGCCACAAATCCTTTGAGGGAGCTTACTTGCAGATGGTTTCCAATGTGCATCGACAAGTAATACCCAATCTTTCTTAGGGTTAGTGATTAAAGGTGAAGTGAGGAACAGGAGGATTGAGTATGTATCATGAATCAACAATTATTCCTTAATGCAATTCAAATGCATAAGGATGAGTGACAATCATTAAGAATTGGCATTCTCCTCACAGGGAACGTAATAAGTAGCCATTCCTAAGTGCAAACCCAAACCCCAATTGGGAATTACTGAGCAAATTAAGTAAGATCCTAGAAGGGGACATTACAGATATATGATAAATCTTTGAGTTTGAATATGCTCTTTCTAATTGTAGTTAATCTTTGAGTTATCACAGTTTTCCTTTAACGCTTTCCTGTCCAATTTAATTATGCATATGTTTGCCCCAAAATCTTTAAGTTTTGGTCATTTGTATATCTAAAAGGAAAAATTATCAAATCTTCCTCTTGTCTGTCTATGGTGGGGAACTGAATAAATAGTCTTTGTGCTATTTGTCTCCATTTTCCTTTCTCTCTCAATCCAAGATCGCATTTGTATCATGGTGATGTGCAAAAGTTTGTTTGTGTTTCCTGCTTTCTAGTTAAAAGCATACCTCAAAAAAACTAAAATAGATCTTACAAGGGAGTTGTACCTCTAAAATTCAGAGGAAGATTGCTAACCCAAGAAGCAATCTCTTCAACTCTTAGTTGAACTTGATCTTCAAATTTCGGCTGAAGCAAGTCATTTTAATCATTAATTCCAAAAGGCCAATCTGTTAACTAACAAGGTGCAAAGGTTGAAAGAGCTAGTAAAACTTATGGAAGAATAGGAGTCATCAGAGAAATTGAAGCAAATCTCCGAGCATTGGTATGTATGGCAACATCTCTTTGAAAAGACAGTCATTAAATAAGTTTTTATTATCTTTTATGTACCTTTTTTGTGGTGTTTATTTGGATTGGCAATAATAATGATATGTTGGAAGATATTGTAAGAACCCCTACTAATTTTGCCCTGTTTTCTCAATTTTGGATGTTTGACATTTTGTCAAACACTTGGAGTACACTTGGTTATAAATAGTTCTAAATATTATTATCTATATGATTTGCTTAATGCTTTCATAATATTTTCCCCTTCATATAATTCATCTTGACTTTCAAATAATCAAGGAGACATTGTGACAAACAGTTTGCAAACATACCATATGACTGAATATCTAAAGTTAAAACATTATGGACTGCCGTATACAACTCAGAAAATCAGAATGATGCACATATAATGCTCTGACCTTAGTGAACAACAGAAATAAAGAACTCACAAATTGTAATAGCTGAAACAATGAATTTCAATATAAATACCTTCTTGATATATAGGGATTGTGATGCATTGAT
The DNA here is from genome assembly GCA_027943335.1 of Chamaecyparis obtusa. Lineage (NCBI taxonomy): Eukaryota > Viridiplantae > Streptophyta > Pinopsida > Cupressales > Cupressaceae > Chamaecyparis > Chamaecyparis obtusa. The sequence goes on from BSBK01006515.1 coordinate 106,399, forward strand.
CCGACCATTCAGATTACAACAGCAGATAGACTTCATTAACAATTCTTCATTTAGCATACAACTCCAAATTACAATAACACACCAAAAACGGTGTCCCAATATTTGTCTGGCAATTGTAAAATAAATTCAAGCAACCGTTTAAACCTACATATCAGATCATAATCTCCATTGCCCAACTATGTGACTTCATATGCAAAGATACGCAGAAAAATATAGGTGATGCCCTAGGAGATATAAGCAAACATGAGGATTTTGTCTTACTTGCAAACTTCATAAATTTGTTTGTCAAACCCTCTAGAGAGATTTCTAGTTGAAACTTCCAACAATTTGATAATGAAGCATAATGGTGAATTCTAGATGAATCCACACCTAAGGTGAATTTGGGTTTCCGTCCAAAGCACCAAGAAACTCCAAGGGTTTCCATCCTCAAATTTATTGTAAATGAAAGTCAAAACTCTCCACGAGAAGTTTTATAAAATCAAATGTCAAGAATGAATCCATTTTCCCCTTTCCCTCCTTTTATAACCTTCTTATCCAATGTTGAGAGGAAACTTTATTTCTTCTATTTCATTTTCCCTCCAAAAGCAACTTTTGCTATTTAATTAATTTACACCCCTTGTTGCTCCAAAAAAGACCTTTTTCATTAATATAATGATAATTTGACACACAAGGTCCCTGTTTTATGTGCCCAAGATTTAAAACTTCTCAGACTCAGTTCCAACAAGCTATAACACTAGGGTTCTCATTAGACAATTTTCATTAAAATAGCAACCTTTAGTAAATTTAATTAAATTATAGCCAATAGTACAGCCGACTTGTGAAAATGATCGAAAAGCATTGGAATCAAAATCTGACAACAGAAGAGTGATCCTGATGATTAAAGATGATAAACGAGCCTAAGTGGATGACTTACCAAAAATAGATGTTCCCTCCAAGAATCTTGGAGCCCAAACCAGAAGCTGAAAATAACATGTGAAAGCATCATTTAACTCCTCTAAACCATCCAAGCTCATTGGACATATCAAAACACCCCTTGAATCATGCTGACGCAAACTCAGAATGTCTGCAACAACTGCACTGCTAGAGGAACTGAAAACGGGGACATTACAAATATTTCTCCTTTGAGAAGTGATCTTATTCATGGGATTCAGTATGTTAGGGAGGAAAATGCAAAAGCTCATTTTAAAAATCGGCAAGATCCAATCCAACTTACTCTTACAGAGCTCAAAATTATCAAAAACTGGAAGCTCAAAAGTTTTCTTAATGCTACCATGGTCAACCATCCTCCACAAGATATAGGTTTCAGCTACCTCGATTCTTTGATGGAGCCACTAAATCTAACACAAACATGGTTGCCAATTGCTAGCACATGTGTAATTTGGCTTGATGATAATCTGAAACATTTGCCTAGATATGGGGTCTGCCTCTAATAAAATAGCTGAGATTATGAGCTGCATGTTCAGCCTCTCTCCTGTTATTAAAGCATGATCTGAAAACCATAAACATCTATGGAGATTCAAATCTGATACAATGCCACTTGTGTCATGCCCCCTTCTTGAAATAGTATTTAATAATAAACAATAATGATTAAATCAAAAATTTAAAAAATAAAATTTAAAAAAAAAGTTAAATTAAATGAATGGTCAAAAGGCATTAATTGAAAAGTTGTGTCTCCCTCAAACATGATATATAAAAGGGAGAGATGAGAACTTCATTTAAGGGGAAGAAAGGAAGTAAGAAAGAATGAAGCATAGGAATCAAGGTGAAGTAAATAAGGAAGTGACTCTTTCGAAGGGAAGAAATTATGAAGGTTTGTACACTTCCAAAGGGTGCTAACTGTGAAAAGTTGTGTCTCTTGCCAAAAGGCAGACCCAATAAAGAGAAGTGACCTATCCCTTACATTGGAAGTTATAAAGGGAAGAAAGTTTCATTTGAGGAGGAAAAAAAGGAGATATTATACGTACAGAAGCAGACTTGTGTGAGAGGAGAAAGATTTATAAAAGCAAATCTTTGTAAATACTTCTAGCAGATCTAAGAGAAAATTATAATCAGATTTTTAGACAGGGTTTGAGCAGAACTAAGAACAGATATTAGGCAGAAGTGGAGCAGGCTTTCAAGCTGAATTAGGGCAGACCTTTAAGGTAGATCCTAAATGTTGCCTGGAAGAAAGAAGAACAATTCCACTCCGGTGATTCTAAAAGGAATCATTTGTGATGAAGAATAGTTATGAAGAGGCATCACCAACAATCAGATCCAAAGGACACAATCCCTTATGGAAGGGCAGTAACCTCCAAAGATTGCATCTCTTGAGGTAAACAAGGATATAAAGCCATGATAAAAAGAAGTCAGCAAGGCATTGAAGAGGGAATAAGAATGCGACTGAGTAAGAGATCTGGAGTCTCACAGTTAATAAATTAGCCAGCAGTTTATATAATGTTCAAGGCATTAGTACGGTGCATAGTGTATTCTGATCTGGCTCATTGATCACCTTGTCTTCAATTTAATAGGAAGTAGGAATGCATGCATAATTAATAATGATGAAGATTCCTTTAAAACTTACAATCAATATGCTGGGGTATTATGGAGTGGAGATATGATACCTTAAGGAAATGCAAGTAGCATAAGGTCCATTCGAGTAGGAGCAACCCAAGAGGGACCAAGAGGCCAAATGGCAAGTGTTCTTTCGGACTCCTAGGCTTGATGGATAAGCTCAAGGCACCTTGTATGATCTCTCATGTTACTTCCTAAAGTAGATGGATTGTTGGGGAAAGCCTTGAAGGAATTCCTCATGCACATTATGATGGAATACATATAAGGGATGCAAGTAGCACCTAGGTTCCATTCAAATAGTGGTAACCCCAAGTGGGGATAGAGGCCAAATGGCAAGTGTCATACTATGCTCCTAGGCTTGATGGTAAGGAATAAGCTTGAGGTGCCTTAAATGTTTTTCCAAGATACTCCATCAATAAAATTAGTTATATCATATGATTGAGTAAATGTTCCTAACCCTAGTAGGAAAGATACGTTTAATGGATTATGTTTCAATGATTACCTAATATAATTGCAAGGTCTCAACTAGGATCAATCTTATTACACAATTGGTAAATGATATTGTAATATCCCCCCTCTAGTAATGAATTTTAATATTAAGTCATAATAAATTGAAATATAAAATAAAAATAAGTAATAAATAAATAACAAATTGTTTAAATAATAAATACTGATAATTAGTATTAAATAATTATACAAGTAATTTGTCAATGACTAAACACTAATTCATTAATCAAATTGATATTATTAATCAATATTCATAATCAATATAATATTAACAATATTAATCAAATCAGCAATATTATTAAGCTACTCACTAATATTAAAGAAATCAATCACAAACTAATTTATACCGTCGACTAATATGGATAATACAATGATCTCAAAGGGAACCATGTAATTATTAATACATTGAGAACAAAGGACAAAGTGTCATATATACAATGGTTATCGTGTGAGGGACCAAATGATAATCATCAAATGATCTCCTTGACACGTCAGTGCATAGTTGGAAGGATCGACTATGACATAACAAGCTTTTAAAAAGTATAATATCATTGAACACTTGGTTAGCGATTGCTAAGAGATGCAATTGAATAGACAAAATAACTAATAGCCATTAACTATGAAACATTTCGGTATTTTGGAGAGGGATGAGTAAGAGAGATGTGTCTCTTAAATCGAACAGTTGTAACTGTTCAATTAGCAAGATATATTATGAGAGACGATCTCACTTCAACCAGCATCGAATAGGAGAGAAGAAAACAATAGAAGATTATTAAATATATTTCATAATGATCACATGGAAGGATCAATAAGGAAATAATTATTTATATTTGGTATTGAATACATATCATCTGCACTCACTAAAAGACAGTACATATTATATTATATGGCTGACAAAGTATCGTATTACAGCATACTAATATGCTGTATCTAATCTATGAATTAATACTGAATTACAGATATTATAGCTGCATTCTACGATGGGCCAAGAACCCATATGTTGTCACACATATATATATAGTAATAATAATAAAATCAGGATTATATACAATAAATATATATTCATAAGAAATTGATATATATATATATAAGAGAGAGAGAGGAGACCGTTGATGAATATACTTTAACATTCATGTAAATATTTATATATTGAAAACATATTCAATCCTATTACTATTTGGCTAGAAGGGAAGATTGAAGTGTTCCCAAGGAGGGGCTTGTCTAAATCCAAGCAATGGCTATCTGTCCCAAGATAGGGTAGGGGTTAGCGTCCTAGAAGCTTTGAGGGCAAGTCCCAATATAGGATACGGACTTGGACCTATAAAATTTGTGGGATCCCATTGCAGTTGGTCTCTAGGCACCTTGGAGAACACCTACTCCTTCGGTCATTGAGCTAAAATAGTAATAAGATTGGATATGGGGGTATTAATGTTACATATAGATAATTTAATCTGATTAAACAATAGACAATTCTCTTAACACGAATATCTTAGCTTGAATCGTTGTATCTTAGGACATACAATATAGAATTTGAGTTAAATATGTAATAATTATGTCTAAACCTATCAGGGGACATTACAAATATCACTAACTCTATTCTTGTTCCTTCTTTACTTGGAATCGTAAGTTTAGGGCAAAAACTAGGGCATTTGAAAAGAAGTCATTACAACTTGGAAAAAGAAGCTCTCAAGTCAGTCCAGCTTCACATTGTGCTCTCTCAAGTTACCTAACTTTTCCATTTTTTTATAACATCAGCTGGCATCACATTCCTTGTAAGCTGAATCATCTAGTGGGAAAAATGGCCAATGAAGGAACTCAGCTAAGCACATCTTTAGCACACACATAAAGCCTTTCAGATCTCAGAGAGTTGATACTTTCCATTACTAGTGATTCTTTTGTTTTTACCCATCCATTTTTAAGAGTGGTATTTTTTGACTCTTTTGATGACTTATCAGCTCTTTTTGTGATTTATTATGTATATAAATAAAGACTGTCCTTTATAAAGAAAGATGAAAAAAGTGTGGTTACTCATTCTGCCTTCTTCTTAATTCTTGTTTGATGAATTCAAAATGGAGAGAGAGAGAGAGAGAGAGGTGGGGGGGGGGGGGGGGGGGGGCGACTGAATGAAAAACAAAGGAAAATAGATGAATTCAAAATGGGGAGAGAGAGGGGGAGGAAGCATGCACGTTGAATAATTCCTTTGATTCTTTTCCTTCTTTTTTCTGTTCTCATTTATCAACCCATTCCACTTTGAACTTGTCCAAAAGAAGAGAAAAATTAAATATAACTTCTCTTCTTCATACTATAAATTTCCTTTTCCCAACTTCTCTCTTTTTTACCTACAAGATACGAAAAAAAATTCTAATTTTTTTTTGCTTTTTCAACCTGCTTGCAATTTACAAATTGTTGTCTTCATTTTTCCCTTTTTTCCTTGTTCTATAGTTCCTTTTTTTCAATTTGGTTCACTTTTCTTATCTATGAAGCACAAACATTATATAAATTGTTTGAATCATTTTTTTCCTTTTTTCATTTGTCATTCCATTCCCATTTTTTTCTCTTTTCAATTTGAATTTATACAAAAAAGAGAGGAAAATGAAGAGAACTTTCATTTGGTTCTATAATCTTTTTTGTCCAATTTCTTTCTCTTTTTATCTACAAAATACAGACATCAAATACTTTTCCCTTTTGCAGACTACTTGCAATTTACAAATCGTTATAATATTGGAATCAGTTGGAAAGGGCCCGTGTTGGGAACATGCCACCCCAAAGGCTAAGAAAAGAGGGTTGGTTTGCAATTACTTTAAGAGGCTTAATAATCTAAAATTTCACCTTACACATATTCCTCATTGAGATGCCTTTTTTGAACACCAGTGCCACCTGAAGTTATGCAAGGTCTAGATTCAAGTAAAGTTCTTTAAGGAAAGCATCTTTAAAAGAGACAGAGATTAGAGATGACAACCGTCAAGAGACTCTCATAGATCTATAGTTTTTCCATCCTTTTCCAGTTCAGCACTAATGTTGCACCTCTAATTTGTGAAATAATATTACATTAAATTCATATATGATATGATGCATTTTTCTAGATTTCAACCATCACTTGAGAGAACAGGTTAAAATAGAAACAATCATCAAGCAACAAGGAGTGCATTTAGAGATTTTTATTTATTTATTTATATCTCTTGAATATTAAATTTAATCAAATTTTGAATACTCTTTTTTGTTTTATATCTCTTATCAGGAAAATTCAATGAATGCTACTGTTCTTGTTGGAGTAGGGTTCAAAACCTCTAATGATAAAGAAATGATGGGCTCAATTTGAATAAAATAGTGAGTAGATGTAAATGTTAAATTTATGAACCAGAATAGCATAAAACAAATTGCAGATAATTAAAACCACAAAAACACCAGAGATTCCCTGGGAAAACCCTCCTACTCAAGGGAAAAACCCAGCCACACCAAAAGGTCCTCCTTTATTGAATAATAATATCAGAGTTCAAGTAGACAGCTCACAAACTCTTGAGCTTTCACACAACTAAAGACTTCACAGAACTCCCTTTTACAAAATAATGGTGCATACAGAAATAATGATGCACACCCTTCACACTATCTCCAACAGCCAGTCTTGACATATGCTCTGCGAACAATAATATTAATCACCAAATGCCACTTCCTCAACTCGAGTAACAGAACACACAAAGAAATTATCCTCACAGAATATGTCTAGCCACACTCATCAAACTGATGCTACCAAAATGATAATATGTCTATCAGAGATCATCAAAAACAAATGTTACCAAATGACCATACACCCGCGTATAGGTGACTCTTCAATTCTTTTTGTTTGTCACACCACAACCACAAACAGAAGAGGCATAATGAAGATGGCAGTTACACATGCAGTGACATGTGGAATCCTAAAGGCCACACAATCAAAGAGATTCTTCAATACTGATTACATTATGATTGAAAAGAAAGAACTCAAATGATAACTCCCATAAACATGAACCAATGGCAGTTATATGCCGTTCCATAATCTAAATTGTCGTGGCATATGAAAAGGCAGTGGTTACCAATAAAGAGCTGAGAAATGAGGAAGAATACTCGTCATGCCTTAAATGAACGGCACCAAATGACGGGATACAACATATGAAAGAACCGCCCATCATAGAAGACTTCTGCATTCACGAAACTCTACAGATACAATAATGGAGATGGTACATCTGATGTAGCTCTTCAAATACAAACAGATGAGTCTCTTCAATAAGCAACAGACATGAATGCACATGAGCATATGCAACATCAACGCTGATGGAGATAACAAATTTACATAGAAACAATCAGAACAAGTATAGTAGATAGCTCCTGCAGCTACCAAACATCAACAGTAAAGGCCACTCTCAAAGAGCAAAATAAGATATGGTGGAAGAAGGGGTGCGTACTTTGATGATTGGACAAGGAAGGAAAACACAATGTCAAATCCGCTACAATTTTTCTCAAATTGATCAATGCTCCAAGGAAGGTGAAAATTGTGAATTTCATTTGTTAAATTTTAGAGGAAGCTCTGGCCAACATGAATGAAGCTAATATTGTGCAAATCATTACAAATAATGAAGCAGATTATGTTGTGGCAAGTAGTCTTCTCATGGAGAAACACCTATTTATTCTTTGGCCTTTTTGTTTTATTCATTGCCTTAACCCTATATTGAAAGATCTTGACAAACTTAAATGATTAAAACAATTGTGGAGTAAAGTCAATATATATACAATTATACTTGGGTCCTCGATGTATTAAAAAATACACAAAAAAACAAGTTGAGTTGTTCTTCAGGTAACCTGATTTGCAATGAAATTTTCCAATCTTTGGTTTAACCAAAGGCTTCTCTAAAATACGTCTGTTGATGAGAAGTGGTCCCAATCTTCATAATTGAGGAGCACTATCTCAGTTGGCATTGCTGACCAGGTCTTCGATGAGTAGAACTTTTTGACTTTTGACAAAGGAAACTGAGAAGATAAATTCTTATTGGATTTCTCTTTTGCTTATGGCATTTTATTTGACAATAACTTCATGTTATCTTACAGTTCACTCAATCCAACTACTTATTTGTTATTTTTAAATGGTCATAAATCCCTTAGTTGCCCCCCTTTATGTTGGTAAAGGAGAGAGAAGCTTACAATGGGCTATGTGTATGAGGGAATAAACAAGGCAAGGAAGCCATTAAAGCCATTATGGTGAAAGTGATGACAAGTATTGTCCAATATGGGAAATCACTAATCAGCAATTGCATTATTAGGTTCATAAGTCTTTACATGTAGCTGATCATTTCCTAATTCTAGCATTTCAATTCTACTCAAATTTCAAGACCAATGAGAACGTTTTGTGTGGGTCCTACACAATCATAGATTGGACGGAAATAAATTCCTAACTTAAGTGTGAACATCCTCAAGATCAAGATCATCAAGCATGGTGGTGCTGCACTTCAAGATGTGAGCACAACTGGAGTATGTGTACATACACTACAAACAGCATAAATAGCTTGATGTTGCAAAATTTGAATGCCTTTGTCTATGTTCATTACAAATTCCACCTCAACCACAAGCAAGGCCCAATATCCAATCTATCTCTCATTGCGTTCGATGAGATTGATCAACAATCACGTGGATCATTGAGTGCAATACCTTGTCTTTACTGAGAGTGACCACACATAGATTATCATGTTGATCTTAAGGAAAAGGAGAAGGAGAGAAAATGAGAAGATCCCTTGAATGTTGTATTTAAGCATAGATATCAATGCTGCCGCAGCAAGACAGACATCTTTAAGATAGAAGTGCAAAACCCACCATAGAGCTATTCACATTGGACCCGATAATACAAGATCCTTTCTACCACACTTCATGTATCCATGTTCTGATTTTTGTTTTCGATGTAATGGATATCATAATCCATGAGTTTTGTAAACGAAAACACTTGAGAATATTTGTATATATAATAGCCTCATTTCCTCAGCTCAAATGCCTTTAAATTCCTTTGTTCAATGTATACTTGTGTATATGATCAAATTTGTTAGGAATTAATTAGATTTTTTGTTTTGTAAGTTGATTTTGAGAAGAGTACACAGAAAAAAACTTCAATTACTTGAAAAAATTTCTAAATTTTGTTGTTTTTTCAATTTATCAAGCCTTGGTGCCAGGTTAGAGTCCAAAAATAGCCTCCCAAATCTGTGCCAAGTCCAAATCTAGTAACTATGTGCCCACCCTCCATTGTAATCATGCAATCAAGTTGACTGAGTTCATGAAATCCTATCTTGCTATGGGTTGACAGGATAATAACTAGGCAGAACTTGGAGTCCAAAAGCTGAGACTTAATCGCCATTAAAGGCCAGGTTGATAAATGGGCTCAGGTCTCTCATGGGAATGAACTTTGGTGATTATGCTCAGAAATCTTTTGTAACAGTTTATTGCAACTAGGTAACCAGAAGAAGCAAATTGAGAACCTTGTTGTTCAGCAGAATCTTAATGCTTAATATGGCCATCAGCGTAAAAAGGATTTTGACGAGATTTATAAGTTTGTCAAGATGTAAATTTGCTTCATTTGAAAAATGGGTTGCAGAACTCAATCTTGCAGTAGTTTGAAATCTATACGACAAAAGTATGGCAAAATTTATAGAACAAATTCTATTAATTAACAGGATGACAATTAAAAAGAGGTTTATCTACTTATATAGAGATTGGAGGATGAAACCATCAAAAGACAAACATTAAATGACTCACTTAAAGATAAAAAAAGAAAATCAAGGAAGGTGAAAAGAAAACTTGCCACTAAGGTGACTTTATTACAACTGTAAGCCTCACCTTCTAATTGTTTAATATTATTCTAATAAAAACAAGGAGGGGTTCCCAGGTGTATGAGACTATGACAAGCTTCAGGCAAGGCCTCTTTCTTAATCATATGATGCAAGGGCGGTCCAAAAGGAAAACCCCTGGATTATGACAGATATTGACTGCCAATTGCCAGCCAATTTGTATGATACTACCTACTGAAAATGGAAGTAGAATCCCTATGATGGTTCCTTTTCATGATGGGTATGATACTACTGTAATGTCCCCGATACGATGGATCCTTAAATCCATCAGAAAATCCTCTTATTCATAGGACCTCCCATTTCCCTGAAGACGATGATCCAGAAGAAAAGTATGAAGCAATATTTCTGCATAAATCGACATCATATGCACAGCAATTATCCACCAAGTACAATTCTGAATAGAGCAGCAAACTAATATGATAATCAATCAATTAGAAAAGTGTAAGTTGATAATAATCAGCAAATAAGAGAGGTGCAAGTTAGTGTTAACAAGGGGAGGTTAAAAGAAAGGATGTGATTCCATTAATGAGGAGGCACGTTGGTTATGGAAGAAACACAAGTTGGAAAAGGCACATCTCCTCTGCTAGAAGGCAAAGATATAAGTATCAAAGGCTAGCATCCAAGAAAGGCATTGGATCTCAAGCTACAGCAATCATTAGCAAGTACTTAAATATTACCTATGAATTGGTACGAAGCATCAGAGTTTGATAATGCGCAGCAAGGTGTATTCTCATTTATGATTTTCATGATTGATTCTTACTTATGAATAACATGTATAAGTATAAAATTATGGATCTCTCCCTAGATACACCCCCTCATTTAGATGGCAAGAGCCACAAGAGGCCAAGCGGGATAATAATTGGCTCTTGGGTCTAGTGTCAAGGGTTAATGGCATTAGATACAACCCCTTATCTGGATGGCAAGAGCCACATTAGGCCAATAGGGATAATAATCAGCTCTTGTATCTAATGTAGAGGGTTAATGAATTATGGATCTCTCACTAGATACACCCCCTCATCTAGATGGAAAGAACCACATGAGGCCAAGAGGGACAATAATAGGCTCTTGGGTCTCTGTAGAGGGTTAATGGATTATGGAGACCAAACTAGGTACACCCCCTTATATGGATCGCAAGAGCCACATGAGGCCAAGAGGGATAATAATCAGCTCTTGGGCCTAGGGTAGAGGATTTATTAAGGCAGCCAAACACTGTTAAGATATAGCTTCATTCGTATATATATATATATATATATATATATATATATATATATATATATATATTATAGTATACCATGATTATATCTTAAGAATTGTGATTGTATTATTATTATCTTATTATCATTTTATATTGATGAAATATAATAATGATAATAACATAACAATATATGTTAATATCATATTGAAGTAAATCGAACTATGTTCGATGTTCACATTAATATAAATATCGACTAACAAGTCGATGTCATTCATAATAGTAATGACACGGAATTTGATTAACTGTGGTCGGTTGTGTATCGGCTAACAAACCGGTCGCTTATGTATTAACATAAGCGACTGTTGTTAACAGTCACTTATGTTAATACATCAGTGACCAACGGTCGTGTCCATTCAAGTATGAAAAAGGCGCGTCTAATAAAGGTGACTGTTACAAGCATACTTATATGCTATGATCGCAGATTTGTAGAGCAATCAATTAATACGGCATAGCTTCTACAATCTGCGATCACAGCATAATAAGTATTTCAATATCATTGGCAGTCATAATATATATACAATCAGACATTGCATATTACAGCAGAAAATATATTCCCAGATCTGATTTTCCTAACATGGTATTAGAGCAGAGTTAAAGAGAATTAATTCTGAATTATTATTTGATAGGAATACAAAACAAAAATATTATTTAAAGGAGAAGAGTCATCACAAATTATCAAAATGACCACCGGAATCAAGATGGAGGACAGATTGGAAGGAGCATCAAATTTTCTATCATGGAAAATTAGAATCACCACACTTTTACAAGAACTGGAATTAGAATCTTTCATAGAAACAGAAAAAGAAATGCCTACAGACGAAGCAGAGAAAACGACTTGGAAAAGGAGGAACAATAAAGCCAAGAAATTAATTGTTGATTCAGTTAAAGATTCTATTCTCCCAAGTATAGCAAGATTAACAACAGCATATGAGGTTTTCAAGAAAATTCAACAAACGTATGAGATAAACAATACAAGTCGAATATTAACCTTGAAGGAACAACTATTGACCATAAAGATGAATAAAGGTGAAACAGTTACATCTTATTTCCTAAGAATTGCTGAAATACGAGATCAACTATTCTCTATTGGTAACACTATAGAAGACATGGAATTATCTCTAATAGCACTAAGGGGATTACCAACATCCTGGGAGAATTTTATTCAATGCATAAGCACACGTCCACCTCTACCAAAATTTGATCAACTTAAGAACGACTGTACTCAGGAAGAATCAAGACTTATTACCAGAGGAATAGGTCTAAAGAAAGAGGGAGAAACACAAGCACTCAACACAAAGTCCCACAACAAAAAAAGAAAATCCTTTAAAAGAAAGAGGGGATTCAAAAGAGATTTTTCTAAAATCCAATGTTACAAATGTGATAAATATGGGCACACTCATCGACATTGTCCTGAAAGGCAAAAAACTCAAGCCACTGTAGCTGAAGCAAAAGAAATTCCACTCTTCTTTACAGCTCTCTCAAGTGAACTAAATTCCAATAATAGAACTTGGATAATTGATAGTGGTGCATCAAGACATATAACCGGATTCAAAAATCAGTTTGAGACACTTGAAAATTATTCAACCGAAGAAGTGACTATTGGGGATAACTCCACCTACCCAGTGAAAGGAATAGGGACCTACACCATAAAGATAAAGAATGGAGTATCTCTACAACTAAAAGACGTTCTATTTGTACCTGGAATCAAAAGAAACTTAGTTTCTATAACAGGACTAGCAGACCAAGGATTTCGTGTCACCTTTAATGAAGACAAAGTTCTATTATGGCCTAAGAATTCAAATATGAAGAATGCTACAATCATAGGGACAAGAGATGGTAGTCTTTATAAAATATGTAATGATCAGAAATCTGCACTAACTCATGAAATCACAAATCACAATGAATTATGGCATAAGAGGTTGGGACATCTAAGGTATAATGCTCTACCTTTAATAAACAAGATTACTACAGGTCTTCCACACTTTAAAAATAATCATCCTGGCATTTGCAAAGGTTGTGCACTAGGAAAGAATATAAAAGGGTCTTTCCCTACAAGTGAGCACAAATCTAAAGTAATCTTAGAATTAATTCATATTGATTTATGTGGACCCATGTCAACACCTTCATTAACAGGATCACTATACCATATTATTTTTGTTGATGACTATTCTCGGAAAACTTGGATATACTTTCTTAAGGTTAAAGAATCAAGTGAGGTACTATCTAAATTCAAAGAATTTAAAGCATTAGTAGAAAATCAAACAGATAAAAGAATAAAAGTATTAAGATCAGATAATGGAGGTGAATACAAATCTGACATATTTAAAGAATTTTGTAATTCTGTTGGGATTAAGAGGGAGTATACTGTGCCATATAATCCTCAACAGAACGGAGTACCAGAAAGGAAGAATAGATCCATAATTGAAGCAGCAAAAGCCATGATGCTCGATCAAAACCTTCATACTTCTTTTTGGGCAGAAGCTTCAAATACAGCAGTATATATTCAAAATCAGTGTCCACACTCCATATTAGAAAACATAACACCAAAAGAAGCATTTACAGGGATCAAACCAAACCTAAGTCATCTTAGGATATTTGGATGTCCCGTATACCTTCATATACCTAAAGAGAAGAGGACTAAACTAGAACCATTAGGTAAGAGAGGCATACTTGTTGGTTATAGTGAAAACACAAAAGGGTATCGAATCTATATTCCAGGACAAAAATCTGTTGAGATGAGTAGAGATGTAAAATTTGATGAAAATAACACATTTAAAAACTTTGAAGAAGATAACATCCTGGAGATAGAAGAAGATCTCACTGCTGAAATTGAGAGGGAGGATATAGAAGAACCTGAATCTCCTGTCATTGAAAATGAGAATACTAATGTAATAAATGGTAAGAAAAGGCCATTATGGGCAAGGCAAATAATTAAAGAAAATAATGTAGAACCAAATGAAATATCTCATGACAGTAAAAGGACAAGAACTCAGAAATGTTATGCAGCTCTTATAACAGAAATCAATAAATCAGAACCATCAAATCCTAAGGAGGCATTATCTAATCAAGCATGGAGAGAGGCAATGATTGAAGAATATCAATCTATAATAAAGAAAGATGTCTGGGACATAGTACCTAGACCTAAAAACAAAACCGTTGTCTCTTCTAGATGGCTATTCAAAACTAAATATGCTCCTGATGGAAGTATTGAGAAACATAAAGCTCAGTTTGTTGCTAGAGGATTCTCACAGAAAGCAGGTATTGATTATGAAGAAACATTTGCTCCTGTAGCTCGATATACGTCAGTCAGAACCATTATTGCTATAGCAGCATCTAAAGGGTGGAAGATACACCAGATGGATGTAAAAACAGCATTCCTAAATGGCACTATTGAAGAAGAAGTATACTTAGAGCAGCCAGAAGGGTTCATTATACATGATGCATCAAAATATGTTTGAAAACTCAAGAAAGCACTATATGGGTTGAAACAAGCTCCCAAAGCTTGGTATGAAAGGATAAACAGCTATCTTTCAAAATTAGGATACTCTAAAAATGATGCAGATCCTAACATTTACTTTAAGATAACAAATGGCAACATGGTTATTTTAGTTCTTTATGTAGATGATCTTTTAATAACAGGAGAAGATCATCTTATTGCAAAATGTAAGCTAGAACTCACTGCTGAATTTGACATGAAAGATTTAGGACTCTTACATTATTTCTTAGGGTTGGAAGTGTTTCAAAAGGAAGGCTATATTTTGCTAAATCAACAAAAATACACTATTGATATTCTAACCAAGTTTGGAATGATGGAATGTAAGCCTTTATCCACACCTATGGAAACAAATTTGCACAAACTCAAAGTTGAAGCAGAAGAGTCTGAACCCTCTAATCCTACATTGTATAGAGAAATTGTTGGGTCTCTTATGCACTTGGTGAACACTAGACCTGACATCTGTTATGCAACCAATGTTGTGAGTCACTTTATGTGTGAGCCCAAGGAAATACACTTAATGGCAGCTAAGCATATCTTGAGATATCTACGAGGCTCTATTGGATTTGGGCTAAAGTATGAAAAGGTAGAAATCAATCTTCAAGGGTATTCTGATTCTGATTGGGCTGGAAGTACTACTGATCGAAAAAGCACTACAGGGTGTTGTTTCAATCTTGGTTCGGCTATGATCTCTTGGTTCAGTCGAAAACAGTCAGCAGTAGCATTAAGCTCCACTGAAGCTGAATATATGGCAGCATCCATGGGAGCACGTGAAGTAGTATGGTTAAGAAAGCTATTATTTGGATTGTTTGGAAAACCTCTAGATCCAACTGTGATTCATTGTGACAATCAAAGTTGTATCAAGTTATCTGTTAATCCAGTTTTCCATAACAGGTCCAAACATATTGAGATTCCATATCATTACATAAGAGATATGGTAGAGAGAAATATCATAAGGCTAGAGTACATTAGTACTGAAGAACAGAGTGCTGATATTTTCACTAAGCCACTGGCGAAGCTGAAGATAGAATACTTCAGAAACAAACTTGGCATGATCAAGGTGTGATGTATGGTTTAAACCCCTCTTATTTATAAGTTTTTTATTCATGAATAAATGTAAAAAAATGTGTATATTGCAATATTGTGTAAATGATCATTTGTGTATGGGTTAACATTTCAAGGTGACGATCTTGTAAATGGTTAACCAAAGTGTCAAGATAGACTACTTAATTGTGTGTCCCGATTGTGCGGAGATCTTGACTCTTGTTATTACTGGATGTGTAATAACGAAACCGTATCATGATAGACTACTTCATTGTGTGTCCCGAATGTGGGGAGATCATGATATTCAAGTCTATTTTCATGACGAGACTACATTAACTTGTGCGTCCCGAATTGATGGATGTCATGATAGACTTTTGATATTTAATACTCACTCGCTAAGAGGGAGTGTTAAGATATAGCTTCATTCGTATTATATATATATATATATATATATATATATATATATATATATTATAGTATACCATGATTATATCTTAAGAATTGTGATTGTATTATTATTATCTTATTATCATTTTATATTGATGAAATATAATAATGATAATAACATAACAATATATGTTAATATCATATTGAAGTAAATCGAACTATGTTCGATGTTCACATTAATATAAATATCGACTAACAAGTCGATGTCATTCATAATAGTAATGACACGGAATTTGATTAACTGTGGTCGGTTGTGTATCGGCTAACAAACCGGTCGCTTATGTATTAACATAAGCGACTGTTGTTAACAGTCACTTATGTTAATACATCAGTGACCAACAGTCGTGTCCATTCAAGTATGAAAAAGGCGCGTCTAATAAAGGTGACTGTTACAAGCATACTTATATGCTATGATCGCACATTTGTAGAGCAATCAATTACTACGGCATAGCTTCTACAATCTGCGATCACAGCATAATAAGTATTTCAATATCATTGGCAGTCATAATATATATACAATCAGACATTGCATATTACAGCAGAAAATATATTCCCAGATCTGATTTTCCTAACAAACACACCCATGATCCTGCCTCTCCTATGGTTGAACTCCATCGATAAATCAAATATACCTAATGGTTGAATTAATGTTGCTAACCCTAGTTGGAATAATCTATGCTTTTAATATCTCTAAGAGGGAAGATTTTTTCTGTGGGTTATGTTTCAATGATTTCCTAACATGTTGCAGGATCTGAACCTGGTACATAATGTACTAATTCTATTCTACTTCCTGTTCTATTTAAATTTTGTGATTTAGGGCAAGAACTAGAGCATTTATGAAAGGGTGCATTACAAGTGGTATCACATGTCCCTTTAATTGTAAAGATGTCCTGGCTCTCATGGATCAAAGGAAGTAGAATCCCTATGATGGCTCCTTCTCATGATGATTATTTAATGTTCTTTTTGCTGGTATTTAGCTGTGACTGTTATCATTGATACTCTTTTTCTGTTTTTCATCTGTAAAGATGTTTTGTATTCTGGTTTTTGGTAGACATAAATGTCCTGTAGTTCAACAAATGTCTGGACGAAGCCAACTTCCTCTCCAGATGCATCAATTGCCTAAAAACAAAGTTCTCTCTCCCAATGAAGGTGTTTGCAATAGTAAGGCCCTCCCATGAGTATCTGAAATATATGCTGAAACAATTTTAAAATCGTTATTAAATTCCAAAATACAGGATTCACTAATTTTTAGAAGCCTGCCAACCAATTGTTGTGCCTGTAAAACAAAATGAACGCTTCATCCACCCTGCCGCGTCAGCTGCATGCCCTCGCCCTGGAATCGCCCTTAGCTCCACCATCAGACCCACATTTTTCTATAAGGATACAAATGATGAAACTAAAATAAAAATCCTCTGCAAAAATTAACCTATGAGCTGGATGCATTGCCCTTAATTGAGCTTTGACTGAAAGTTAAGCAATATAAAGAAATTCCACCAAAATTCCAGGAAGCATGCTTGTAACTTTAAAACAGACCAAACACTAAGGCAGGAGTCCCACAAGGGGGGTTTAAGCTCTATTTTTTACGAAGAGGGTGGTCCCATGAAAAAAAAAATGTTTGGCTATGGGATTATTTGGAATCTCCTCCTTCAAAATAGGAGCTCTTACTTATTAGCAAGCGGGTGGAAAAGGGTGGGGCTAGAAATTGCCCCACCAGTTTACGAATGTTTTTTTTTTGCCATTTGTCAAATATTTAATTTTAGAATTTTCCAAAAAATGATTTTGGTGGGAAAATGGTTTTTAACTTATTTTTCTTATGCACAACCACCAACGTCCTTCAATATTGAAGTTTAAAATTTTAAACTCAACTAGACTACGAAATTCATGGGACTACCTCCTTTAAAATATTCCTAAAAGTAGCAAGCAGCTCCAACTCTATTTTTTAGGAAGCCCCCTTCCATGGGACCCCAGCCTAAGGGTAAGGTCCTATGAGGAGAGCTTCAGAATCTATTTTTTATGAAACAGGAAAAAAAGCATGCTACAGGATTATTTGGAATCTTCCCCTAAGAAATCGCTACCCCTAGTGTTTAGGACTATATATTTCAGTGGGTGAAATTGAGGTGGGACACCAGCTTAGGAAAAAAATTTACCACTTATCAGTTAGCTAGAATCTTATAGATTCTACAAGAAAAGAAATATAAGAAAAATGATAATTATTTTCTATTTTTTTTCCATTCACAGCATTCTTCATGAGATCACCATCATCCTTAAATTTTAGAGCTTAAACTTTTAAACTGAACTGCACTATTAAATTTGTGGGAACATCAGCTTTAAAATATTACATAAAATCTCAGCAACGCCCACTGAAAAGTTTAAGGAAGCCCCCTTGCATCAGAGCATACCCTAAGATGCTATTTCTAAAAGAAACCTAGGAAGTCCCAAAGTCCAGCAGATTTACAGTAATTCCGGACAATCTCACTTAAAAAGCGGCTTCAATTTAAGACAAGCAAACCAGGGGAGTCCATGGGGATGGATCGCACGTACACAAAAATCTTCACAATCTAGCGAAAATTCTTACAGTAACTAAAATAAATAAGGAGAAGGGTAGGATTGTACCTGTTTAAGGGTTTGAGGCTGAAAATAGTAAATGAAATCAGCACTTATTTGAACGGGGGTGAGGCCCGAGGCACTGGCCGCTTCTACATCACTAGTGAAGTTAGGGTCAAATGAACGCCAGAGCAGATCCTGTGTTCGCCATTGCCATTCGATAACCACAACCGAAGAAGACGAGGAAGTCGAGGCCCCGCTTGCATTTGCATTCGCATTCGCATTTGGAAGTGAATTTGCATTGGATGAGTTGAATTGGGACGCCATTAGCGAGTCAAGCTATTTTTGACTGGAACAAAGTGCAGGACTGCTACTGTACTTGTACATGCCCACGTCTTTTACGACTAACAGGATGGTGCTTCAAAGGTGCTTAAAGCAATTATTTAATTTAATCCATACTGTACATCGGGAATTACGTTCTTTTCTTGTGGAAGAAGTAATCGACTACTAGAGGTGGTTCTTCCAAAGTTTCATCTTCCCTGTCCCTCTTTTTCTGCGTTTCTTGACCTTATGCCGTTCCCTCCCTCGTCCAAATGAAATGTCATTAATTATATCTGAGAGGCCAAATTAGGATCGCTAATTTTGCATATTGTGCTTTAATCATTTGAATTTACATAAGACATGCAACATCTTTTAAAGAAGGTTGGTTTTTTGTTTTTTTTTAATTGATTTGACTAGTAAGGGGCTGGGTATAATTGATTAAAATTTTGAGTTTTGGACTTGAGTCCAAATGGAAAGGGACATTTAATATGGAATTATAAGTTGTGGTTCTTGAGTTTTTATAGTTGATTTAAATGTGAAGATGGTTTTTAAATTATAATTCAAGTTGTGACGCTTGGTCTTCCATAGTTGGTTTCTAGTGTGGTGGTGGTGGTTTTTATATTTATTTATTACTAGCAATTGCACCTTAATGTGCAATGGGTACACCGAAGAGGTGTTGGAGGTCAATAAGAGGAAATTTTGGTCTACATTTGTATAATATGCTCTCTCTCTCTCTCTCTCTCTACCTTAGTTATTATTTTATACGCAACATTACATAAATATATTGGGCAATAATCATCAAAGGATTCCACCTCCTCCTTTTTAGAAATTAACACCACCATTGTGTTATTAAAATATCATAGAACAAATCCTTTCTACCTAGATTCCTCTACCACCTCTCATAGGTTTGTCTTAATCACTTCTCAAAAATTTTGGTAAAAGAAGGCTTGGACTCCATCCTGACTAGGAGCCTTGTCATCTTCTAATACAAAAATCACCTCTTTAACTTCCTTTTGTTGAATTGGTGCCATTATCATTTCATTAGCTGCACTGGACATAATTAAAGGAATTACATAAAGAACCTCATCATATTCCTCTACAAAAATCAAATCATCCAAATACCATAATGAGGAGAAGAAAGATACTGCCTCCTTGTTAATTTCACTCACTTCAAAACAACGTTGTCCATTACCATTCACAATTGATGAAATTCTATTAAAAGACAGTCTATCTTTCATAGAGTTATGAAAAAACTATGTTGCAACCCTCTTCCTTCAACCAATCCTCCCTTGACTTTTGGTGCTAATGGATTTCTTCTCTTGCGAGGATCTCTTCATATCAAGCCTTCAAATCCTTTTATGTTAAAAAACCTACTTGGTCCATTACATCCACAAGCACTTTGTTGTTAAGAGCCTAAAGTTGGCCCTCTAAGGATCTTTTTTCTACATGTATGTCTTTAAAATGGGTCTAGTTCTAACATTTTAGAATTTTTTTATTAGTTGAAGTTTCTTAAAGAACTAAAAACTTTTATTGCCTTCTCTTGGTGGAGAATTTTTCCACCAGCTTGCCACCATCTCTGCAAAGCCAACCTCGCACAACCACATATTTTCAAATTTAAAGGGGCACCTAATTGGGACTATATCTTTTTGCACCAATAAAGCCACTGAAAAGTGATCAGATCCTCACATTGGTAGAATAAAAGCTTCAAAGATCATGGGAAGAGAATCCCAATTCAATACTAAGAAAAACCAATCCAATTTCTCAGAAATATGGGAGAACCCTTGCCTTCCATTAGTCTACATAAACACCCCATTCCTTATCTCAATTTTCCACCTCCTATTCCTTGTTACAAAGTTCTAGAAATCATATTTAACTCTGCTCATAGATTCCTTTCCAACCCTCTTATTAGCTAACTCTAAAGTAGCATTGATATCCCCCTAGGATGAAGATATCCTTCTCCATTTCGCTCATAACATCTAAGATATTTTTCCACACTTCCTTTTTGTCTCTTGATTCTTTGTCGCTCCATAAACATTAAACAAAAATACTGAATTCTGCAAATGCAACATATTGACTTTCATTAATTGTCAATTCCTAGTATGGGAGATGCATTCAACCTTGACATTCCTTGGATTCCAAGAACACTTAGCCCACCCAAGACACCATGAGAACTAAAAAAATAACTCGAAGACAATTTCCTATCTCCTTAAAACATTACTACTTCCTCCTTCTCTAGTTTGGTTTCCTGCAAACAAATCACATGTGGTTTTGTCTGATCAAAACATCTTCTCATTGGACACCTCTTTTCAAGGGTATTGCAATCCCTAACATTCTACATTAGGACCTTCATTGCTTCCCAAGAGAGAAAAAATCTCTCCTAGATCTTAATTTATTCTACTCTTTCATATTCCTAGCTAATTTCAATAGATCTTGGTTGGACTTTCCACCTCTAGATCTTTTACCTTTCGAGTTGATCTTCTAAGATTTGGACTTTGATTGACTAGTGGTTCTTTTTTCCAAGATGCCTTCTCCATATAATATCCCAAGGATATCGTCACTTCCTTCTTGGATAACCTTGTTGTCCTCCTCAACCCACTCCTCCTCTCTAATGACAGCCTCTTCCTAGATTGGGGATAATGTGTATATCTTTATAAATCTTCTTAGTCTCCCCCCACCCACCTTCAAAAGCATAACTCTAAAGAATCTGTTGGGGAACAACTTTGTTACTGACATCCACAACTTCAAGATCTTTAGGCCTAGGGATTTCAAGCTCATCCAAGATACCTTTACATTTCTCAATATCCCCTTTTCCCCCAAGCAACTCTTCCATAATCCCTTTCTTTGCTAGATCACCCTCTAAAAAAATTGTCTCACTATCTAGTCTAGGGAATAAAGTAATTTTCATACCACACATTCCCCCTATAACCCATTCTTGGGGCAAGGAATCCATCTTAGGATTGATCTTTTCCAAAGAGGCAATAGTCCTATCTTGTAAACACCTCTCCCCTACAACATCTAGGTCTTCCTAATTCTACAACTGAGCTTCATCCAACTTCTTTTATCCACTAGGGTCCATCGTATCTCCTAAATGGTCCCGACCATCTATTTTCCATTCATTTTTGTCCATCATTTCTACTAATATAGTCTCTAAGGTATCTTCTTCTTGGCCTTTCTCTTTTTTATTGATCCTAAATCCCTTTATCTGTTGGCCCCAAGATTTACATTTGTTGTATTTCTCTAAGATCTCCTCTCCCTCAATATTTTGCAACCAAATGCCTTGGCTAGTCCAAATCTCTAGCACTTGAGGTAATGGGGGATGAGGCTTATAAGAAATGTAGATTCTAGTGTACATACTAAATTCCTCTTGTTTAATACCCTCATCATCTTTCAAGAATTTGCAAAGCTAACTTCCCAATATTTTTAGGGTTTCTTCATTTCAATCTTCATGGGGTAAGTTATAAAGCTTGGCCCATATTAGTACTTCCTCAATTGTGACTTGATTTGGACTAAAGTTGGGAGACAAATCTTTGATAAAGAAACCTATACCCCCATCAATAACATACAATTGTATATAATCCATTATTTCCCCTAGCATTCTCAGTGATTACTAAAAAAAATCCATTAGGATGGGTTTTTAAGGAAAAGTGCTTACCAAAGTTTTTATCACACCATTTTTATTATCCAAGGATAGGTCATCCAACCACCTCCCCATTTTATGAAAAAATCCCTTTTTGTATATTGATTAATTGAATCTCTCTATCCATCATCATTTATGCAAACTAAAACTACTCAGTTGTCAACCATCACTAACTTTTCCTTAGTGACATGGGATGGATAAAAAAAATATCTTTTGTCTCCATTCCATGATGTCCAACCAATTTAATCCATCCTTATTCCCTTGGAAAATATTCAAAAAACCCTAGGAGTTTCTCACATTATCTCTATGACTCCTCTTCGATGGCAGATACTCTTGCCTATTAACTCCTGCTTCTCTTTTCAAAAACTTCAAGGCCCTACCTAGAGGGTTCCATGCAAGGAGTCTTTTCTCTTCTTGATTGTCCTAGAATGACCTTTGGTTCCTATTGCTACTACCACCTCCGCCATGAAACTCTAGCTCTCACCTCCACTTTGCCATACATATCATTACAATATTATTAATAATTGATATTATTTATTAATATATTATCCATAATAGTAAAATATTAAGAATAGATTAATTATTAAGTATCAGTATAATAATTATATTATAATAATTTATAACAATTATATTATACATTATTTTTTTTCAAAATGGGTAAAACTAAAGTCCCTAGGCCTATCAATTAGACAAAAAATGGCCCTATGTTTCTTATGGCGATTTTAACTCCATAGAATAATAGGCCCACCCCACTTGAGAATCAATATCATGTGTGGGAAACTATAATCCCCACCTAAAACCTGATAGATTAATTGTGGGGGTTAAAGCTACACACCTCGATAGGTCTATAGAATAGTAGGGGCTAGCCGAGAGTAGTTGGTCTCGTACTATTTCCAACTACCCCACCCAATGATTTACCCATGTCCCCTCATTTTTTGGCGTGTAGTTTATTTAGGCGATATGTTTGGCCCCTTCTTTTAGTCTTTTAGATTATTGGCCAATGGAAGTAGTAGGAATCAAATAGGATTAGTCATCTTAGAAATAAATATGGGAATGAGATGCTCTAGACTTGTTTAGTGAGGGGTGATATTCTTCTCCTTTCTACCGGGGACAACCCTATCACGTAGATTCGCAGGTTGGGAGGGAATTGTAGTTGGTGGATCACCCTAACCAACATGTACAAAGTAATTGCCATTTGATCTCAAACACCTAGCAAAAAATAGGAAGTCCCTCCCCCAAGGAGATCCACATATGTAGCAACTACATATTCTTATCATCCATAATTAACTTTTCCAAAGCTTCAAAATAGTTTGGGGACATAAGTCTCTAGTCATCAATATTCACCTATCTAAATTCTTTGAAGCCCATTTAGCCAGACAATTTTTCTCTCAATTATACTCTCTAGGAATATGGAAAAATGATATATATATTCCAAATAGAAACAAAAGCATACTCAAGATATGCTTAACAACAAAGACCAAACACCAATTAAGTCCATCTAGCCTTTTCTCGATGAACATATCAACCATAATCTATGAATTCAATTCACAAATTATCTTTTCCATCCCAGGGACCATCATCTTTCCACAACATAAAGAATAGGTAAGGCTATTAGTATGTTTTCCATTGTATGTAAAGAGAATAAAAAACACAAATAGTACAATCCCTACCAATACCACCAATCCTTATGTTCTATGATTCTTCCTAAAAGAGCCATTGGTATTTACCTTTAAAACTTCTTTATGAGGAGGAATGCACCAACCCTCTCGATGAATATTCTTCTTGGCATGTTAAGGATTTTTACCCACAAAAGAGCCAAAACTACTCATGTATATGGGAAAATGGTGGGCAACGCTAGGGATGTAGATCACTCACCAAATTCATGGGACCATATACATTGGAATACAAACGTACCCTTAAGCAAATTTGATTAGTACAACCAAAAGAATGAAGTGTGCTATTGAAAGATCTAAACCAAAGGGGGTATTTGGATTCCTATATAAAAGATGATACGATAAATGATAAATCAAGTGATAGAAGACATGATCTATGAAAGTAAGTGTAAGAAAAAGGAAAGAATGAATGTACCTTGAAATAGGATGAGGATTTTTGACCTTTTAATCTAACTTTGACTGTTGTTGGAATGTCAAAAATCAGCTGTAACTCTCGATCTAGGAAACTAAGACCTGTAACTGTCTAATCTACAATTTTGCACCAAAAAGTGCAAGGACAAGTCGAGAAGTCAAAAGTCGTTCATAGGTCTAAAGATAAATTATATAACCTTGGTCATTCTCAGTACTTGCTTACCAGACCCAAACTCTAACTCTAACTATGGTGTAAAGCTAAACACTTTTCTTAACCCTAACCAGAGCTCGATGGGGATCCCGTCCCCAAGCGA
Source organism: Chamaecyparis obtusa (assembly GCA_027943335.1). Lineage (NCBI taxonomy): Eukaryota > Viridiplantae > Streptophyta > Pinopsida > Cupressales > Cupressaceae > Chamaecyparis > Chamaecyparis obtusa. The sequence continues at coordinate 131,455 of BSBK01006515.1, forward strand.
GCTGGGCGTGACTCCACGTATGGCCCGAGTGAATTTTTATTTTATTTTTTTAACTCTAATTTTTTCATTCTTTTCGTCGTACGGAGCCTCCTTTGTCGATTTTTTTTCTGTGACTTTCGACCCACCCTGGAGAGCTCGACTCGGGGAGCTCAGCTCTGACCCCGCCTCATCGCTCCCCGAAGAGCTCAGCTTGCTCCAAACCTGCCCACGAGCGAGCTCGGCTCTGACCTCGTCCATGAGCTCGATGGGGATCCCGTCCCAGGGCGAGCTGGGCGTGACTCCACGTATGGCCCGAGTGATTTTTTTAAAAAAAAATTTAACTCTGGTTTTTTCATTTTTTTCATCGTACAGAGCCTCCTTTGTCTATTTTTTTTCCACGACTTTCGACCCCGCCCTAGAGAGCTCAGCTCCGACCCTGTCCCACCGCTCCCTGAAGAGCTCGACTCCAACCCCACCCGTGAGCGAGCTCGGCTTCGACCCCGTCCGCGAGCCCAATGGGGATCTCATCCCTGGGCGAGCTGGGCGTGACTCCACGTATGGCCCGAGTGATTTTTTATTTTTATTTTTTAATTCTAGTTTTTTCATTTTGTTTGTCGTACGAGCCTCCTTTATCTGATTTTTTTCTGTGACTTTTGACCTCGCCCCAGAGAGCTCGACTCGAGGAGCTCAACTCTGACCCCGCTCCGCCGCTCCCCGGAGAGCTCGGCTCTGACCCCGCCCGCGATTGAGCTCAGCTCCGACCCCACCTGCGAGTGAGCTCGATGGGGATCCCATCCCCGAGCAAGCTGGGCGTGACTCCACGTATGGCCCGAGTGATTATTTTTTTAAATTTATTTTTAACTCTAGTTTTTTCATTCTTTCGTCGTACGGAGCCTCCTTTGTCCATTTTTTTTCTGCGACTTTCGACCCCACCCCAGAGAGCTCGACTCGGGGAGCTTGGCTCCAACCCCACCTTGCCGCTCCCCGGAGAGCTCAGCTTAGACCCCACGCGTGAGCAAGCTCGACTCTGACCCCGTCCGCGAGCTCGATGGGATCCTGTCCCCGGGCAAGTTGGGCGTGACTCCACGTATGGCCCGTGTGATTTTTTATTTTTTTTTAACTCTGAGTTTTTCATTCTTTTCGTCATACAGAGCCTCCTTTGTCCATTTTTTTTTGTGACTTTCGACTTCGCCCCGCCGCTCCTCGGAGAGCTCGGCTCTGACCTTGCCCGCGAGCGAGCTCAGCTCAGGGAGCTCGGCTTCGACCCCGTCTGCGAGCTCGATGGGGATCCCATCCTCGAGAGAGCTGGGCGTGACTCCACGTATGGCCCGAGTGATTTTTTTTTTTAAACTCTAATTTTTTCATTCTTTTTGTCGTACGAAGCCTCCTTTGTCCATTTTTTTTCCACAACTTTCGACCCCGCCCTGGAGAGCTCAACTCAAGGAGCTCGGCTCTGATCCCGCCCCACCACTCCTTGGAGAGCTCGACTCCGACCCCACCCGCGAGTGAGCTTGGCTCCGACCCCGTCCGCGAGCGAGCTGCGCATGACTCCACGTATGGCCCGTGTGAATTTTTTTTTTTACTCTAGTTTTTTCGTTCTTTTCATCGTACGGAGCCTCCTTTGTCCTTTTTTTCTCAACTTTCGACCCTGCCCCGAAGAGCTCAGCTCTGACCTCACCCCGCCGCTCCCCAGAGAGCTCAGCTCCGACCTCGCTTGTGAGTGAGCTTGACTTCGACCCCATTTGCGAGATCGATGGGGATCCCGTCCCTGGGCGAGCTGGGCGTGACTCCACGTATGACCCGAGTGATTTTTTTATTTTTTTAAACTCTTATTTTTTCATTCTTTTCGTCGTACAGAGCCTCCTTTGTCCATTTTTTTCATGACTTTCGACCTCGGCCCAAAGAGCTCGACTCGGGGAGCTCAGCTCCGACCCCGCCCCACCGCTCCCTGGAGAGCTCGGCTCTGACCCCGCCCATGAGCTCGATGGGGATCCCATCCTCGGGCGAGCTGGGCGTGATTCCACGTATGACCCAAGTGATTTTTTTTATTTTTTTTAACTCTGGTTTTTTTGTCATACTGAGCCTCCTTTGTCCATTTTTTTTCGCGACTTTTGACCTCACCTCGGAGAGCTCAACTCGGGGAGCTCGGCTCCGACCCCGCCCGCGAGCTCGATGGGGATCCCATCCCCGGGCGAGTTGGGCGTGACTCCACGTATGGCCTGAGTGATTTTATTTTTTTTAACTCTGGTTTTTCGTTCTTTTCATCGTACAGAGCCTCCTTTGTCTATTTTTTTTTCATGAATTTCAACCCCGCGGTGAATAAGCTCAGAAACCAAACTAAGACTGGTGAAGATTCAATAATCCTCAGATGGTTATCTTTCTTTTTTAGCAATTGCCGGAATACATTATCTCTTGTTCGCTTGATATTCGATGGTTTTAGGTTAACATTCAGCGACCTAGCATGGCAATGATCTCTCATTCTTGGAATAATGCGGTCAAGCCTTGTGTTATCCAATGATCCAGTGAATGTTGTTGATTACTTTTGCATCGACTGTTATGCTTTAATCTCAAAATGTCTGGGTCCTACTTGAAATTCATTTGGTGAACCAGTGACTGTATCATTTCCATCCTCCAAGTTTGGCGACTTTGACAAGGATTTTGGCAAAGGTTTAAAATTTACTCTTGTTCGCTTATTCTTGTAATAAGTTGGCAAAGCTCTAAAGTATTTAGTGACTGAGCGAATGTGTATTCGTGAAATCTTGAAAAGATTAGTAAAGCCCCAAATTATTCAGTGACTCAGCGAAGTCCTTCAGTTGCTAAATCATGAGATGATTGCTCGAGTCAAAAGGAATTATATAGGTGGACCTGATGTCAGAAGGTACTGAGGTGGCGACTGGTTATTGGTTATAGGACAGTGAGTTGGCTTTATTGTCAGGCGAGCCCAAGGTACTCAGGCCATACGTGGAGCCACGCCCAACTTGCCCGGGGACAGGATCCCCATCGAGCTCTATTTTTTGTTAAGAAAATCCATGTGATAGAAGACATGTACAGGATGTAATGAGAAAATCCATGTCACCCAACCCAAAGTCATCTAGAGATTGTGCGACTGAAGGCAGACTCCAAGTCGTGAGACATTTTACTTAACCACGGTCTAGTCTGGAGATCATGTGACAAAAGCATTCTCCAAGTTGCCAAATAGTTTCCTAACCCTACAGTCTATCCAGAGATTAAGCGACCATCGTTGATCTTTCTTTCATCTTATAGTCCTCGCTAAGTCGCTAGATATTTCACAACTTAACCGCTACATCATGAGATAACCATCTAATATTATATATCTATTGTGCTTTCTAATATGACACAAGTTGAAAATTGACTAACCCCACCCACACGAGTTGAAAAATGAAAAACCCCGCTAGCATGAAAAGACTTGGATGACACGAGCTGAAAAAATGACAAACCCTGTTGGCATGAAAAGACTTGGATGACATGAGCTAAAAATTGACTAACACACGAAAAGACTTAGATGAGACGATCTCAAAGATGACAAACCCCACCCACACGAAAAGACTTGGATGACACGAGCTGAAAAATGACAAACCCCGCCAGCAAGAAAAGACTTGGATGACACGATCTGAAAAATGACAAACCCCGCTGGCATGAAAAGACTTGGATGACATGAGCTAAAAATTGACTAACACATGAAAAGACTTAGATGAGATGATCTCAAAGATGAAAAACCCCACCCAAATCAAAGGCAAAAAAGTGTGTACGAATCGAGGCGACAAAGGGCTGAATCTCAGTGGATCGTGGCAGCAACGCCACTCTGCCACTTACAATACCCCGTCGCTTATTTAAGTCATTTGCAAAAGATTCTTCTCGCCGACCACTTGAAATTGATATCCAAGGTTGATGATAGAGTTTATAATATCCACTGGGGATGCATCCAATACATTCATATCCAAAATGTAAACCTCCCTCCTATATATGATATATGATATGTCTACAATATGAACAAAGACATTTTGGTTTATGTTGTGATCATTTTTGTTCTATATATGATATGTCTAGATAGAGGAAACCAAGAGTTTATAATATCCACTGGGGATGCATCCAATACATTCTCATCAACTTTGTCCTTCTTTCCTTTTGACCAAATCAAGCTCGCATCTTCTGAGGCCTTGATTTAGTAAGAATAAGTTGAATGCCTAAAGTTAAGAATGCTACTTTTCTAGCTATTATTGCTAAATGGGGAGGTTAATTGTTTTGATCATTTTAGACATATTGCTCTTTCCAATATGTTCTGAAGAGAAAGATGGTTTTGTTGTTGGAAGGAAAATTCTTGATAGGATTGTGATTTTTGTTGAGTTCAACCATTATGTAGCGACTTTGAAGGAGAAAGCCATGCTCATCAAACTTGATATGACCAAGGCTTGTGATAGGGTCAAATGAACCTTATTATAGAAAGTTCTTTTAGCTTTGGATATGAAATGAGTGGGTTAGTTGGATCATGAGAACCAAGTTACTTCTACTTCTTTTTTGTTTCTTATTAATTATGACCCATGTGAGTTATTTGGAGCTTCTAGAGAACTAAGGTAGGGAGATCCTTCATCTCCCCATTCGCTTACTTTTATGGCAAAAGAGATGGGAAGAATTATCAAGTCCCTATTTAGGTGAGGTTTGATTCAAGGATGGAGTTGGTGTGATAGTATAACCCCTCCCTCCCCACCTTTAGTTTGTTGATGATACTACCTTGATGGGCAATGGCCAAAATCAATGAAGTAATAAATTCTAGAAGAGCTATATGGACACTTACTTGACAACCTTTGGTCAAAATAAAATTAGAACAAGTCTTCTAATTTTTTTCAATATGTCTCAGCTTATCCATAGTCGGATTTCTTACATCCTTGGGTTTCAAATTGGCTCTATTCCTCTAGTATATCTTGAGATTCCCCTTACATTAGACATTCATAAACCTTTGAATAGTCAACCTTTGATTGGTTAACTATTTTTAGTCAAACCTACCTTTTTCCTTGAACTTCAATTGTCTATAACTTGAGAAAATGAACTCCAATCAACTCCATTCAAGTTGTGTTGGGTTTGTTTTGGAGAGAACTTTGATTTGATGCTATATTTGGAAGCATTGGGAACCTTTAAATTTTTATTGGTTAAATCTAGCTAGATCAACAGCCTATTACAAAATATTAGGACACATTAGAACCATAAAGTGTGTCCTAAGGGGTCATAATGTGTTGTAAGGGGTCCTAGGACCCCTTAGGATACACTTTATTGTTCTAATGTGTACTAAGACCCATTAGGACCTATTAGGACCTATTACAACATACCTTAAGTTAATTATTAATTATTTTTATAACAAATATTATTCTCTGTTGAAAGGTATACTTACAGAAAGATATACTTCAATTTCCTATAAAAGCTAAGATAGAAAATATCTATTACACTTACTTAAGGATGTGATTCTGAAATTGCCTAGTTTTAAATTTCTCTATTCTCACCACCCTGATAATTTTTACCCCCTTAACACTCTGCAAGTACCTTCTTCTCAGAATTCAAATTGATCTTTTTGAGAAATGTCGATACCACATTCTCTTAATACGGCTCCATTATGTTTGGCATGTAAAATAATGATGCTATTAGTTATGAAGGACATCGAGGTTTTAACTGGAAGTGTTCTTGTAATAAATCATAGTCCTTTTTAAGTCATGTCAAACTCAGGAAATCTTTCCAAAATTAGAATGAAAAGGTACGACAGATACAATAAAGATTTTAAAATTAAAAATAGACCGCAGCCAAAGTACAACATATAACGTGGACATGACTAGGGTGACGTGGAGATGACACTTGGAAATTAATACACTTTCCCTGCCCCCCATGAAATTTGGACAAGTGTCCACACTTGAAAAATTTGGCACAGGAATGGGAAATTGGCTTAAGGCTTATACGATACATTTAATGCAGTATTAAATATAATTATCGAAACCTATGCACTAAAAATGAGTGAAGAGTAAAAATGTTGTACCTAAAAAGTTGAGATCGTACATCCGCATGCAAGTTGATGAGTTGGCGAAGTCTGGTGACCGCATAAAAGGTGTTGATGGCATGTTTTATTGCAAGCAGTAAAAACAAAATTTGTGGGTGACATGGAGTGTGAGTGGATGGTAGACAAAGAAATGAGATGAGTTGATAAGAAGAAAAAGAAAAATGAATGAAAGAACGGACCTCAGATGGAATGAGGTTTTATTATGGGTGATCATTAAAGGCTTGTTATGGTACGGCTGTAGGAAGAAGGCTTGCACCCTCCACTGCAAGAACTGTGTCCGTAGGAGCTGGTAAATTTCTTGGTTGGAACTACTATAGGAACTCATCCTTGGTCTATGGTTTATGATAGAGGTGCAATTGGTGGCCATTTACAAGCAGTTTGAATTGGATTAGATCAATGGTTGTTAGCTGGACTGCTCCATTGTCGAATACATACTGAATTTCATAAGGCCCTAGCCACCAAGTCTGCAATTTTCCTGGAATCTCCTTGAATCGAGAATCATATAAAAGAGCCCAATCTCCCACTTAGAAGTGTTTATTCCTGATATGTTCATCATGCCACTTCTTTCGTTGTTTCTGAATGATCTCTGTTCTTTCCAAAGTCATCTTTCTCATTTCATCCAGTGAGTTCAAGTGGAGAAGTCTCTCTTCTTGTGTTGCAGGAAGGCTGATGTTCAATTCCAGAGCAGTGCGCAATGTTTTATGTTCAAATTCAATGGACAATATTGCTGCTTTGCCATACACAAGTTCAAATGGGGTGAATCCAGTTATTGTGTTCCATGTAGTTCGGTAATCCCAAACGACTTCAGTTAACCTGCTGCTCCAATCCTTCCGATGTATTTGCACTGTCTTGGTCAGAATGGCCTCAATTTCTCTGTTGGTGACCTTTGCTTGCTCATTTGCCTGAGGGTGATAAGGGTTGGATTTCTGGTGCCTTATGTTGTATTCTTTCATAAGTTCAGTGATCAAATTTGACATGAACTGGGCTCCTTGATCTATTACAAGTTCTCTAGGAATGTCGTAGCGTGTGAATATTTATTCATATAAGAATTTAGCTACTTTCTCATCTCTTGCATTTTTCATCGCCCTGACTTCCACCCATTTTGTTAAATAATCCGTACATACCAAGATGTAGGATTTTCCATTTGATGGTGGGTCAATTGGCCCTATGAAGTGCATACCCCACTTGTCAAAGGGTGTTACAACAACCTGTGGATTGAGTGGCATCTCATCTGATCTGGTTGGTCGGCCCATTCGCTGGCATTTGTCATACTTGGTTGTATAATTTGCTACATCCTTATGTAATGTTGGCCAATAATATCCAGTTGTAAGTATCTTTAATGCTATTTTTTTTCCTACAAAATGGCCTCCACATGGTTCGTCATGATGGCATGTAGTATGTTGTATATTTCATCTTCCCTGACACATCTCATGATTTGATCTGGTCTAGTATAAAAGAGATTGTTATCTATCCATGAATAATGAAAACTTTTCTCTGCAAGCTTCTTCCTGTCTTTTTGAGAGAAGTGTGGGGGCATTTTATTTGTAGCAAGGTAGTTTGCTATATCTGCATACCATGGTGTATGGGTTTTTATGTGGAACAAATGCTCATCTGGAAATGTATCTTCAATTGGAGTTGGATCTTCTTTTCAACTGTTCTATGTTACTCTTCCCTCTTTTTAGCTTAGAAAGGTCGTGATGGTGAGGTGTAATTTCAAATAGATGGTTTGAAACTATTAGAGGTGGCAGTTCTAAGTTACCAAAAACCCTATATGGAACAAATTTAAAAAAAGAGATTATTGATATTCTAGTACTTTTGCATAGAATCAGAGGGAGAGAACAAGCCCTACATTTTGAAGAATGCTAGTTTTTCCTTGTGCAATGTATATGTACAAATAATATCTATATTGATTGGGCACAAGTCATAAGTGATAGGCTTACTGAAATGCTTGTTTCAGCAAAGCATTCATACAAATTTGCAATGTCATCTTTCCTCATCTATGCCCTAGCATGTGAACATATAGGGAACGATCTTCCTAGTGTTGGTGACTATGATGCAAATATTCAGGTTTATGATTTTTATCCATGGATACATCTTGAAAATAGCCATGGAAATTTCAGAAGGGTTAATGATTTCTTTTCAATGAAGCTATGCCGTGAAATTTAGGGTTGTCCAGAACGTAGATTATCAGGTGCAGTTGCTAAACTAATAATGCAATTTGGTAGCTATTACACTCAATATGCTACATTTACATATATTAGGATTGGAGGGTTTGGTGGGTTTCCATACAAATTGCCTAAATATGTAGATGATAAAATAGCATTGATTGTGATATCAGGTAGGTAACAGACCGTTCTCCAGCAACATAGGACATCCTACTCCAAGCCAATAGTAGCAATAGAAATGACCACAATATTGTCTTCTCTAAAAATATACTAAATGAAAAATTCATCAACCCCTTCTAGTAGAAATATTTTATCTTTTAGAATTTAATCCACTTTCTAGCCCATTTTTATTTCACCTCTATTTGCTTCTATAATTAATTTAGAATCACTCAATTTATAAGGACTATAAGACCACTCAATAACAAAAGATCCTCCACATAATGAATCATTTACCTTCTTTTAAGGCTTTCATTATCTCATAAAATGGATCATGGTACTAGCATAAAGAGATGAGGGTCACAATAAGCAACAAAAGGGTTCTAACAATTTTCAGTGTAATCAAGGAAGTGGCAAAAAAAATAGATCATTGTTGTTAAAGTGATGTGACTATTTATATGTATAAGGAGGAGATACATCATTGTTTTGAAAAATAGAGGAAATATAGAAGGAGGGCAGTTTAAAATGTCATGACTATTAAAAGATCTAGGAAAGTCTTAAAGAGTGATAACAAGTGATGTTCATGGATATCAAAAAGAATGAAATATTTTGATAAAGAGAAGTTGATTTTCTCTGTTAGTAGAAACAAAAAAATATAGAAGTTACAAAACATCAATGTGAAATGTAAAATAAAAATGATTTTCATAGCAAATACGATACTAAAGGGTGGACCTAAAAAGTAAATGTAGTGATCATGTTTCCATGATAAACTCAAGACCTCGGGTTGTATGTTGGGACTAAAATCCAATCATACAATGTTTCCCTTTAGGATTTATAATAGAAAACCTTAATGATATTATCTGAATCATCATATGGACTGAGAATCAACTTATTTATCCTTTTCTTAATTGAAATCTACACAAAACTGGTGAAGTGACATTTATGGTCACTAAATATTTCAAATTTTTAACATGCTAGTGATGACTTCTTAATAGAAAAAGATCTATATTATGGGAAATAAAAAATCTAAACATGGCTGCACAATTAAATGGATTGAGAAAGAAACTAAATTTTTGTACTTGAATGTTTTAAAAAATATCAACTTAATTAGGGCATTTCAACATATGTAGCAAATAGAGTTAGATTTGTGTGATAAATGATGTTCTCAATGTTAGAAACTGAAAAAGTGGTTGTAAAAGAGAGATATTTATATACACTTAATTGTGGTCAGCTTGTTCAGTGTGCCATAAACTTGCGTGAAATAAGCCTACAATGTAAGATTTATAATAAAATTACTTCATTTGATATTTAGAAATTCCTAAAATTGCTAAGAAAAATAATTAAATTAACTTCAGAAGAGAGGATTTAGAAAAACCTCCAACAACATTTCAAGCTCTTCAACATCATTCTCGTTCCCATGGATCGTTGTAGCACTTGTCATGCTAGCACAACCAATCCTTCAAGCTATAGCAGGAGAAGTTGTAGCAAAGTTGAGAGCAATGGACCCACCAACTAGTGAAGTTGACCTAGCTAATTTTCTTGCTAAGTAAAGGTTAGCCATGTCATCATCATCATCCAAAAGTTGTTCAAGTTCATCTCTTACCTACAAGAGGAATGTCTCATCAATGTTCCAAATAAGAAAATTGGAAACGGTGTATAGACATGAGCACCTTATGGCATAGGGCTCATAAGTGGAGGGATATTAGAGGACATGCACCTCCTCATCTAGATATGCCTCCTCCTCCTCCTCCTCCTGGTGATGAGGAGAAAGTGTTAAGGTATCTAGGGAAACCATAACTCCTCATATGATTAAGGAAGATGAAGAAGATACTATGAATTGTTTTCTAGGCAATAACATTGGTTCCTTCCAAGATCAAGAGAAATACATTGAAGGAGAAAGTGTTAAGGTATCTAGGGAAACCATAACTCCTCATATGATTGAGGAAGATGAAGAAGATACTATGAATTGTTTTCTAGGCACTGACATTGGTTCCTTCCAAGATCAAGAGAAATACATGGAAGAAAAGGCTAGGCCTATCCTTTTAGCTAAGGACAAAGATAATTTGGTAGACCATGATGATCTGCAGACATTATATTTTGAAGGAGCAAGTTCAAAGGAAGGAGCTGGAGTAGGAGTATTGCTAATATCTCCAAATGGTAAAAACTTTAATTTTTCCTTCACTCTATTGTTTTCTTGCACAAATAATGTTGTAGAATATGAGGCCTTATTAATTTGGTTGAGGTTAGCATCAAAGCATGGGATAAAATGCCTTAGATTAATTGGTGATTTTGAGTTAGTAACTTCTCAGATTAGGTCAATATATGCATCAAAAAACCCAAAATTAAAACAATACCAAAATGTTGTATGGGATGAGATTGAGAATTTCCATGCATTTGGTATTCAATGCACATCACTTTTACAGGGATATCCAAAATTGAGGTACAGTCTAGGCCTTCTATCCCAGACAATGTTGAAAATTGGCAATTTTTTTCTAATGACAAGGATATGCTAAGATTTTATAGTGTGAGTCCCATTTTGGGGACAAGGAAATGGATTTTAGCACTTATCTAAACACTAATAATGGAAAGGAGACTAGTTAATTATACCACTCAATTCATTAGAATAAGAAAATGAGAGACTACCATATTTCCCTATCTCCATAGGTCGTTGTATGGAATGAACTTAAGTCTAATTATGATCCCTCCATTACATAAGGATTGTATCCTGAGACTTAATCCATTACCTAAACTAACAATAAATCGATTAACAAGACAACTCAATCTACAATAGGACATCTTATCTTATTTCTAACACTGATTCCAACACTTACACAACATACATAACTAGTTACTTAATTGAGTGCGACAGAACCCAAAGGGAGAGGCTAGGTGGAAACTTGGGATGAATTTGACAGAAGACATTCCTCCCATCATAGCGATTAAACTGTAGTAACAAAGATCTCCTCGAAAATAACTAGGCAAACCAAAATATGCAGATTTTGTCAGAAAACTAGGATTAAAATTGAAAAAGATCGGACTAGGGCTAGGACAAAAACGGTTACTGTTAAGGGCTATGTCACAAGGTTCGCCGAATTTTCGGCTTCAAATTTGAAATTCGACAGATTTGAAAAAAAATAATAAAATTTGTCTAAAGTTCGTTGGAGTCTGTTGAAGAGTAATTTTCTATGGCTGCAGCTAGTTGAAGAGGAAATTTCTACGACTGTGGCTAGGGCATAAGAGATTTGTGGTGGTCTGAATGTGTACATGACTCCACATAATAACATGTCCCCATAAATTTCTACGGCTGTGGCATAAGAGATTTCCAGCCCTTACATCCGTTGTTACGGTCTTTACATCCGCTGTATAAAGCATTTCGATCTGGACTGCCACGATGAGGACGACCAGCATATGAAGCCTAAAATGAGAATGAAACCATAAATCCGTGACCCAATTGTGAAAGGTAAAGTGACTCAATCTAAGAAGCAACTTGAAAGACTATATTCAACTAGTGAGAAGATTGATGAACAAATGTCTTATCAGAAACCATTCTATGATAAAATAGGTCTTGGATTCAACTCATCTAAAGCAAGTGAAGAAAGAAAGGAACCAGATTTGAAAATACCTGAAAGTATAGATGAAAAGAAGTCTGATGAAGTGAAAAAATTTGAAGATGCTCCTAAAGAAGAAGAACCACCGAAGCAAGAGGAGTCACCTAAAGGTACATAAAGAGAATTTAAAGGTAGATGATTTGCTTGTAATACTTTTGGTCATATGAAGAAAGATTGCACAGGTAAGCAATTTAAACCTCTTAATGGCTATTGTTATAATTGTCATGGTTTTGGACATAGAGCTATGGAATGTAGGAAACCTAAATTTGTTGAGAATAATAATAGTAGTAGAATGTTTAGGAATACTAACCATGCAGATAAGAGACCTACTGAAGATATGAACAAGAGAAATGGAGTAGTATGTTATAGATGCAACAAAGTTGGTATAATCCTAAAAGCAGTATACATTTTCAGCTTCAAACAATCATTAGTGGTATGTCCTCTATTTTGGTGGTACTCACAATGACTAAACTCACTCCACCAACTAGGCTTGTTTTGCGGTTCATACGGTTGAGGTCTAGGTAGATCAATAATCTTATTTGCAATGAGAGTTCTAATTGTTCTAGCACGTTGTCCGCAAGGGGCGGACGGTTACAAAAAGATTACAGAAAGCTTATTCCATCTTCAACATACCTTAAGTTAATTATTAATTATTTTTATAACAAAATATTATTCTTTACGATATAATATTATATATTATTATAATATTATTACAATTATATAGTACTATATTAGTATACCCATATTTGAATAAATTCAAAATCTAGATAGAGGAAAGCAAGACATATCTTAATGAAATTTAAAAATATTTTACATTTAAATACAAAACATAATACTACTATTATATTATATCATATTTTATATATAGTTCAAAATCTTTCAAACTATATACCTCCTCTTCTATATAGACCTCCTCTTCTAGTATCCCATTTAGAAATGCAGACTTAACGTCCATTTGATAAGCTTTAAATTTCTTATGTGATGCATAGGCCAATAACATTCAAACTCCTTCTAGTCTAGCAATAGGTACAAATGTTTCACCATAATCTATTCCTTCCTCCTGTGCATACCCCTTGCAAACTAGTCTGGCTTTATGCCTTGTAACCTCTCCATTTTCATTCAGCTTATTTCTAAAGATCCACTTAGTACCAATAACATTCTTATCCTTAGGTATGGGTACTAAGGTTCATGTCTTATTTTTCTCTATCTATTCTATTTCTTCATTCATTTCATTTATCCATTCTTCATTCTCTAATGCAACTTTAACATTTTTTTGGTTCAAACTCACAAACTAAGCATGTACTTTGTCTTGTTTTACTTCTTATTTGTATGCTAGCTTGCTTGTCGCCAATGATTTGGTTCTTAGGATGATATCTTCTGAAAAATATTTCTAGTACTTGATCTCTTCTTTTTTGTTCATCCTATTAAGGTTCATTTTCTTTCTCAGTAGCTCCTTCTTGATCGTCGGTTTCTCTTTCCTGGTCATCGGTGTTGTTTTCCTGATGCCCGGTTGACACAGTCTGTAACTTCAGTGTGTACTCTAGATGTTCAATGTAAGTGAATATACCATAGTCTTCTAGTTCCCTGGTGCTTTCTTTTGCATTCTTGTCATCAAACTCATCAACCCTAAAATTAGTACTCTCAATCATTTTATTTGTAACTTTATTTAGACACTTATATGCTTTGCTTTTAGTGGAATATCCAAGAAATATCCCTTCATCACCTTTTGAGTCAAACTTTCCATTTCTTTCATCTTTCAGAATAAAACATTTACGATATAATATTATTACAATTATATAGTACTATATTAGTATACCCATATTTGAATAAATTCAAAATCTAGATAGAGGAAACCAAGATATATCTTAATGATTTGTATGCTAGGAGGGAGGTTGATGCTGGACCACTCAAGGTATGGTTTTCTGATTGGATGGGCAAGAGTAGAGAGTTGAATGCTAGAGGAGGATGGTACAGAGTTTTGCTAGGGATATATGATTTTAGCATAAGTTTATTATGACCTTCATATGTGCACATACCGTACTCAGCAGACGATGGGACCAGGAGCTACACTGCTGCTAGTCTAGGCATGAGAGCATATTGTAGTGGTATGACCACTATAAGGGGAGGGTCGATGACAACAATATGATTCATTTGCATGTCGGTATCGATCACCCTTGTCATATGGGGATGTGAGATCAGTTGAGACCTAGCGGAGGATACTAGATGAAATGATATGGTTTGAGTGGACACCATATAGAGGATTTGAGGCATGGGGGTACTGGGATGAGTAGGTAGGGAGAGAGGATGGTGTTCTAGATGTAGAATACTTAAGATACATGCAGACAAATTATTGGTTGATCGAGAGGATGATATTTTAGATAGTGAGATACATGCCATCTCGAGTATGCAGATAGTTTGGCATGAGGCAGGGTATAGTTCCAAATAGTTATCCACATCTGATCATCTTGAGGGAGATTGGGTCAGTATGGGGCATCGAACAAAGGAGGCTCCGTACGATGAAAAGAACAAAAAAACTAGAGTTAAAATTTTTTAAAAAAAAATCACTCGGGCCATACGTGGAGTCTATTTTTTTTAACTCTGGTTTTTTCATTCTTTTCATCGTAAAGAGCCTCCTTTATCTATTTTTTTTCCGCGACTTTCGATTCCATATAATGAAATTAGGACCAATCATTGAAGCGACCTTAAGAAAAGATTTTTTTAGGTAGAGGTATATCCAAAGTTTCCCAAAATCCAACCAAAGAAGTGACACAAGAGTGATCCCATGCCTCCCACCAAAAATAACTAATCTCCTTGGAGTAAGGACACTAAAATAAAATATGTGAAATACAACCCTCATTGATTTTGCAAAGAACATAGATAGAGGGGCCCTAAAAGACTCCAATTTCAAAGTTCTCTTGGATAAGACATCTATTTTGAAACCCCAACAATAAGAAGAAGCTATAGTTGGGCTACTTACACTTGTTCCCACTATGTAACACCAAATCTTCCATACAACTTCTATCCAACTCCACGTATCTTGACGCAATATATATATATCAAAATCCTAGGCCAAAGTATCTCTCCCTTCAAGGGAACTTCATAATCTACCAGCCAAGATTCTAAATATCCCTTGGTGATTCTCCTTAGTCCCTAAAAGAGGCTAATATAGAGGATCCTTCTAGTGATTCACCTCCACTTGACCTATAGCCTAAACAACATTAAATTCCTCTACCTTACTCTAGCTATCTGCAATCAATCTATTATACAAGGATTTCAAATGAGGAAACATACTTAAAATAGGGGGTAACCATACCAAGAATCATACTTTAAAAATAGCATTAAAGCCCTTATTACAAATCCAAAAATGCCCTCTTTGATGATATTTACACCTCTTTTGAGATTATTCCATATCATAGAACCCTTCCCCATAAGGTTACACATAGGCACATCCAAAAAATTCAACCCCTAAGATACTCGCAAGTAAGAGTTGTAACCCAATTGTGATTCTGGAATGTATAGTACACCATTGGTAATATAATTTGCTTGTTGAAATCTAACCAATTAGAATGCAGTATAAGTCCAAGACCTCTCTCTTGCTTTAAACTACAAATCATCTCCAATCTAAGTAGGCTCAATTTCAAAGAAAGAAAATTACTCGCCCAAGGAAATTGTTAGAAGAGGGCATCAAACTCCTTAACAAATCTTGAAGGAGGCACTTGTGCAAAGAATTTGTAAATAAGAAGATCTTGTACCACTGGCTTCAAAAGAGTCACTCTCCTAGTGAATGAAAGCCATCAACAAGTCTAATGGATAACCCTCTTATGAAACTTATCCAAAACCTCCTACCGATACTCTCTAAGTTGAGATCCCACAGTAAGGGGAATCTCAAGATATACTAGAGGAATAGAGCCAATTTGAAACCCAAGGATGTAAGAAATCCAATTATGGATAAGCTGAGACGTATTGAAAAAAATTAGAAGACTTGTTCTAATTTTTATTTTGACCAAAGGTTGTCAAGTAAGTGTCCATATAGCTCTTCTAGAATTTATTACTTCATTGATTTTGGCCATTGCCCATCAAGGTAGTATCATCAACAAACTAAAGGTGGGAGGGAGGGGTTATACTATCACACCAACTCCATCCTTGAATCAAATCTCACCTAAATAGGGACTTGATAATTCTTCCCATCTCTTCTGCCATAAAAGTAAGCAAATGGAGAGATGAAGGATCTCCCTACCTTAGTTCTCTAGAAGCTCCAAATAACTCACATGGGTCATAATTAATAAGAAACAAAAAAGAAGTAGAAGTAACCTGGTTCTCATGATCCAACTAACCCACTCATTTCATATCCAAAGCTAAAAGAACTTTCTATAATAAGGTTCATTTGACCCTATCACAAACCTTGGTCATATCAAGTTTGATGAGCATGGCTTTCTCCTTCAAAGTCGCTACATAATGGTTGAACTCAACAAAAATCACAATCCTATCAAGAATTTTCCTTCCAACAACAAAACCATCTTTCTCTTCAGAACATATTGGAAAGAGCAATATGTCTAAAATGATCAAAACAATTAACCTCCCCATTTAGCAATAATAGCTAGAAAAGTAGCATTCTTAACTTTCAACATCTATTTATTTTTATTATATTATATAATTATATATAATTAATTATTGATTATATATTATATATTCTTATCAATTAATTAAGTTAATTATTAATTATTTTTATAACAAAATATTATTCTTTACGATATAATATTATATATTATTATAATATTATTACAATTATATAGTACTATATTAGTATACCCATATTTGAATAAATTCAAAATCTAGATAGAGGAAAGCAAGACATATCTTAATAAAATTTAAAAATATTTTACATTTAAATACAAAACATAATACTACTATTATATTATATCATATTTTATATATAGTTCGAAATCTTAGATGAAGAGATATAGAAATCTAAATTGTTTGAAATACATATGTGAAAGAGAATAAAAATCATCTAATACACAAAGCAAACAATATATAATTATACTCCTTAAAACATTGATTGTTCTTCTTCGTCAGCCAATTTTTATATTTTTTATTGAAATCCAAAGCACTGCTCTGTCAATGCTCCTTATATTATCTCCATGTAAATAAAAGTCAATTATAAACTTATATTTAACTACATGAATATTGAATGATGGCGTAGTTGTTACTTTTATGAGGTAGCGACTATGCAACCACGAAAATTGTAAACCATACAAAGGGGAAACACTTAGTTTTTTTTCCAAAAGTTTGTAAAAGGTTATATAAAGAAAACGATTTTCGTGGGTGGATAGCCACCACCCTTCTATGAATGCCATATCTATTTAAAATCTTTAAAAAATGAGCTTTTGTGCAAGTTGCTCTTTGAAAGTTGAGCATGTGAGAGTTACAATTTACCAAAAGAAATTAACAAGTTCTCATTACACCTCACAAAATCGGGACACACATTTTTTCTCCTCACTATTTTCATTTGGCAAAAAGTTATAAATAAATAAATAATCAATTTGATTTCGTTTCTCAGAATTTGAATATAATTAACTATTAATAGTCTAGAAAAGAATAGATGGGGGAGGGTGATATTGTTATCATTTCTACTACTGTAAGAGTGGTTTGAGAGAATAAATTAGCATTCAATGTAGGCTATTACAATTAAATTTTGTGTTTATAGATGTAGCACATGGTATTCAAATCTAGCCAAATTCAATCCATATGTAGAATAAAGAAAAACAATGAATTTAAGTCACATGTTTATAAGGAAAAAGATTAAAAAATGAATATAAGTAATAGATTCATAGGGACAAAAAATGAATTTAAATTAATTCAACAAATGAATAGCATATAAAAAATATGAGAACAATACAATCCTTCCAGCCTTGCTGCATTTTTTCATCAATATATTAAAAAATTGCAAAATTACATTTTTGAATCTTATATTGGGCTCGTTGTACCAAAAGATAGAGACACTCCAATCATCACTAGTTACAACCCATAATATTATGTTAACATACATAAAAGAGCAGTGAATCAATTTAAATTACTTTATCATGCATTTTTTTTATTATCTACTCTTGATTTTCACTCATGAATACACTATATATATATATATATATATATATATATATATATATATATATATATATATATATATATATATATATATATATATATATATATATATATATATATATATATATATATATATATATATATATATATATATATATATATATATATATATATATATATATATATATATATATATATATATATATATATATATATATATATATATATATATATATATATATATATATATATATCTATCTATCTTGGGGTTGAGAAAACTTTAATTTTGAAGAAAAAGAGAGTTAGACCTCGAGGATCTATAACCAACAATTTGATAAGGAGAAACTCTAAAGGTCAATTGCTAAAGTGTTATAATACATTCAAAGCCCCCATAGATATTGATGCAAGAGCATCCTGGGTGTAAGAGCAATCTTGCATCACCCAAAAATATTTTTGGTTTCTTTTCAATAAGGGCTATCTTGTGCAGAGCTACTATTTATGAAAATTTACTATTTTTAGTAAGTTTTCCGTTCAAGCTCAGAATGGTCTATTTTCTTCCTTGGAGGTTCATTTTGGTCATATCAGCCTGCCAGTAAAGTTTCATTGCCAGATCAAGCCTAGTTTTGAAGATATTGAAAATTTTTGGTATTGGCAGCAGGGTACAGAAACTTCGAACTTAGTTTTGAAGGCTTTAGAGGCCCCAGATGAGGTTGAAACTTTGGCTGAATGAAGCTTGCTTAATTTAGGTGTTGTAGAGCACTTCGTGCCCTTTTCAAAATGGGGTCATAATAGTCAATCGGTTCAACAGGTGATGACTTATGGTCTCCAAAAGTTAGGTCACCTGAAATGGCGAAAAATGATTTTCCTTCAAAAAATTTGTTTGGTTTTCAAAAGTTGTTTTGAGCTGACTCTAATGTAATAAAATGAAAAATAAAATAATTCTAAGTTTGGTCGGCCTTAGAGGCTAAAATTTTGGAACCTTCCCAAGTGGTGGAAAATTGCCTATATAAGGAAGGTTGTAGTGTTGTCTTAGGTAGTTCAGAGCAATTCTGGGTAGATTGGGGTAATAATTCGAGGCTTTGTCCCTCAGAATATTGTAAGGGAAAATGCCTATGTGGCTTTGCATATTGTAATTCTGAAATTTGTAATTCCACATTTGTGGAGATAATAAGAAGCCCATTCTCTGCTCTTGCAAATTGTTGTTGTTCTCTATTTTTGTTATGTGTTGATGGTATTAAGGGGAGCACCCTTCATCAGATATTGAACCCTAATGTTTTCTTATGGAGATTGATTGTATTTCTTAGAATATCGAGGGCCTAGAATCCCCAGATGGAAAGTATGTTGTCAAGATATTATTAAGAGCTCATAAGAACCTTTATGTTCTATTACTACAAGATCTTAAAGCAATACATGTCACTCCTAGCATTAGCCTAAAGTATATTTGGAAAGATGCTATTTAGTTCAAAATGAATCATTGCAAAGGGAAGGGAGGAGAAGCCATCCTCATCAACTACAAATGGACCAATTCGATTATTAGGTGGGGTCACTCTCCCTATAACAGAGTTGTGCATGACTTATACTAAAGATTAAAGACAAGGAAGTTGACATTTGCTCAATCTATGTTACCAATGACTACAAAGAGATGATTGAGCTATGGAAATGGCTATCCTAGTTGGAGGATATTCCATGGCTTTTTGGAGGGGATTTTAACATGACAACAACCTCAGACAAAATGAGAGGTTCTAAGTTTGAATGGAGAGTGGATGAGAGTTTTTTTGGAGTAGGATGATTAACAAAAATAGATTGGCTGACCCCTTGGATGGGTAAAAGGATTTTGGCAATAATATTTGGTATACACGGTACAATTTTTCGCAAGAATATAAGAGGATTTATAGTATCTTGGACAAGTTCCATGCCAAAAAATATATCTTCCAGTTTAAAAAGGATGCAAGTGGGGGATGTGTCAAATTTTCTCTCTACACTTTATTAGACCACTATCCTATCAAGGCGATCATTTCCTTTTGTGATGACCTTGTCGTACCAAGGAGGTAGAAAGATTCATTTTCTATGAAAACTAGTCTTCTTTTGGATGAGGAGGTTCTGCAAGCTTTCAAAATTATTACGCTATTGAAAAAAGGTAAGCCAACCCTCCATAGTGTGCAAGATAATTGGCTTGTTAATGTTAACAGTTAGAGGAGCTTATTTTAGACTATATGCAAAAAGAGATCTAAAGATTTGCAAAAACTTGAGTCAGACTTTCATAATAACCTCTTGTTAGCCAAGGAAAGCATCCAAAATGATCCTACCAACATAGTAGCCAAATATTCCCTATTTCATGCTAAAGATTCCCTGAGGAGGGTACAAAATGTCAAAATATTGGGGCTTAAGACTAGGACCATAATGAACTGGCTACAACATGGAGATAAGGGGTCTAAACTGTTCTTTTATATTATCAAAATTAATGAGGCTAAAGAGAACATAAAAAGTATTTGGGAGGGTGATAAAAACATCACAAAATTAGATGACACATTGGAGGCTTTTCAAAGCTTCTACAATGGTCTCTTTACCTCAGAAGACAATGAACACCGTAAGAGAGTTCGTAGAGAAAAAATTAAGAGCATTATTCTGAATAGAGTTTCTAAAGCAGATTCTAAGAGGTTAAGTAAAGAGATCACTGTGGAGGAAATCAATAGAACTATCTTGTCCATAATTAGCAATGATAAACCTCTCAGGCTAGGTGGGCTTCCAATGGAATTCTATAAGGAGAATAGGAACTGGATTGGTGATGAATTGTTGAAACCATACAAGGAAGACTTTGACAGATGATCCTTAGTTCAAGAGATTAATTTTGAGCTAATCAAACTCATTCCTAAATATGGGGACAAAAAAATTGTTGGTGCAATTAAATATTCCTAATTACACTTTACTTAATCTTACTTAGGTTAATGCATTGCATAGTAGTTTGTGATTGAGACACCTAGGAGTGTGCACATCTATTAAGCACATGGTGTAGGAGAAATTCCACTTTAGGTGTGATAGTTGTCTTCACATACCTCATTGTGTGTGAGATCCACCTTTCATGCTCTTATCACATTATCATCCTAATCCATTGCACATACTTTATTTCATAATGGAGGATGATCCACATTTGGTGGACATGTGATTGCACCTAGCATAGGTGATAGCTTATCAGCTCCTTATCTTTCTCTCATATCGCCTTTCCTATATAAGGAGGCCTATTATGTAATCATTTCACAACATTCATCAAATCATTCCAGGTGAATTCATTGGATCATTCAATATCCATCATTGCATTCATATTATCTCTCTTGTGCTTTTCTTTAACCTCTAGATCCTTGGTTCAATATTTGCTATTTGCAAATTCTTACATGGTATCATAGCCATTGGAGCATTTAGATCAGCCGATTTGAAGAGATCTTGATGCAAGCTTTGAAGGTCCAAATCTCAGATCTAGGAACTAGCATGTGATAGAGGTGTCTTAGAGTAGATCTGACCTCACCATTGTGTCTAGGAGGCTGTTTTGGTTAAGATCGACTATAAATTTGCCTATATTTGGTGAAAGTCAAAACAAAGACAAATTTTTTTTGCAAATCGGACTGTATGGCCAGATCTACCCTCTCTGAGAATATTTCATTTTTCAACACACACGTGACACTATCGGTGACATCAGCAGTGACCAGAGTTACAACACCATTGCAGTCATCAAACAGACCCAGCCCGGTGTGCTTTGCATATTGGTTGGGTGCTTGCTTAGATAAAGGGATCAAAATCCCTTCCCACATTCAATGTGGGATTAAAGATTCTTCCCTTCACCTAACAACACTCCTCTCTACTACTCCCTCTGTGGTCTCCAACTCCTCCATGACAGCTCCACCGCCCAGGCGCAGATCCTCCACCTCCAGTCCACTCACCGCCAACCGACGCCTTGTCAGCGCCATGGGGATGCATAGTCGACACCCCAGGTCTGCACACCTCGGGCCCCACATGGATGCCACACAGACCGCCACTTGGATAGACCATGACAGATAGTCTGTGCCTCATGGTGCCCAGTCAGTAGGCCCAGCAGCGGCACAGACACGCGGACAAATTACAGGTAGCCACCTTGGTGCTTGCGCCCACCAACTAGATGGTGACACGTGGTAGGAGGCCATGTCCCCCACCAAGTCACCCTACCACATCCCCCACCAAGTCACCCTGCCATGTCATCATCACGTCATCCACCACGTCAGCCAGGGAGTCTGATTTTTTGTTGACGTCATCTTTTCATACGTCTAAAATTGACGACCATCTAGCCGTAAAAAAAGGGTGAAATTAGCTTTCTACGATGGCCTCCAGACCATCAAATTTAACCTCATAGGTTGTTGATGTCATCAAAGTTTGGAAATTACTCTGCCTTCACCATATGCATTTTTTATTTGATAGTCTGACTTTGAAAGGCCATAACTTGGTCATCCGAGCTCCAAATCGGGTGTAATTTTTTTTGAAATTGGGTAGAATTCACTGAGCTTTCTAGTGGTGGTGTTGATTTTACATTTTGATGGCATGATTTGTCAGAAATTTCAGATTTTTTTGATTGTTCCTATCTGTTCCTGATTTCTGCAACTTCTAGGGCTTCGTTTGGGCACATACAATAACATTTTGAGGCGAATTTTTTTTTGAAAGTGCATAATTTTTTGTCTACTTTCCAAATCTACAATCAGATTTTAGTGATTTTGGGTAGACATATCAATTTTAGAAATAGGTCATTTTGGGGCTATATTTGCACTTGGTTAATCCTTGGATTTTAGTTTTCTGATTTGCATCAGTCATTTGAAGGAGTTATCAGTAGTTATCAGTCATTATTTGGTGTTAATATGGATAATTCAAAGGTTAAAATCCTCACTCCATATAACTACCATGAATGGAAAGTATCTTTAAGTGATCATTTATTGAGTCTTGGATTGCTTAGAATGACTCTTAGGCAGGATCAAGAACCTCAAACAGGTGTTGTAGAAAGGTGAAAATGGTTTGATCGAAGGGATAAAGCACTTGGCTCTCTTAGATCATCCATCTCTCGCGACTTGCACTTTCATATTGCATCTTGCACACATCCTCATGATGCTTGGGTCACATTGGAAGGACTCTTTGGTAAACCTGATAGAATGAGAAAATTCAGATTAGAGAATGATCTCATAGGTCTCAATCCTAGTGATTTTGACAATATTCAAGACTTTTTCTTTAAGTTCAATTCTATTAGATTGGAGCTTTCTTCATGTGGCATTGTTAAAGGGGATGAACAATTGATATTTTCTATTCTTTCCAAGCTTGGTCCTGATTATTCAATCTTTGTTTCTATATTCTATGCTACTATGGATGCTCTTGATAGTGCATACAAGTTGCCCTCTCTTGATGAATTTGCAGCCCATCTCACAAGGGAACAAGGAAAGTTGGCACACATGGGTCAATTGAAGCCTTCCACACATCAAGCATTGATTGCAAGTGAGTCTACATCAAAGACTTCTACTAGCAAAGGAAAGAAACACAATAAGGATCCTAAGCCTCATGACAAAGGTAATGAATCTTCTTCACCAAAAAGTACTGAATCCAAGTCCTCTTCAAGAGAGGAATCATCTAGAAGAAAGAAAGATAAATGTGCTTATTGTAAAAAGCTAGGACATGATGAGCATAAGTGTTTTCAAAAGAAGATTGATGAGCTAAATCACATTATTCAGAAGCACAATGTTAAGTTTCCCTCATCAATGTCTGCTCCTTCTTCTACACATTCAGTAGCTTCTACATCTACATCATAATCCAATGATAAAGGTAAAGGACAAGCACTCTTGGCTTCCACACATCCTGAGCAAGGTAAATGGCTTCTTGATTCAGGTGCATCACATCATATGGCATCATCTATGGATATGTTTTCTTCTATTGAGCCTTGTAATTCTCCTAATATTTTGATGGGTAACAACACATTCATGAGAGTTTGTGGGAAAGGTTCCATTCCTATGGGAGAGGGGACATTTAATGATGTTCTTTATGTACCATCCTTGACCACTAATCTCCTTTCTATTTACCAAACTACACATGGGGCACAAGGTAAAATTGTTGAGTTCACTCCTGATTATGTCTACATTAGGGGCATGGAGACTAGAGATGTCATAGCTATGGGAGTTGTTGATCATACATCACACTTGTATTCCTTTTCTAATTTTGTTGATAATGATGATGATATTCATGATGTACCCATCCCTTTGCCAAGGGATAATTATGAGGAGAATTTTGGGCACTTGAATCAATTTGTTGTTGAGACAAGTGTTGATCTTCCTACTCCTCCACTTCCTGCTTCTTCAGACATGGGCTCTACTATTCAACAAGATGTTCATAGCATTTCAGATCTTGCAGAATGTGATGACTACTTGGATGCATCTTCAACATTTGTTGATTCTCATGATGCAAATTTGGAAGACATACATGAGGGGGTTTCTCTTTCCCTTAATGACAGTTTCATCATAGCTGGGGACACTTCTTCACCTTTTTCGGAGATTGGTGTACTTGATTCTTCTCCTTCTTCACTTGATTTGTCACATGAGGTGATAGATTCTTTGAGCTTGGAGATTCCTAATAAGTCTTCAGAGATTCCTTCATGGAGACCTACATCTTCTTCCTCATTCCATTTTCACAAGGATTGGCTTCTTCATCATTTGATGTATCTATTTCTTCCTAAGGGGAGACATGTTTTTTGTAAGCATTGGTTGATCTATTGTTTTCAAGTACTCTTCATCAACATGGGAGCTTCTACATTATGGGGGGGATATCATGTCTCCAACTATCCTTCTTATGGGGGGATATTTCTTTGTATATACATGATGTATGTAGTTTTTGGGGGGTCTTGAGCACTCCATCCATCCATGCATCTTGTTTTCTTCTCTCTTTTTTGGGGAGGGTTTTTCCCATGAGGTTTTCCCTCTTTCTCCACTTTATGAGAGTTATGCATTTCATGTATTGCAGTTTGTACATGGGTACCAAACATGGCCTAGTAGCCGGGAGCCATCTTGCATTGTGAGTTTAAGTGCATTCCCCTAAGTTGCACTTAAGGGGGCGTGTTGGTGTAATTAAATATTCCCAATTACACTTTACTTAATCTTACTTAGGTTAATGCATTGCATAGTAGTTTGTGATTAAGACACCTAGGAGTATGCACATCTATTAAGCACATGGTGTAGGAGACATTCCACTTTAGGTGTGATAGTTGTCTTCACATACCTCATTGTGTGTGAGATCCACCTTTTGTGCTCTTATCACATTATCATCCTAATCCATTGCACATACTTTATTGCATAATGGAGGATGATCCACATTTGGTGGACATGTGATTACACGTAGCATAGGTGATAGCTTATCAGCTCCTTATCTTTCTCTCATATCACCTTTCCTATATAAGGAGGCCTATTATGTAATCATTTCACAACATTCATCAAATCATTCAAGGTGAATTCATTAGATCATTCAATATCCATCATTGCATTCATATTATCTCTCTTGTGCTTTTCTTTAACCTCTAGATCCTTGGTTCAATCTTTGCTATTTGCAAATTCTTACAAAAATAATAAATAACTGGAGGCCTATTACTCTTCTTAATGTTTCATATAAGGTTATAGTTAAATTGATTACCAAAAGGTTGGAGGATGTTTTGACTAAAATAGTCAACTCCACTCAGCCTAGATTTGTAAAGGCGAGATATATCTTGGAGAACCTACTCACCTTTTGGGAGGCTATGTATTGGGCTAGGGATTCAAACTATAATACATCTATGTTACTAATAGATTTCAAGAAGGCATACAACCATATAGAATGAAACTTCATAATTATGATGCTTGAGGGCCTTGGCTTTCCTAATCTCTTTTGTCACATGTTTAAAACACTTATGAAAGATCTCTAGGCATGTGTGGAGGTCAATGACATCAAATCAAAAAAATTTAATCTATCCAAATCTATAAGGCATGGTTGTCCATTGATCCTGACACTCTTTATTATAACAAATGATGCTATGTTACTACCTTCTCAAGGAAAATATTCTCTCCCCTATGGTAAAGGGTATTACTTTCTGCAATAAGGTTCAATTTTTTGACAATACAACCATTTTGATTAATTTATAGGAACTATCAAATGTTCAATTTGTCGATGATACAACCATTTTGGTTAAGTTAAATGAATAGAATACTTATGCCCTGATGATCAATATGGACTTGTTTTGTGGAGCTTCTAGGAGTAAGATTCCCTTGCCCAAATCTATTATGCTTGGGTGGTATACTCACCCTCCTCCTTGGTTTGAAAAGTATCCCTTAGTGTGGGGGGCACTTGGGCATCAAGTGAGGTATCTTGGTATACCCTTTGGTGTGTACCCCAAATTCAAGGATATGTGGAATTGGATTATAGAAAAGATTGACAATATGTACATGGAGTGAAATAAAAAATGATCTTTTAATGCTAGGTAGGATTCAAATCTATTAGAAAATGTTATCATCTTATAATATATACTACTCATCAACATGGTCATTCAATAACTACTAGTTTAATCACATTTAGAGGAAAGTAAGAGATCTCCTTCAGTTGAATGTTTAAGGGAAAAGGAAAAATCATGCAGTGAAATGGGCATGGTGCACTATGAATAGGCTAAAGGGAGGTCTTGGTTTGAAAGATTTGGGTGTTAGGGTTTTAGTAGATATTGTACACACTAAAATATGCACTTCTATGAACCATTACATGCAAGGTTACTCAAGAGTGAGGCCTCACAAAGTGGCCCATAGCTCTCTATGCATGGAGTTGCAAGGGACTATGAGTTTTGCTCTCAGCTAGAGCTACAAGAAGGTGACCTTGCTAGTCAACCATACAATGAGAGATTCAAGTGAAGACAAGGGCAAGAGTGCCAATGTCTCCAAGAATCTAAATGGAAATGAAATGCAAATGCAACTAGTATGAATGTGCAAGACTAATCTACCAAATGAAGTGCAAACTAAACTATGAAAAGAAGTACAATAGATTCCAAGCCCCTAATTAAGCTATGTGAGATCTATTCTATTGCATAAAAGGAAATCTAATCTATGATGCCATGATCATGCAACTAAGAAAACAAATATAAACTAGATGATGAAAGCAACAAGTCTTCAATGTCTTCAAACTTCAAATGCACCTAAAACCTGCAGTATAACATTAGCATAAAACATGGATATGCAAATGAAGGAGAGAGCTCTCCTTTTATAAGAAATGAGGTGAAATGGACCATGGAGATTAAGAGGCAAAAAGTCTTAATCAGCGGTGGAGCTTGAAAGAGGAGCAATCCATGTGCACACATATCCTCAAATAGGGAAATAAGAGTTGACTTTATGTCCATATGAGACAAAAAGTGCTTTTCTCCTTTTTGTAAAATAGGAATAATGTTTTATTTGTGCAACTTAGGATAAGAGGAAAAGTGGGGGCTTTTTATTTAATTAAAAGGGGAGGAAATATTTCTTTTAATCAAATAAAGACTTAGGATAAATGGTTAGCCCAAGGATAAAAATCCAATATATGATCGAAATTAAGACTTGATCAAGAAATTGATAATGTTGAAAATATTGATTATTGATCAAAATGATTCAGGATTGATAAATCAAATAAATGGGGCCCAAAGTCTAGGCGACCATTTTTGGGTGCATATAGATATGAGCAATAAATAATATTAATATACCACAAGAATAAGAGAAGATAGAAATAGAATAATGCAAATATTTAATGTGGTTCACCCAATATGGACTACACCCACCAGAGAAACAATTGTCCACTTATTTTATCATCTAGAAAAGAGAAAATTACAATCTAATAAATTTCACACCGCAAAAACTTATTTATCAAGCCCTTTTTGAGGTGGTTTACAAAATTGGTTAGAAAAAAAATCCTAAGCTCGATGAGGATACATGGAAAGTCTACAATACTTTCTTAATTAGTCATCAAATATCAACAATCTCCCAATTTGAGACTAATCATGCTCCACGCCAAAACAATCTCTTACTTAGAGACTGATTCTATAGCAACATTGTTTCCCCTACAACTCCTACTAGATGGATGCACCTAGACTTGACTAGGTATCATTTCCACTATGACCAAACTTAAAGGCTAGTAGAAACTAAGAAGGAATTCAATTTCTCTTGAGTTATTGTCATGGTCAACGTATCTACGAGATTCTTGCTAGTATGTATCTTGTATAGATTTGTCCTTCCTCTAAACTAAGCATATAAAATGGTATCGAAGTGTTAGAACAATTGAGAGGGGAGGGGTGAATTAGTTATCCAATGTCCCAAAACAAAATGTATAATTCAAAACAAAATCTTCAATTTCTGCTCCTCGGTAAACAAAAATACATTCACTGTCTGTGCTTTTACCGATTACTAGTCTAACACTTATAATTGTTACTAATCAAATCTAACATGTAATATGCAAATTATGATAACAAATAAATATCACAATCAACACATAACACAAGAGATTTAACATGGAAACCCTGTAAAGGGAAAAACCACCTAGGACCGGCAACCCAAAAATGTTTACTCTTTTGAAGTGAGGTCAGTGAAGACCCAACCCTATTAAAGGTTTACAAACACACTGTTAGGTGTGACCTTGTTAGAGGATTTTAAACTAGAAGTTATCATCCAACCAACATTCACTATGGGGTTGACAGGATAACAAATGTGTACTCTATGAGCAACATCCTATAAGACTTTTAGAGTCTACTCGGTTAAGAGATTTTGACTATTTACAATGGTTAAATATGTAACAGTAAATGATCTGCCCTAACACAACTTCAATTGCAGATTACAGACCAATATTTAGCTCATTCAAATCCTTCTGATCAATATTGAACTTCAGATCCAATACTATATTAACTTACTGTCTGTTGGTAATAACTCTCTGTAGCTCGGTAACTATTCTGCAGCTCGGTAACTATTCTGCAGCTCGGTTCTTACTAACCAGTATGATCATAATTACATGAAAACTTCTTCACACGAAATTCCTACAGCATCTACTTCTTCTGGCATTTTTTCATAATGAAACCCTAGTCTCTTATATAGATGAGTAAATCATTTTCTTTTTATCCATCAAATTTTGCCGCTTAATCATCTTCATTGATTTTACCATTTCAAGCTTTCTCGGCTGATGTGTCAATAACTCATTTCAATCTACTTCGTCAGATCTTCCTTCAATTATGTTAGTCG
Organism: Chamaecyparis obtusa; assembly: GCA_027943335.1. Classification (NCBI taxonomy): domain Eukaryota; kingdom Viridiplantae; phylum Streptophyta; class Pinopsida; order Cupressales; family Cupressaceae; genus Chamaecyparis; species Chamaecyparis obtusa. Next base: position 160,778 of record BSBK01006515.1, read on the forward strand.
TCGATCTTCATAACAAACTTTATCTGTTGCCTCATGATCATACACTTTCTAGCTCATCAATCTTATCGGCTAAACTAATCATTTAATGCATTCTATTTTGCTTAGTTAACAAAGAAATGTGTCAGTGAACACATGCTTAGTTAATACTATGATCGGTATACACTACACTTCGTCAGTGTATACTGCAAAATGCTTCCTTTACCGACAACACTGCTTTGTATCTTTCAGCTCTATTCTTCATCTTAGATGAATACAACATAATAAAGTCAACATCATATGATCATAGACTCATCAACAAGTTACTCAGTGAATTCCTTTTCTTCATCTATGATGTACATCTTCTCATGTAGATTTCTCTATTCTTCATCTCTTCCACCTTTCTTCAGATGTATCGGTAGTAACTTACAAGATAAGTATTGTCAAGCTAGTTGACATCAATGATAATATAATGTTGATTTAATCATATTACACATCTAATCAATAACTCCTCAGTGATCTTTAATCATATATTCTTCAATTAGATTCCAACAATCTCTCCATCTAAATTAGTTGTAGTCTAACAATCTCTCCCTTTGGCATTGATGGCAACTCAAGTAATATGAAATATACCATACACATATCAAACATATATTCTACAACTCTGTGAACAAATACTGTAAGTTGAATAGACTTAATATGTTTAATCACTACGTTACTTAAACAACATTAGATAATATAGCTTTACCATTCTGTAGTTGTGATCCTTTCAGTTCTCTATTTTTGCTTCTGTTATGTTCTGTAACTGATCTTCAATACTCTATCTCATTCATTGTCTCTCCCTTAGATAGTTCTCCATCGGTGTCTCTCCATTTCATATTATTTATCTCTCCCTTTGACAACAATGCCAAAGAGACAAATAAACAAACAATTCTATCTTCCTCTGTATCTCTGTATACTTATATCCCAATCGGTTTCAATTCTTCAAACTTAATCACAACCTTGAACATGATTCAAAGTGTGAACTATGTTGCATCAACATGTGTGATCTTCTGATAAGAGTAGGCTGATGCAACATCCAGATCACCTTAGTGACCGATAGATAGGGGACGAACCGCAAGTCTAGTCCTCAAGTATTCAAATGTGTCCTTCGGTAGAGGCTTTGTAAAAATATCTACAAGTTGTTCTTTAGATGAGACAAATTCCAATTTCACTTGCTTTTCCTGCACTTGTTCTCTTAAGTAATGATACTTAATAGATATATGCTTTGTTTTCAAGTGCATCACAAGATTCTTTGATATATTTATGGCACTAGTGTTGTCACAATATATGATCACTGGGTCAGTGATTACCTCATTCATCCCTTCCAACACTTGCTTAATGTAGGCAATGTTTGAACGGTTAGTAGCAACAACAACATTTTATGCTTCAGCTGTAGACTGAGAAATACAAGCTTGCTTTTTACTTGTCCAGGTTACAAGTCTTTCACCAAAGAAAAATTCTCCTCCGATGGTGCTTTTTCTATCATCCACATTTCCAGTCCAATCAGCATCGGTGTAAACTTTTAGTTCAAACTTTCCTTCCTTAGGATACCATAATCCATAATCCTTTGTTTTCTTCAGGTATCTTAAGATTATTTTAGTAGCACTCATGTGAGATTCTCTAGGATTAACAAAAAATCTAGCAACAATTCCTACATCATGTACTATATCTGGTCTATTGTGAACTACATACATTAATTTACCAATCATGGATCGGTAAAGTGTCTGATTTACCTTTGTCATTTCATCCTCCTTTGTCAATTTGCATCTAGTAGCCATCGGTGTTCCCACAGGTTTAGCATCTTCCATGCCAAATGTTTTCAGTACTTCCTTTATGTATTTAGATTATGTGATGAATATCCCATCACTCTGCTGAATCACTTGTAGTCCAAGAAAGAACTTAATCTCTCTGAACATAGACATTTCAAATTCCTTTTGCATTTCATTAGCAAATGATTTACACACATGATCTGTACCTCCAAAAATAATGTCATCAATATATATTTCAACAGTAATAATAGTGTCATCAGTGTCACCTTTCAAATACAAATTGTTGTTTGCACTTGTTCTAACAAATCCAATACTTAACAAGTAAGTATGCAGTCTTTCATACCATGCTCTTAGTGCTTGTTTCAAACCATACAAAGCTTTATGAAATCTACATACCATGTCTTTGTTGACTGGATCAACAAATCCTTCAAGTTGTTCAATGTAGACTTCCTCTTCAAGTATACCATTCAGAAAAGATGATTTCACATCCATTTGATAGACTTTCAATTTCTTATGTGCAACATATGCAAGTAGCATTCTAACTCCTTCCAATCTAGCAACAGGTTCAAATGTTTCACCTTAGTCAATGCCTTCTTCCTGTGCATGTCCTTTGCAAACTAATCTTGCTTTATTTCTTGTAACTTCACCATTTTCATTCAGTTTATTCCTGAATATCCACTTAGTACCGATAAGATTCTTATCTTTTGGTCGGGGTACTAAGGACCAGGTTTTGTTCTTTTCTATTTGCTCTATTTCTTCCTCCATTGCTTTGACCCATTCTTCATTCTCTAATGCAACTTTCACAGTTTTAGGTTCAAATTCACAAACTAGACATGTACCTTGTCTTGTTTTGCTTGTAGTCTGCATTTTAGCATGTCTGTCTCCAATGATTTGTGTCTCAGGATGATGTCTTCTGATAAAAATAGCCAGAACTTGGTCTCTCATTTCTCGCTCATCCTGTTCAGGTTGATTTCCTTCCTCGATAGCTTCATCTTGTTCATCAGTTTGTGATGCCTGTTGTCCTGCATTGTTTCCTTGCTGACAGGTTGACACAGCCTGCGGCGTTGGTAAATACTCTAGATGTTCAATGTAAGTGAATCTACCATAGTCTTCTGGTTCCTTTGTGCTTTCTTCTATGTTCTTGTCATCAAACTCATCAACACGAACATTAGTACTTTCAACTATCTTATTTGTAACCTTATTCAGACATTTGTATGCTTTACTTGTAGTGGAATATCCCAGAAATATCCCTTCATCTCCTTAGAATCAAATTTTCCATTTCTATCATCTTTCAAAATAAAGCATTTACTTCCAAAAATTCTAAAATAACTTACAGTAGGTTTGTGTCCAAACCATAGCTCATAAGGTGTTCGGTTGGTATCCTTCTTCAGTTGTACTCGATTAAGAACATACACTGTTATACTAACAGCTTCCCTCCAATATGTCTGAGCAACATTCTTTTGTATCATCAATGTTCTTGCATAGTCAATTATAGACTTGTTCCTTCTTTCAACAATGCCATTTTGCTGAGGTGTCCTTGGTGCAGAGACCTGTCTTTTAATCCCATGCTCATTACAGAAATTAGTAAATTCATCAGAGATAAATTCACCTCCTCTATCAGATCTTAAGCATTTTATTTCTTTTCCAGTCTCTTTTTCTACCTTAGCTTTATACCATTTAAACATCTTAAATGCTTCAGATTTCTCTTTCAGGAACATAATAGTCATCAGTCTAGTATAGTCATCAACAAAAAAAATAAAGTATCTATCACCATAATAACTCTGAGTTCTCATAGGACCACACAGATCCGTATGAACCAACTCAAGTATCTTCTTTGTTGAGTAGTCTTTGCTTTTGAAACTAGACTTAGTCATCTTACCTTTTTGACATTCATGGCACATGGCATGATCAGGTTTTGTCAAGTCAGGCAATCCTCTAACTCTTTTCTTTTTACTAATCTTGATCATGTCGTCAAAGTTCACATGGCATAACCTTTTTGTGACACAACCAAGCATCTTCATCCTTTATTAACAAACAAGAAGACTGATCCATATCAAGATAGAATAGATTACCTCTAGATTGTGTACCAGTTCCGACAAGTCTTCCATCTTCATCATAAATCTTCACCCTTTTGCTCTCAAAAGCTAGTCAGTGGCCTGAAATGTTCAGTTGAGCCACACTTAACAAGTTATAGTTTAGTCCATCTACCCAGTATGCATTTTCACATCTTATTATATCATTGATCATAAGTGAACCTTTACCTCTTACCATACAAGGTGCATCATTTCCCATTCTCATAGATCCTCCATTATATTCTACAAGCTGATCAAACTTTTCTGCATCACTGGTCATATGATGTGTACAACCACTATGTATGATCCATGTATCATTTCTACTTACTTTAGAGATCAATGTTGTTTCTTCATGTTTCTCTTCTTCTTCTGAGTCATCTTTCATAGCAACAAATACAACTTCTATTTCATCATCAGAATCAGATTCAGTTTCAATACCTTCAGCTATGTAACATACCTTTTTGCCTTTATCATCTTGGTTGTCTTTGTTATTGTATTAGTAGCCTCTGTTAACTCTTCTCCCATAGCTTCCTTCAGATCTGTCTTTGGATCTATCTTCATCTTTCTTCTGTGGACATCTAGCAGCAATGTGACCAAATTCTTGACATTTGAAACATGCCAAAGGTAACTTACCTCTATATCTTCCTTTTCCTTTGGGCAATCTTCTAGCCATAAGAGCTCTAGCTCATCAAGTTCATCATCGATATTACCATCACTGTCATCATTCTTATTATTCCTACTAGATTTACCAATCTTTAGAGAGGACATGAAAGTAGATTCAATAGGGGGAACAACACTATTATCAAAATTATTCAATTCAAAGGTTGTGAGTTTACCAATCAAAGTGTCAAGAGTAAGGTTGGATACGGCTCTAGTTTCATGAATTGCAAAGATTCTGATTGCATAAACTGGTAGCAAAGTTCTGAGAATCTTGCTTATCACTGTTTCATCATCTATGACTCCATCAGATGCTCTAATAGCATGTACTACCCCTTTCAGTCTATTTGAGTATTGCACAATGTTCTCACCTTCTTTCATTCTCATATCATCGAATTTGCCCCTCAAACTTTCAACTCGGGCTCTTTTGACATTTAGATCTCCACTGTAAATTAGATTTAACTTGTCCCACATCTGTTTGGAAGTAGTGCATCCTTTGATGTCTTCAAATTTAGCATCGGTACAGGCAGCAACAAGTTCCATCATAGTGATATTATGTTCATGCCTATCTCTTAGTTGATCAAGGGTTAGAGGACCAGTGGGCGGTTGTATGTAGCCATTCTCCATCAATTCTAGTGCATAATTCCCAATTCCAGATATGTGTAGCTTCATTCAGCTCTTCCATATTGCAAAGTTCTCTTTGTTCAATTTCGGTACTTCCCTCTTATACATCTTGAGATCTTTGTGCTTAAGTCCTTAAAACTTTGTTCTACGCAACCACTGCTCATATACCAATTATTAGAATAATTGAGAGGGGAGGGGTGAATCAATTATCCAATGTCCCAAAACAAAATGTATAATTCAAAAAAAAATCTTCAATTTTTTCTCCTCGGTAAACAAAAATACATTCACTATCTGTGCTTTTACCGATTACTAGTCTAACACTTATAATTGTTACCGATCAAATCTAACATGTAATATGCAAAGTATGATAACAAATAAATATCACAATCAACACATAACACAAGAGATTTAACGTGGAAACCCTGTAAAGGGAAAAACCACATGGGACTGGCAACCCAAAAATGTTCACTCTTCTGAAGTGAGGTCCGTGAAGACCCAACCCTATTAAAGGTTTGCAAACACACTGTCAAGTGTGACCTTGTTAGAGGATTTTAAACTAGAAGTTATCATCCAACCAGCATTCACTAAGGGGTTGATAGGATAACAAATGTGTACTCTATAAGCAACATCCTATAAGACTTTCAGAGTCTACTCGGTTAAGAGATTTTGACTATTTACAATGGTTAAATATGTAACAGTAAATGATTTGCCCTAACACAAATTCAATTGCAGATTATAGACCAATATTTAGCTCATTCAAATCCTTCTGATCATTATTGAACTTCAGATTCAATAGTGTATTAACTTACTATCCATCGATAATAACTCTCTATAGCTCGGTAACTATTTTGCAGCTCGGTTCTTACTAACCAGTATGATCATAATTGCATGAAAACTTCTTCACGTGAAATTCCTACAGCATCTACTTCTTCTGGCATTTTTTCATAATGAAACCCTAGTCTCTTATATAGATGAGTAAATCATTTTCTTTCTGTCCATCAGATTTTGTTGCTTAATCATCTTCATTAATTTTGTTGTTTCAAGCTTTCTCAGCTGATGTGTCAATAACTCATTTCAATCTGCTTCGTCAGATCTTCCTTCAATTATGTTAGTCGTCGATCTTCATAACAAACTTTATTTGTTACCTCGTGATCATACACTTTCTAGATCATCAATCTTATCGGCTAAACTAATCATTTAATGCATTCTATTTTTCTCGATTAACAAAGAAATGCGTCGGTGAATACACGCTCTGTTAATACTGTGATCGGTATACACTACACTTCGTCAGTGTATACTGCAAAATGCTTCCTTTACCGACAACACTGCTTTGTATCTTTCAGCTCTATTCTTCATCTTAGATGAATACAACATAATAAAGTCAACATCATATGATCATAGACTCATCAACAAGTTACTCAGTGAATTCCTCTTCTTCATCTATGATGTACATCTTCTCATGTAGATTTCTCTGTTCTTCATCTCTTCCACCTTTCTTCAAATGTATCAGTAGTAACTTACAAGATAAGTATTGTCAAGCTAGTTGACATCAATGATAATATAATATTGATTTAATCATATTGCATATCTAATCAATAACTCCTCAATGATCTTTAATCATAGATTCTTCAATCAGATTCCAACAATCTCTCCATCTAAATCAGTTGTAGTCTAACAATGAAGTTGTATGTATTTGATTTTAGAGTGAAGGGTTGAGTTCTTTACAAGATGAATTACACTTTGAATATCACTATACAACCTTCTATTCTCTTGTGTCATGTTGAATTCCTCCATAAACATTTGACACCAAATCATTTCCTTACTATCATATGTAGCAATAATATATTCTTCTTTTGTCGTTGAAAGTGCTACAACCTTTTTCAATATGGATATCCAATTCAATGTTGTGTCACCTACAATAAAAACATACCCTATAGTAATCCTCCTCATATCAATATCTCCTGCTACATTTGAATCAACATAGCCTTGTAAAATGGAATGAGAGCCTCCAAAACATAAGGGCTAATTTTTAGTACCTCACAGATACCCAAGAATCCACTTTATTTCAGTCCAATGCTCTTTTACAAGCTTGTTCATATACCTACTCACAACTCCCACTATATGTGAAATATCTATCCTTGTATACACTATGGAAAACATCAAGTTGCCAACTATAGAATAGTATGGAACCTTAGACATGTAGTCCATCTCCTTGTGTTTCTTGGGGATCATCTCCTTGAAAATTTTCAAATGACCAGGCAAAGGTGTACTAATAGGTTTTGCATCTTTCATCCAAAATCTATTTAACTCCTCTATAATCACATTAAGAGAATGATAATGTGTGATTTTTCTATCTTTGGTTATCCTCATACCAAGGATTTATTTTACTACATCCAAATCCTTCATAGAAAATGATTGTGCTAATTTATGTTTAAGGTCATTTATATATGCTGCATATTAGACCTAGAAACAAGCATGTCATAAACATATAATAATAGGATAATATACCTACCATTGTCCAATGTCTTAAAATAAACACAATGATCAGAATGAAGTCTACTATAACCTTGTTCATCCATAACCTTATCAAAACTCAAATACCATTGTTGGGGTGCTTGTTTCAACCCATACAAGCTCTTCTTCAACTTGCATGCTAAATTTTCCTTAACTTGACCTCATATCCTTGTATTTGTTGCATATAAATCTCTTCCTCCAAATCTCCATGGATACATGGTGAGTGTACAATACTTGCTTAATCAATTACCAAATACCAACAATTTGTGCTAATAACCTAAAAAATGCTTCTCATTTATACTACTCATCATCATGGCTCTTCATTAATTACTAGTTCAATCACATTCAAAAGCAAGACAAAGATTTCATTTGGTTAGATGGTAAAGGGAACATGAAAAAGAATTTATTGAAATGGACATGGTGCACTATGAATAAGCTAAAGGGAGGTCTGGGTTTGAAATATTTGAGGACTCAATGTATCTCCCTATCTGCCAAGTGGATTTTCAAGGCTTTACAAGGAGATGAACCTTGGAAATTCCTAATTAGGCACAATATCTATAATACGTGCCTAAATAGATGCCTAATTGGGTGGGTCTACCAAAGATCTTATTGTGGGATAGTTATCAATCAGGCATGCTGGATCTTGAGTATTTAAGTCACTGTAGAAGGCATGGGAATTTGTTAGGGGGATGGTCTCTCGGAACTCTAATATTAGAAATGATGGAAAGGTTTGTAGAGAGAGGTCGATTTGAAGAATCTGAATCATATAGGTAGGCCTTTGGCTCTTCTATAAGATTTCTCACCCAAATGTTAGGAAAACTTAGGCATTAAATCTCTCAAGAATAGTATTGTGGATGGATAGTTGATCCCTTGGCCAGATGTTTTTTAAACCTTTGGGATACCCCATACACACTGGAAAACTTATGCAATCCTTAGTGAGTCTTGTAATACACTCTCCCTCCCTGGATGCTATGATTTTGTGGATGATAGATTCTTCCTATTTTATTGGCCCAATGGTACCCTCCTTCCTAATATTAAGGCCAAAGTTATTTACTTTTACCTAGTTGAAAAGGATGTCATTCTTCTCCATATCTCTTCCAGATAGCATTCCTTGTTAGATGTCACTTCTTGGAAAACCATAATCAATAATATATGGTCCATAACCATATAGAACAAGAATAAATATTCCATTTAGATCCTCCTTATGAAGAAATTGCCTATTCTTAAACCTGATGAGGATTTTAATATTTGTTCTGCTTGAAGACTCCCTAAGACTCTCAACCATATTTTCTTTAACTTATTTTTTTCCAAAGAAGTTTGGAAGTTGTTTGGTATCTCAGTGAATGACAATTTCAATTTTATTGATACCATTTGTGGTTATATGTCAGTTCTCAAGAAAGATAACAACTTCTTTTGGTCTATTCTATCCAGTGAAATTATATGGTTACTTTGGAAATCTAGGAATACTGATATTTTTAATGGGCAAGATAGGATGATTACTAAGTCTTATAGGAGACACAACCAATAATGTTGTATGTTAGGTTACAATCACTATGAATTTTTTTGTAGGATCACACAATAAGAGTCTTCTCTTAGGAGACTTTGAATGGTTACACATGGATGAGGAAAGTAAAGGAAAGAACCTCATACGAGATCGGTCTCAACAACTTCATGATAGACTTGGAGGGAAATAGGAATAGGGATAAAAAATATACATGGTGGAGAGGCCTCAACTCCTATGGCAAAGGAAGTACTAGTCCCATTGGCTATAGCTTCCCATGAGGTACCAGTGGCCAAGAAAGTCATGCTTCCAAAATTGGGATAAGTGCAAAGATAGATGGAAGGTAATCTGATGCACTTGTTCCCTTCATTTTGATATTCTATTGTATAGTTTTGATGTATTTTGTACCTCATTTTGTAGTGCCAAATGTCTTTTGTATATCTTATATAGTTGTAAATCAAATATAATGTCTCTCAGTAGGATCATTTATAAAATAGGTTTTTAGACTTAATGTTAGTGTGATACATCCTTATACTAGCTATTGACAGTGGACTCATTTTGAGCTTTGGGCTAGAAATTTTGTAATGGACATTCATTATACACAATAGAAAAAAAAATTGTATTAATATAAATTATTCGATGATACTTTTTATAGGAAGTAAGAATCTATGCATGCATAATATAAACATACAACCTATGTGTAAGCAACCTTTTAATACATGCTCAAAATTTTGAGCAGTTTTTAAAGAGGCCTCCATAAAATTACTCTATGTTCTTTCATTTGCAAATCGTTGTCCTTCCCTAAACATTAAATAGTGAATACATAGCTAAATACTAAATTTCCATCAAGTTAGAACTCTGTTATAACCCAACAATTCTAAAATAAGTCTTAATAAAAAATAATCAGTCCTGTAAGAATTTGCCTAAGGCAATATATCAAGATCTAAAAGGCTAATGAATAGCACAGACAAGAGAGACAAAATGATACAATTAATGAGTTGAATAAATTCAATAATAATTAATAATGAATATAATATATGAGTACAATGTAGATGTGTATGCATATATAGGCAAGGAATGATAACTAGGAGATAAGTAAGAGATAACCTATCACCCACACTAGGTGGAATGACATGTCCACCAAAGGTGGACCATCCTCCATTGTACAATAAAGTATGTGCAAACATGTGCAACAATGTGAGGATGATAATGTGATAAGTGCCCTAAAGGTAGATCTCACATATAAAGTGGAAATGTGATAACAACTATCACCACCTAAAGTGGAATTTCTCCTACACCATGAGCAAGAATAAGATGCAAACTCCTAAGTGTCTAATATGCAAACTACTATGTGTAGACACCAAAATATGTCCTAACACGAACATAATTACCCTTATCCTAGCCAAGTAAATAAATGTTCATTATTTATTTAATAATCCTTACCTTATCCCTAATTAAATAAATTTACATCTATTTAATTAAAATTTAGCCTTATCCTACCTTTAATAATTAAATAAATTTATATTTATTTAATTAGAATTCTCTTTATCTCATATCCTTGATTAAATAAAGTTACATTTATTTAATATTATTCTATCCCATTTCCAAAGAGTTTAATTAGTTCCTAAATTAATCAAACCAACCCAACCCATTTCCCCTCACCCACTTGCATCTTAACCCTTCATTTAATTAAGTAAATGAATTTGTTTACTTAATTAATCAATTTTGAATGGTCAAACCTTTATCCACTTGGCCTCCACCTCATTTCCACATCATTGATCCTATGCAATCCTAGCCCTTCATCCAACTTTGAATCCCAACCATTCATTGCTCTCAAAAATCTATAAATGGAGAGCCCTCCCCTAATTTCCATAATAAGGATTTTTCATACATTGAACTATGCTACAGGATTGTGAGCAACCACCTACCTCTCCAACAACAATCATCCACACATAGTATTTTTGAAGTTTGCATTGCATATTTGGTGTTGTAGTTTAGTTTCTTATTCTTCATTTGATCACATTTGTATGCATGCTTTCCATATCATATTGAGGTGTATGTGATAATGTAGGAATAAGTTTGGTTTCTTAAACTTGTTCTTTATTTGCATTTTACATACTACAGTTTGGCACGCCCGGTGGGACCCACTTTATGGGTCATTTTGTGTACTAATCTTCTAATGTGTGTTTTTGTGTATTTTTGGAGATGTTGAGCTTGTAGGTTGAAGGATTTTCTAAGGATCATTTGAAGGTCAAGTTTCACATGGAGCCAAAAATCACAAAAATAGTCTCACGAACACATTTGGGGCAAGCAAGAGAATACTTTTGATATATAAATTTTTATATTTTGCTCATTTTATTTTTTAACAAGTTGTAGGAAGTATACTTAATGAATATATCTCTTGTTTTTATTTGCATATCATCACGAGCATTTGAAATATATTGATTTATGTTTTATTTCAAAAATTTAAAATAAATTTTCATTTGAATACTTGTCTCTATTTCTTTTTTATATGTTTAAGTGTGTGTGTGTGTGTGTGTGTGTGTGTGAGTCTATATATATATATATATATATATATATATATATATATATATATATATATATATATATATATATATATATATATATATATATGAAAATAAAATACATATACATATATATTAAAAAAATAAAAAAATAAATAGGGATGACCCTGTAGTGCAACGGTAAGCTGCGAGCCTCTCAACAAGGAGGTCTTGGGTTCGAGTTTTCTTGAGCCCCATGTTGTTTTCAGCTTCGACCCATTACCCATAAAAAAATTAAATACAAGCCAAAAAAATATGTTTATATATGTAAGGATATATATAATTAAATAAACAAAAAAATAAACCAAAAAAAAAGGCAGCGCACGGGTTGCACACATTTATGAGACTGTGCACAGGCACAGTCCCCCACAAAACCCACGCACAAAACAAGAAAAAATAAAACAAAACCCCTCTGCCCAAAACAAAAAAATTATTATTATTATTTTTTAAATTTATTTCAATTACGCCTAGTTTAAAAAGTTTATTTATTTTTCTTTTTAAATAGGATTTTTAACTTTTTCTTTTTTGTGTAGGTTCAACCCATGGTCATATGGGTGACCAGGGGCTCAATTAAAACTTCAGCCCCTATTTTTCAAATTGTGGTCACCTGGGGCCTAGGGGCTGACTACCAAGGGTTTATCTTAGCCCCTTCCTCCTTACAAACACAAAGAAGTCATCTCACAAAAATGAGCATAAGTTTTGCATATGAGCTTCAATTTTCAAAATTCAAGAACTATTGGAAAGTTGGTTCCAACCTCTATCCAAATCTATACGTCATTTATCCATATTCCTCTCTAAAAATTGGGTGCACATGTTCAAATTTGACCTTTCTTTTTGAACTTCAAACGCTCATATCTTGTGCGTACAAAATCATTTTTTAGCAATTTTTTTAAAAATATATCAGAAAAATGTAAGGAATCTATTTTGTAATTAATTTTAGCTTTGGGCTATCTGTTTGAAGTATTTTCCACACATTTTCAATATTGGGCTTAAAATAAACCTATACATTTGGGTTTGGAGCTAAAAAAGAACAAGTGTATTTTAAACCCCAAGGCCACTTATGTATTATCTCATCTCGCACCTTCAGGTGATCTTGAGTGCACAAGAAATAAGTGGTCTTGTTGTCATTTTTTAATAAGCCTGCTTGAGGATTTGATCACCTTAAGGGAGGACCTCAACTCCCGTGTTCTGGTGGAGTATAAATATTGAGAGGTGAATCTCAAGACACCTCTCTTGGAAGTAGAATCTTGTAACTCTTATCTAAGCCCCAAAGAACTTTATACCTTTTGGAAGTGAAGGTGGAGATTGGGTTACCATCTCCTCCCATCTATGTGGCATTATTCTCTTTCAATTATGGATTTGGGCCTCACATACCTTGCATATATTGAGGACATACCCTAGTTGAAGATTGAATAGGGTTGTTGGTGTGTTTGATGTGCTTGAATGTTTAAATTTGTCTTCCCAATTTAAAGAGGAAAGTAAAGGGGGACACACCATCCAAATTAAGCCTTAGAAATTTTGTATTGTATATGATTTCATTATTTGTTTTGCATGTTAAATAAAAAAAATCTTTTAAAAAAAAGATAAAATTCAAAAATCTAAAAAATCACAAAACTTTGAAAAATAAAAATAAAATCATAAAATCCAAAAATCCAAAAAATCATAAAAATTTAAAAAATCCAAAGAAATCATAAAATTAAAAAATCATAAAATCCAAAAACATCATAAAGTTCAAAAATCCAAAAAAGCATAAAATTTGAAAACCCAAAAACATCATAAAACTTAAAAGTCCAAAAACACCTCAAAACTCAAAAAAATCAAAACATTTCAAAAACAACAAAAACAATTCTTGTTTAAGTCTAGTTTTCCTCTAAGTGAAGCTTTCAACGTCATCTCCACATCACCTCTCTCATCTCTCATCTATCATCTATCATCATCATCATCATCATCATCATCATCGTCATCGTCGTCGTCATAATTCTTATCCTAATCACCTTCTTATTTGTTCTAATCATTCTCCATATCCTAATCATCTTTCATTTTTATTATTCTTCTTAATCATCCTAATCATTCCTCTAATCCTAATCACACCTAATCCATTCATAATACATCATTTAGGAACCTAATCCTAATCATTTTTTCCTAATCCAATCAAGGTCCTAATCATCCATCTTATCCTAATCATCATATAAATCATTTCATCATCTTCTTAATCATTCAATCAAGGTCATCATCTTCATCCTCATCATCCTTCATTATCTAAATCAACATCCACTTCCTTAATCCAATCTAATTACATCATCATCATTGTAATCCAATCCACTTGTCAATCTCCTATCATTCCAATCAAATACTAATTCAATCCATCTACCCCTTCACCCAAAACCAATCACCCATTATTCATTCACTTGTCTTCAAACATCCCTCATTTATCTTTCAAATTTCATCAATTTTCAATCCATATCTTAATCTACATCATCCTCCAATCCAAATCCAAATCCAAAGCCTCTCATCTAAACATTATGAATATGGATTTGTTTGATAAAATGGTTATGGACTTTCAAATTCCAAACCCTAATCCTCAAACCATACCTCCAATCCAACCAACCTATCAATCACATCCATCTAACTCATACATGCCTCACAACAATCCAACCCCTCACTACTCATATCTCTCATCACAACCCACTTACCAAGTTAATACCATAACTCCACATCCATCTACCATATCCCCATCCATTCTACCTCAACATAACATATCCAATCCCAATCCATCTTACATTTCTTATCCTTCCTCTACCTTTGACAAGGGAAGTCCATCTCATTATTTTTCACCCACATATGATTCCCTCCATCACCAACATAATGCCTCCAACATACCCAATCTTTCCCAAGAGATTGAAGAGCTTCAAAACATTGTCCATAGATTACAAAATGGGGGCCAAAATTTTTTTTTATATATTTGGAGATATATGTCCTTCCCCCTTTTTTCAAATCCATAATCCTCATCCCCCATCCAACCCCAATCCTCCACTTACTCCCTGACACATTAAGCTTAATTTTGAAAACCATGATCCTAATCCTTCACATAATCTAACTCCTCCTAAATCCACATCATTCCCACCTTGCAAGAAGTTATTCATTAATTGGGACAAAATACTAGCAAAGGAGTCTCAATCCCCAACTCTAAACAAAGTTGTTTGATCTCCCCAAGCCATGGACCCACCTTTATTCCCTCCAAATCAAGACACACCTAATTCTCTAGAGTCTTATGAGTCTTCCATCTCTTCATCCACCCAAGTTGAAGCTTCCATTTCCTCCACCATATCATCCTCACAAGTCAAAACATTTCAAGACCTTGTTCTAATGCATGCTAACATGGATTCATCTCCTCCTCTAGATCTAAACATTCCTCCATCCCATGATACCCTTATATCTCAAGATCAATTTATCCCTCTTAATACACCTCATGGTGCCTTTTTTAATCAATATCAAGATATCCTATCCACCCCATCCAATGATCCCCTTTCATGTCAAGACTTAAAATTCACTTATCTTCCACTTCTTGAAGATATTCCTTATATCCAATGCACTAATCCTCCTTCACGTCAAGATCAAATTACTCCATCTCATGATTTCATCCCCTTCACTTCATTATATGATAGCCTTCCATCTCAAGATCAATTCATCCATTCCACTCCACCACATAATCCTCTCTGAAGTCAAGATCAAAGTACCCCTTCATCTCCATGTGATGATCCTAATCCTTCACAAAATCCCATGACACCTATCCAATCCATCCACGAACCACATAAATCTAAGCTTGGTTCCTCCACCTCTATCCAAAATGGCTTCCTTCAAGAGATTATCATTCCTCCCACCTCTCATTCCCATTTACTTGGACTCACATCTTGTTTTCAAAATAATAAATATCTTATTGAACAAAGAGTGTCTCAATATGTTGGTAAATCTTCCACCCCTTCCATGTCTAAAATTATTCCATCTAAACTCAAATATTCCCATCCCCCATTTTCCAAATCCATTTTGGGCCCATATGTCCAAAATTATATTCCTTCCTCATCCACATCCAATTTGGGTCCTTATGTCCCAAAACCAAACCCTTCACCCCTTCCATCCATTTTGGGTCCTTACATACATCCATCCATCATAGCCAAGTCCACCACTCCATCACCTCAAATCCCTAATAAAGATCAACAAAGACAAACATCCTTGAATCCCTTCCAACATTCACCCTCCACCATTCCATCCATAAAATCTCCAAACCATCCATCCTCATGCACCCATACCATGGCTAATGGAAGCAAATTGGATCCCAAAGCTAAAAAGCATAAATCCAAAAATCCACAAAAATACAATGATCAAAATGTCCCATCTAAAAGACATGTTCAAGAAAATAAAAATAGTATACAAAAGAAATACAAATTCAAAAGGTGACAAAGGCCCAAAATGAAAAATATAAAAACCATGTGGATTCCCAAGCTGCTCATTGAAGAAATGCATCTCAAATAAAAATCCAAATTGGCATCCAAACTTTCTAACCCAAAAACTTCCTCTACTTATAAGTCCTCCAATCCTCCATCTAAAATCCCCAATCTTCCAACTCTATTTTGGGTCCTTATGCACCTAAATCCACTATCCTAAGTCCATCATCCCCTTCATCTATTTTGGGTCCTTATATCCCAAAATCCAAAAAAATTCCTCCATCTCCTTCAAAATATCCTCCTCCACTACTCCACCCCCTTCAAGGTGTGTGCCAATGACGATCTTTCCAACTCCCTCATAAATTTATTCACCAGTCTTCCAAACCCCCATCCATTGTATCCCTATCCTTCCACACCCATCCACCTATTTAATACAATATTTTTCATAAATCATTATCCTCCATCCCCCCAATACATTTCATCCTCCATCCTACCAACATCTATGAGCATATATCCAAAATGCCTTGATACTATATAAGAAAAAAAAAGAAAAAAAATATATCAAGGGATACCACCCATGGAACTAGATGCTTGAGTCCTTCCACCATCTTCCTATCACATATCCATTGTCTTCTAAATACAATTATACATACATTCACTTATCCTCATCCCCTTTCACTCTACACTTGGGAGAAAGCTCCATCCATTTTATGCTACCATACATATCTTGCATATCCACTATCCACCATCCATTATCCTATCTAAGTCCATCATCCTCTTTTTCCTATCTTTGATCTTGACTATCCTATTAATTCTATCCATCCATATGTACCATCAATGTTCCTTAGTCATTATCCATCCACTATCCATTATCCTTTATAAGTCCATCCATTTTCACATATTTGACCTTGATATCCTTATCCATATCCACCATGTCATATTTGTTATCCATCCACCTTCCCCTTTCATAACTTTTCTCTTGATTAAAGGTAGAGTAAATAAAACAACAAAAAATAATCCATTCATGCTTTGGACAATATATAAGCCGTCATTCCCTCCATGCATATCCCTTGCACACTATCCATCCATTTCATTCATCCTTTATCTATGATCTTTCCATTTATTCTCCTACCTTTAGTGTGGGGCATTTAACTCCTTTGCAACATAGTCCTTGGGTCCTTATCCACTTTTTTCCATATTTTAATCCCCCATATCCTATCACCCTCCATTTCATCCCTTTATCTTCCATCCATAAAATCTCTGCATCCCCCTTTCCTTTACCATGCCTTGGTTCTCTGTTATCATTGGTCCCAATCCATTCTATCTACTATTAATCTTTCAATTTAAACCCATCTAATCTATTTACTTTCTTTCTATCTTATTCAATCTAATCCATTTACAATGCTCTCATCTTATCTAAACCATCTTATCTTCCAATCCCATTCTATCCAATCTACTCATCCAAAATAAATAAAAGAAAATAATAGAAAAAAAAAATTCAAAAATCTTTATAATCCAAAAAATCCCAAAAGAGTCCAATAATTTGCAATCAATACTAATCCATGCAATCCAATCTTATAATATAGCACACCAATCTTTAATTAATATATCATCTTGATCCAAATCAGTTGACAATCCATTGATCATTTTCCATCAACTAACCATCATGGAATGTGTCCTTCCCAATCCTTTGGATGTGCATTGTTCTTATCATTAACTTTTCCATCCTCAATCAATCAATCCATAAATTGGTTTTTAGCTTGATTAGGGGAAATTTTTTGGTTTTTTGTGCATGCTTTCTTGTTGCTTGTATGTGTTAGCATTTTTTTAATTTATGATGGTCTTTGCATCCTATTATCACAAGGCATTGTGGTCTTCCATATCATGGTGCCATAAGGCACGTGACTGTATCTGATCTCTTTTTTTTTTATCATGTAATGGACACATTTTCATCTTGGTCCCTCATACCTTGGTGCATAGTGTCAAGTACAATATCAAACCTAGGTTTCTCATATCACTACAACATGAATATCTTCTATTCTTTTTTTCATCATCATCATCCTTTTCCCTTTCCTTCCACACTCCTATACATTTTGAAAGCACATATGTGTTCTCCAAACCCACCTTTCCTCTCAATGGGGCATGTAACTCCCTCCTCATCATCCTTCCTCATTCTACCTGTAACTCGAACATCATACTACTAGTCTTATCCCTTTTATCCATGATGTTTTATTCTTCTTTGATATAACATAACTTTGTGATCCTACATCAAAGAGGGGCAAAATGTAGACACCAAGATTTGTCCAAACACGAACACAATTACCCTTATCCCACCCAATTAAATAAATGTTCATTATTCATTTAGTAATCCTTACCATATCTCTAATTGAATAAATTTACATTTATTTAATTAAAATTTAGCCTTATACTACCTTTAATTAAATAAATTCATGTATGTTTAACTAGAATCCTCTTTATCCCCTGTCCTTGATTAAATAAAGTTACATTTATTTAATATTATTATATCCCATTTCCAAAGAGTTTAATTGGTTCCTAAATTAATTAAACTAACCTAGCCTATTTCCCCTCACCCACTTGCATCTCAACCCTTCATTTAATTCAGTAAATGAATTTTTTTACTTAATTAATCTCTTTCCTCCCACTTGGAATTAAACAATACATTTAATTCTATTTGAGCACATGGCTCCTAACTTTAACCCTCACCTAGCCTCACTTCTCTAACCTAACCCATCCTTCTAACTCGAACCAACCCACTTGCCCACATATTAATCCTAATCTCCCACCTAATCGCTCCCTAATCATTTTCTAATCAAATGGATTAGCAAACCCAAGTCAACTCTTGTCCCCACATGTGTACTTACCTTAAGCCACTCAAGTCTTACACATTTGTCTCCCACTTTCTCCTTGAGATTTTCTCACACATGTGTGAGTTTTTTTGGGCCTTACACTTTTACACCTTTGTCCCCTCTCTTCTTCCAAAGTCTCTCACACATGTTTGAGAAACCTTGGGCCTTTCAACTCTTACACTTGTCCCCCACTTGGCATTTATTATCCCACTCCTTAAGGTTTCTCACACATGTGTGAGCAACTCATCCCTTTTGATTTGTCAAACCTTTATCCACTTGGCCTCCACCTCATTGCCACATCATTGATAGTATAAAATCCTAGCTCTTCATCTAACTTTGAATCCCAACCATTCATTTCTCTCAAAATCTATAAATGGAGAGCCCTCTCCTCATTTCCATAATAATGATCTTTCATACATTGTTATGTTGCAAGATTGTGAGCAACAACATACCTCTCCAACAACAATCATACACACTTAGTATTTTTTAGGTTTGCATTTCATATTTGGTGTTGTAGTTTATTTTCTTATTCTTCATTTCATCACATTTGTATACATTCTTTCCATATCATATTGAGGTGTATGTGATAATGTAGGAATAATATTAGTTGCTTAAGCTTGTTCTTTATTTGCATTTTACATACTACACTATGTATGCATTATCCTAAGTAAGGTTAAGTAAAGTGTAACTAGGAATATAATTAATTACACCAACACCCCCCTTAAGTAAAACTTAGGGGATGTGCTGAAGTTAATACTACTAGATGACAATGTAAGATGGGTCTCATCTATGAGGCCATTTTAGGTACCCATGTACAATATGTAAGTGCAAATGCAATTTAATATCTCAAAAAGTGGAGAAAGGGAGAAAACCCAGTGGGACATAATTCCCTACCAAAAGAGAGATGAATACATAAGATAAATATCAAAGAAGTATGAGAAGGAAAAAAACTCATACGAGGAAAAATTCCCCACCATAAGAGAGAAGATTTCAAATAACTCCCCTGGTGAAATATTTTGAACCCCCAAGAGAGCTCACAACTGAATATACTTTCTCTCAATGAAGGGTTTTGTAAAGATGTCTTTAGTTTTCTCTATTGTAGGACAATATCTCAAGTCAATGGCATGCTCCTGTATCAGCTTCAAATCACACTCTAATTATCATAATGAATGACTATAGGTCATGCAATGCTGAAACCAAACTTTTTTAGGATATGCTGAAGCCAAATATCCTTTATAGATGCATTAGCAACCCCTCAATACTCAGGCTCAGTAAAAAAGAGAGCAGTAGCATGCTTCTTCTTACTCTTCCAACAAATAGGGCTTGAACCAAGATGAAAGTTGAAACCTAAAGTAGACTTATGATCACCAAGATCACCAACCCAATCTGAGTCTGTTTATCAAACCAAGTATAGTCCAATATTTGTTGAATGGTGAATCCCATATGCATGTGTACCCTGTAGGTATTTGGCTTCCTTCCAATGAATCTCAGGTGTCTCTTGCATGAAACAATAAAGCATTCAAAATGTAAAAGATATGTCACAACATGTATGATTCAAGTAGATGAGGCTACCTATAAGTTTCCTATATAATGTGGCATCAACAAGTGGTGTGGAACACTTAGCCTCAAGCTTGACATTTGAGAAAGGGATTAAATGCAGGCTTATAGTCACTCATGCAAAATCAAGCCATCAAGTCAAGACCATACTTGGGCTAGGAAATTATGATGTTTGTTGAGAACTGTGTGATCTCAATGCCAATTAAGTAGTGTAATAAGCCCAAGTTTGTCATAGCAAATATGTCCTATAAAGAAGACTTAACATTGTCAATGATGGATGAAGTACTTTCGGTTATGACCAATTAATCAACATAGAGCACAAGTATCAAGTGAGAGTCATCCTATCATAAAATGTAGGCATTCAAATTTGAATGACACCTAATAAACCCTACTTAGAGAAGAAAGGAATTCATCTTGGCATACGAAGACCTAGGAGCTTGTTTGAGGCCATAGGTAGACTTTTTAAATCTACAAACCAAAGAAGTATCTTGTATGAATCCCTATGGTTTCTCCATATAAATATCCTCATGAAGATCCCCATGTATAAATGCACTCTTTGCATCCATATGATGTAAAACCC
This sequence comes from Chamaecyparis obtusa, assembly GCA_027943335.1. NCBI lineage: Eukaryota > Viridiplantae > Streptophyta > Pinopsida > Cupressales > Cupressaceae > Chamaecyparis > Chamaecyparis obtusa. Next base: position 181,943 of record BSBK01006515.1, read on the forward strand.
AACCATGAGCTGCAACAATAATAAGTGTCAAACAAATGGAGTTCATATTAGCTAGGATTGCAAAGGTTTCAGTATAGTAAACACCTGGAACATGTGAGAAACCTTTTGCAACAAGCATAGCCTTGTACTTATCCATAATTCCATCCATTGCAAACTTGGTTCGATATGTCCATTTATATTGAACTATCTTTCTTCCCTTGGGATGAGGAACCAAGTCCCATGAGTGATTCATCGTCAAAGAGTTATACTTTTCCTCCATGGATAAGTCCCACTCAGGAACTCCTAAAGATTCCTAAAATGATTGTGGATTAGAAGCAATTGCAATGTAAGCATGTGGAAATAATTTATGTTGTGACCTTGTCCTTTGAGTGTCTAAAGGATCTCCCACAAGTAAACCTGTTGAATCAAGAGCCTGTTGATCCCAACAAGGTCTAGTGGAAGAAGATGAATAAAGAATATCCTCAACTATAACTGGACCCTGTGAAGGTAGAACCCTATAAGTCAAGGTTGAGGGAGTATCATCATCTAAGTCACTATAACTTTCTATAATGGAGGAAGGAAGATGAGTAGTAGAGGCCAAGCTAGGATAACTTTCCTCAAATTGAAATCTCCTCTCTATGAAAATCTCATGTGTCTCTAGATCCATAATTCTAAATGCCTTAACACTTCTAGGATATCCAACAAATATGAAAGACTTACTTTGAGGTTCCAATGCCTTGCATTTCTGTGGAGGCATGTGTGCCCAAGATAGACAAACAAATCCTCTAAAGTGTTTCATAGCCAGTTTTATACCACACCAAACCTCAAAAGGAGTGATTCCATTGATGCTTTATGAGGAAGTTGATTTTGTATGTGATTAACACCACTTATAGCTTCTAACCAAAAAGATGGATCAAGAGACTTATCATTAATCATGTAGCTAGCCACTTCCTTAAGAGTTTTATTCTTCCTTTCTACAACACCATTCTGCTATGGAGTGAATGCAACTGAATGCTAAAGATCAATCCCCTCAAGTGTACAAAAGTCTATAAGTCTTTAGTTCACATATTCCTTTCCATTGTATGTTCATAGAAACTTGATGGTTTCCTTCATTACTTCTCAACATGAGCCATGAAGGTGAAATTTTTGTCAAAAAATTCACTCTTATGACTAATAAAGTAGACCCATGTAAAGTAAGAATGGTCATCAATGAAGGTGAGGACATAATGGGCCTTGTTGAATGATGATACTAGAAATAACCTACTACATCACTATGAACTAACTCAAGAACAATTGATTCTTTCCAAGACTTCCCTTCTTCAAAATTCTCTTCTAGATGCTTTCCCATGGAACAACCTAAACATACACCCTCATAAAACTTGACTCTAGGTAGACCTTTGACCATTTTCTTACTGCTAAGCTGCTAAAGATAGTGGTAGTTGAGATGTCCAAACCACTCATGCTATAACTTACTTTTTTAATTTGAATATTTCAACAAGACTTGAGAAGGATACTTAGGCACAAAGTGGGGGAATCAATAAAGCCTTGTGTCATGATTATCTTTTCGGGAAATGCAACCAAAACATCATCCTTAAGATTTTTTACCACAACTGAATCAAGAAGGAACTCACCTTTATTTCCACCTTAATAGTGAGTGATTTGGTAAATTGAAAGGATATTGGTGCTTAAGTTAGGAACATAAACAACATCTTTGAATGCTCTAATTTCCATCTCAACTTGACCTTTCCCTTCAACTTCCACTTGAGTATCATCTCCTACAAAGATGCGAGGCATCTTAGATGGATGTAAAGACAAAAAATACTCCTTTGAAGAACCCATATGATGAGTGGCACATGATTAAAGAATCCATTCCTCTAAAGAACTTATAGTTCCCACAAATGCTTTCCCTTTTCCTTTTGAAGTAGAAGATGATGAATCCTTGGAAACATTTGGTATATTGATTTTGTTCTTCTTAAGTAAGTTTCCAACTCAATTAATGGAGATCCATGACTAGCTGGTGTGCTTTGGGAGGTGATAAGTCATCCCTTAAAGATTGTACCTATAACCCTATCCTTGTTTCCTCACTTCCATGGGCATGTTTGTTGGCTTTGTGTACTTGGTTTTTGTGTTGTTTGTGCTTGGTGTCTTTCTTTTATTTGTGTATGTGTGATCGTTTATTTCCTTGTTTGTATGTTAAGTTTGTTTCTTTGTCATGCGTATTGGTCATGGATATTGTGTCTTGGGATGCATCAAATTTCATGTGTGTGATTTTATAGAAGATAATATTAAACCTAGTAGTGATGGGGTGGTTAATGGTCATCAATGCAAGAATTTGGAGGTGGATAATTCTTTGGGAAATAACCAATTGAAGAAATCATACAAAGCCATTTTATTGGTAGAAGAGGGTGAAATCACATGTCAATTATCTGCATAATTCAATGGAGGAATCATGGCACTCAATGGAGTGGGACTAGAAGGATTATTGGAGCCCAACAAACATGGAGGTTGAGATGGAGGCATTATCACCAATGGAGACTCTAGAGGGGGATAGAATGGTAAACCTTCTCCTTCTACATTGAAAATCCTCTCCCTAACTCCCAATAATGATATGTTGAAGGATTTTAATAGTGAGAAGAATAGAATAAGAAGTGTTGTACTTTTTGTGTGCATGGATTCTAAATCTCTACCTTCCAAAAGGTTTTTTCAAGAATGGATTGCTAATGGTTGCAGTAAAAAAATTGGAATATATGTTAGTTTCTGTCATATGATGCATAATGGTTTATTCGTTGTTGCATTCAAAACTCATTGCATGCAGGAAAGGGTGCTAAAAAAGGGTTTTGTAATGTGGGAAAATATCTTTTTTGATAATTCCCATGGTCTCCCAAAGGGAACATGGACCAAGTCATTACTAATTTGATGCCTAATTGGATAGAAATTAAAGGGGGTCCTTGCAAAATTTTCGTAATTCTTGCCTCAAATTTTGAAACCCCTAGGTAATGTGGTGCAAATTGAAGAGTCTAGGATTACTCGTATGTACTTGAATGATAGGATTTTGATTGTTCTTAATCGAAAAGTTGATATTCTTGAAAATAATTCTCTTAGCATTAAAGAGGATGTGTTGTGTTGGGATATTAATGTTCTTGGAAAATTAAATGCTTGCTTCCATTGCAAGCGGAATGACCATAATAGAAAAGATTGCCCAATTTTGAAAAAACCCAATAATGAGTTTTTTAATGTCACTCAAAACCTTATTCCTAAAAAGGATGTTCAACCCATCAAAGATTATGGTAACCTAGTTCATGAGAGAAGTAAAATTTATTCAAGGCTCTCGAAGGAGGCCAATAGATTTATTAAAAACTTAGAGGATGGTCAACCTTCTTACGAGAGAGTGGATACACCCAAAAAAATTCACCATCTCCTTGAAAAACCTTCTATTTGAGGATGAATTAGATGTGATTCTAGCCCATTCCTCAGATAAAGGTAGAAACCAGGGTGAGGCTTACCATGATATCCTAATGGGGATGATGGGCCAAGAAATCTTAATGCATAATAATTGGCTCTGGCCATAATCAATGAAAGAGAATAGACATTTAAGAAACTTAGCCTTGCCCCATCTAATGATGATAATTTAGTGTTAGAAAAATGTGATGTTGTGAGAAATGAAGTTTCTATTGTTAACATAGAAGTGGGTATGCTTGATTCCATGCAAAAGGAAGAGTCCCCCACTTTTATAGAAGTTATAAAGAAAAAGAAGAGAAAATGTTTAGACCATTAATCTATCTCTAATGCCAATGGTGATAAGTCTACTTTTGAAAAAGGTGGAGACCTCCCAGATTGTTTCAAAAGACTATATAAGAACTTTGAACCTTGCTAGTTGGAATGTGCAGGGGTTAGAGATGAGGGATGGGAAATTTGTTGTGAGATACTGGTGTAACAAAATGGTGCAGAAAGATATTATTTGCCTCTAGGAAATTAAAGTTATTGGATACCAGGCTATAACCACCCTAAATTTTATATGGAACCAGACAAAAGACTTTACCTCTAAACATGAAAGAGGAAAAGTGGGGGGGGGGGGGATCTATTCTTGTTGGCCCTTCATGATCTAACTTGGTTATTAAATTTGGTATCTCCCCTTAAAAAAAACAAGTTGGATAGTATTGAAACATCAAGGGAAAGACATTAGTATTTGCAACATCTATGCTTCTAATGATTACATGGAAATGGTTGTGTTATGGGGGTAGCTATCCACTTCCCTCCCTAAGGCACATTGGATCCTCATAGGGGACTTCAATGTGATTGAATATAGAGAAGGTAAGAAAGGTGGCATTAGACAATAATGGAAAGGAAATGAAATTTTTTTTTGGGCTAATTACAAGAGGTGTCTGAACAAGCTTGACCCCTTAGAAAAGAAGAAGGATATATCTAAGGGTATATAGTTTACATGGTGTAATAATAAAGGTAACAAAAAAGATTTTTGTAGACTTGATAGGATGAATGTGGATGTGTCAATATTATCCTTCAAAGATGTTGAACATAATAACCCTATTAGTGTGACCCCTGCTACTATGTCTGATCACTCTCTAATTTATGCCAAGATAAACATTGATTTTTCCAGCCATCCTATTAGGAGGGAAAAAGGTAATAAGTTGTTTAATCTTAACACCTCTCTTCTTAAAGATGATGATAATATAGCTACCATCAAAATGGCCATGTGCCTTCCTAAGTTTTGCAACAGAGAAGTGGGTTATATAGAGAATTCAATTTATTGGAGAAAATAAGGAAAAGGATAGAAAAAAATTAGAGGATGCTCTTAAAACAAGATTAAACAATGTTGAGGGACTCATCCAAGAAGAAGGGAAAAATAGTTAACTTGAGGGGGAGGCGATTAGAACCATATATGAACTCAGAAACATTAAGAACTACAGATTCATGGGGTGGAGCATTAGAGCCAGGATGAATTGGTTGAGAGAAGGGGATAAATGCACTAACTATTTATTTAATATGATTAAACATAAACAAAAAAGAGAAAGGATTGAGGAGATTAACCTGAATAATTACATATCCAATGATCCAGAGGATATCAATATGACATTTTTTGACTTTTAATCTAATCTTTTCACTTCAAAATACAAGGAAAAAAATTATGATATACTACAATAATGTTTAAAGTTGATCCCAAGAAATGTATCTAAACAAGATGTTGTAAATTTATCCCAAGAGATCTCAGTTGCAAAAATTGAGGCAACTATTAGGTCCTTAGCTAATGGTATGTCTCCAGGCTTGGATAGGTTATTGACTAAATTCTATAAGTCTAACCTAGAATGTATCTCTATGGAGCTTTTAGAACTATATAATGAAGCATTTTATAAAGGATATTTGGTGCAACATATTTATAGATGGGTGATTAAACTTATCCCTAAAGATGGAGATAGAAAACAGGTTAAGAATTGGAGGCCTATAACCTTGCTTAACCTCTCATACAAGATCATTGCAAAATTAATAGCAAACAAGATTGCTGGGATTTTGGGGAAGATCATTTTGGTAACCCAAACAATTTTCATCAAGGGGAGATACATACTTGAGAATATCATTACAAGTTGGAAGGCAATGCACTTGGATGAGGAAGATGGGTAGAATGCGGCTATGATCCTCTTAGACTTTGAAAAGGCTTGGGATAGAATAGAGTTGTCTTTTGTGATTGTAATTTTAAAAGCATTTGGTTTTCCTTTAGATTTTTGAAATTATTTTGATATCCTTTTTAAGGGTTCATCTACTACAATTGATGTGAATGAAAAGTTGTTTGAACCTATACAGTCACAGAGATCAATTCGTCAAGGATTTTCTATTGCACCCTCTCTATTTGTTTTAGTAGCAAATGCTCTTTTCTATATATTGAGATGTACTAACTTAGGTCCCCTTGTCAAAGGAATAAAACTCTCTAATAAGGAGGATTTGGTTAATGCACAGATTGCTGGTGACACTACTTTATTTATTGAACTTGATGAGAGAACTTTGATAACATTGTGGATATATTATAATTCTTTTGTGTGGCATTCGATGCCAAAGTGGTCTCCAAAAATTAATTGTGATTGGATGGTATGAATATCCTCTGGTTTGGATGGCCTCCAAAGGTTTGGGTTGGGATGGTCCCAACAAGATCAACATGTATTTGGAGATTTCATTTTCTATTAGTCCATCCATTAAAGAAATGTTGGAGTGGGCATTTGCTAAGGTAGAAAATAAGCACCTAAAATGGCATACACATTTGTTAACACTTGTTGGAAGGGTGCAAGTTGTTCATAAGGTCTTACCTTCTCATGCTATTTATTTCACATCTACTTGATTTTTTTCTAATTACCAAGTAAACATAATGGAAAGGATCTTTAGCGAGTTATTATAGTCTGATAGACAGGGCAATAAAAAGAGACACAATATATCCTACGATTAGTGTTGTGTTCCCAAGGAATTGGGTGGTCCAGGATTGAGAAATTTGAAGGCCCATGGGGGTTCTTTGGTTTCAAAGTAGATTTACAAATTTATGCATGAAAATGAACATTGGAAGGTTTTGATCAAAAATAATATCTACTTGTCCAAACCCAAGAAAGGGAAATATTGGCATGAATTTGGAGTTTGTGATATGTTGATGGGAAATTCTGACGTTAATATTTTTGGCTCCCCTATTTTTATGTCCCTATTGAAAGCCTAGACACAAGTTCAAAGTCTACTGACTCATAGGGATCCCCATGGTCACTCTCCCACTTACTTGATGTTGGACAAATCAATCTAGTGGGGGGTGGTACTTAATGAGAAATCCCTTGCACTAACACAATGCTTCTCTACAAAAGCATGGTCTGTCATGGTGAACAATAGACTTGGTTCTTAGGAGGAAATATATTTGAAATATGATATCCCCCTCTCTCATAAGAAGACCTATTATCTCAATTACAAAGCTACTGAGAGTTTCTTCTTTGGGAAAATACTCAACATAAAATAGTTAATGGATTAGTTAAAATGGAAAGATGGAATCCCATTTCATGACATTAATGTTAAACACATATATCATATGCTTAGAATTTATTCACATATAGTGACATGGATTAATGAGTCTCAAGACATCAAATGGCCCGAGTCTAAATGGAACTTTATTTTGAGTCATCTTTGGAAACAAGCTTGTGAGCCTAAAAAGACTTGTCTGAGATGGTTGATCTTCCTTCAAAAGATTGTTGTCAGTAATGTTTTGTCCTCGTTGGGTCCTGACCCCATTTCCCGCTCTCTTTGTGCTTTATCTGAGTCTTTGAACCACCTCTTCTTTGAATGTTATTTTTCTAAAAAAAGTTTGGTCCCTATTTCTTGGTTACCCTATTATATGGAAATCCTCTCCTAACCTATCTTAGATTGGGGTGCTTACTAGTTATGTGGAGTTTTTTTATTTATTATAAGCTTAATTATTTCTGGTTTGTTCTTTCTTGTGAGGTTCTTTAATTCTTGTGGTCCAAAAGGAACGAAGAGATTTTTCATGGTAAAAAGAGGAGGCTTATTGATTTTAATGGTAAAATCACATTTATTCAGATTGTGATGTAGATTTCTACAATATTAGAAATTACAAAGAGTAGATTCTGTTAGGAATATTCCCAAGAGATAACTGAGAGGGGGGGGGGGGGGGGGGGTGAATCAGTTATCTACAAGTTTCAATTCTTTATCCAATTAAGTATACTTAAACATAAAGCATAAACACAATGAAAGAACACTTGAACACAACACCAATATTTTGGTTACGGGGAAACCCAAATAGGTAAAAACCCCTGTGGGAATTGACACCCACTAATATTCAATACTAGTGTATTATGATCCTTGTTAGAAGATCCTTAACCCTATTAGGAGTTGCTTTACAATATATTTAGTACAGTAGACCTGGTCAAGGGTTAGACCCTGTTAGGAGTCTTTTACAATAGTCCCTATTAGGGGAGAGGACACACTATCTAAGAGCACACTTCTCAAAGGGGTGAAGGCTACAACCTTTTGTTTAACAGATACACACTATATCTGGATCTTGGTGAACTATGCTTTGACCTACTATCTAGATCAGTTCCAATGTATAGCAAAAATACTTTACTTGGTCACATAGACCTACTTCTGATGGTCCAACACTTCGCACACTCTGCTCTTCTCTTCTTATCAACCATGAACCACACTCTAGCAATCACAAATGACTACCTATAAATATCTTTCCTCTAAATGAATTAATCAAGTTGGCCTGTTAGAACCACCTTGAAATCATATTAGAGAAACCATAAAAAACTCCAATAACAATTCAGTTAGCTCTACTAAGCACACAACACATTCTGGGACCTATCCAATAAGATAATTGTAGATGCACGCTACACAGTGTCGGCTCTACCAAAACAACTGGATCTTTCTCCTCAAGCTAAATTAATTCATGTGCTCTTAACTAAATATCAATAACTCTTCTCTAAGCTTAAATCCAAGGGCACATACCCAAATGATAGGCACAACTCTAGAACCAATAATATCTCTGTCGGCTCTTTTGAATAAACACAAGAAACTGCTACTGGCGAATAGCGACTGCATAACTTCACTTCTACTAATCAAAAGACTATGCATCCATGAATGTAATATCACTAACATGTCTCCATCACATATCCAAAGGCACAAGGCTTCATGTCAACTGTAAGGACAACCATACTTAGAACATTTTCTATTACTCTATCAGGAACACTGTTGATGCAAACTGCAATATAATTGTTTGTACTAACTATCAACCTCTGCATCCATGATATCATGCTGATAACATGTCCATGCTTCATATACTTAAAGCTTACTTCATAAGTCATCCACACATGCTACTTTCCATATGTTGTCATCAGTGACAAACATATAGTCAGCACTGGCTTGCTGGCAAATCTCCAACAATCTCCCCCTTTGGCATTGATGGCAACATGTGGAATGAAAAACCACCACCAACCCAATGAGAAATTATTTTATAAAATTTTCCATTTCTTCATTAAAAACTCCCCCAAAGATGAATGCTCCTTCTACTGCACTATTCTTCAATAGTCTCCATTTCCTCAACTGAACTACTTCCAAGATTGAATACTACTCCCCCTTAGTATACTACTCTTTCTTTGCTTTTGTTTTTCATGACTCTGTATATTACTCCCCCTTTGACATCAATGGGAAAAGGTGCCATTCATTTTAAGCATTGGTACTACTCCTAAGGTAGAGTAGTCAACCTTCCATCAGTCCCTGAGGACTGATGCCTTTTCTTCTTTCTTTTAAGTAAAATCAAGGAAGGGAGTTACTCCCAACTTCTCCTTGAGATACTCAAAAGTATCCTTAGGCAAGGGCTTTGTGAATATGTCTGCTAACTAATCTTTAGTACTCACATAGTCCAACTTGACTTCTTTTTCTGCCACTTTCTCTCTTAGGAAGTGATACTTGATCTCAATGTGCTTTGTCTTTGCATGCATTACAGGGTTCTTTGTGTTAAGATATAGCTTCATTCGTATATATATATATATATATATATATATATATATATATATATATATATATATATATATATATATATATATATATATATTGATACTTTATTATAATGAAGAAGTTGTAATAAATGATATATTATATTATATTATTATCATTATTATATTATTAATATAGTAATGATAATATTATAATACATGATATATATTATATTATATTATCATTACTATATTAACAATATAATAATGATAATATTGTTGCATTATCGAAATAAACAATGAAATGCTTTATCGAACTTTATACATCACATCATATACAATGCCAACTACGATGGTTGTCGGCTTACATTAACAGTCCCTATGTTAATGTAAGCGACTATTGTTAACAGTGGCTTACATTAACATAGCGACTGTCTTTATTGATATGCGTTGTGATTATTCTTTATTAATATGCACTGTGATTATTGTTTATGATATGCACTATGATCATTGTTTATGATATGCGCTGTGTTTAGTATATGCATTGTTTCATTTGTGAGGGTCACGATCCTTTGGATGTGGCCGCTCACTAATATATATATATATATATTGTGTGCAGTGAGGGTTTGAATACAATCAGTTACAACGTACATTGCTATTCTCCCTCACTGCATACAATAATATATGCATTCAAATTAAAATTAGAGGTATTCATATATATATATATATATATATATATATATATATCTGTATTAAAATAAATAACATTATATTCCCAAAGATCTGATTTCCTGACACTTTGACATATTAATAGTGCTAGTGTTATCACAATGAATAGCAATAGGATAATCAATCTGAATTCCAAAATCTTTTATCATTTGCTTGATCCAAACAATTGTAGAACAATTCATGGCTGCTGCAACATATTCCACTTCTGTTGTTGACTAAGAAATAAAATTTTGTTTCTTGCTTGTCCAAGTGACAAGTCTATCACCAAGAAACATTGCTCCACCTGATGCACTCTTCCTATCATCAACGCATCTTGCCCAATCTGCATCAGTATACACATGAAGCTCAACATTTTCTAAATTAGGATACCATAGACCATGATCTATAGTGCCCTGCAAGTATCTGAATATTCTTTTTACTGCCATGAGGTGACTTTGCTTAGGTTCTGCTGCAAATCTTCCAACTATGCCAATTGCATTGGAAATATTAGGTCTGGTCTGAGTAAGATATATGAGTTTACCAATCATAGACTTGTACAATGTTGTATCCACTACTGGTGATTCATCTTCTTTTGTAAGCTTGCATCCAGTGATCATAGGTGTTCCTACTAGCTTGCAATCATCCATCTTAAATTTCTTGAGTATCTCTTTCACATACTTGGACTGATTAATAAAAATTCCTTTTTCTGTTTACTGCACATTTAGTCCCAAAAAGTATTTGATAGGACCAATCATACTCATCTCAAACTCACTCTGCATTTCTTTGGCAAATTCTGCACTTAGTTTGTCATTACCTCCAAAGACAATGTCATCAACAAAGATTGCTACAAGTAGTAGACCTTCAGATGTCTCTCTAATGAATAGATTACAATCTGCTCCACCTTTCTTGAATCCAATCTTAGTTAGATATCCATCAAGTCTTTCATACCAGGCTCTAGGGGCTTGCTTAAGTCCATAGAGGAATCTGCATACCATATCAAGTCTGTTTGATAGGGTGAATCCTTCTGGCTGCTCAATGTATACTTCTTCTTTTAGTTCTCCATTCAAGAATGCTAACTTAACATCCATCTAATAAACTTTGAAGTTTTTGAATGTTGCAAAAGATAAAAACAACTTAATAGCTTCTAACCTGCTTACTGGTGCAAAAGTGTCTAAATAATCAACACCTTCTATTTGTGCATATCCCTTACATACCAATCTTGCTTTATTTCTTACTACTGTACCATCTTCATTCATCTTGTTTCTAAATATCCACTTTGTTCCAATCACATTCTTATCACTAGATCTAGGGACCAATTCCCAAGTATCATTCTTAATAATTTGATGTAGTTCTTCTTTCATAGCATCATGCCAATCAGAATCCTTGCATGCATCTTCAACACTTAAGGGTTCAATTTGAGATAGTAAACATACCGCTTCACTGCTAGCTAAGTTCTTTGCTTGAGATCTTGTTAAAACTTTTCTGCTCTGATCTCCAATGATGTCTTTCTTGGAATGGTTTCTAAATGTAAACTTTGGAACCTTAGGTGATGCTCACTCATCAGCCTTTGGAGTTTTTGCTTTACTTGTCTCAGGGTCATTGAATAACACATCAATGCTATCAAACATCTCTTCAACAACTGTCTCACTAGAGGAAGGTCTGGGTTCTTCTTCAATCATAGGTGAGCAATCATGATATCTTTCTTGAACCATAAAATTTTCATGAATCTTAACATGAGCACTTTCAATGATCTTCTTTAACCTTAAATTGTAACATCTATAAGCTTTGCTTTTAGTAGAATAACCAAGGAAAATACCTTCATCACTTCTTGCATCAAACTTGCCTACTACTTCATCCCTCTTGATGTAGCACTTGCTTCCAAAGATTTTGAAGTATTTTACTATGGTATAATTACCAAACCATAGCTCATAAGGTGTCTTGTCTGTGCCTGGTCTCAATTGTATTCTATTGATGGTATAGACTATTGTATTGACTGCATGTCTCCAATAGGTGTGTGCAACTTTTCCTTCAATCATGATGGTGCACACTGTATCAAGGATGATCCTATTCCTTCTCCCTGTAATTCCATTCTGTTGAGGGGTTCTAGGTGCACTCAACTATCTCTTTATGCCATGTTCTTCGCAACACTCATAGAATCTGTCAGAGGTGAATTCTCCTCCTCTATCCGATCTCAAACATTTTATTTTTAGTCTAGACTCATTCTCAACCTTAGCTTTGAATATTTTGAACTTCTCAAATGCTTATGAATTATCTTCTAAGAATGCAACCCACATCATCCTAGTATAATCGTCAACAAACAAAATGAAATACCTTTCACCATAATATGATCTTGTTTGAGTTGGACCACATAGGTCTGTATGAATTAGATCCAACTTGTTCTCTGCTGAATTGTGCTTGCTCCTGAATGAGTTTCTCACATGCTTACCCATCACACATTCCCTGCATATAGTATCAACTGGCTTTGCTATGCTAGGTAGATCTCTTACTACCTTTACATTGCTTATCTTTACTATGTTATCAAAATTGATATGACATAGTCTTTTATGCCACAACCAATTGTCATCAATTTTAGAAATAAAACAACTTGCTTCTGAATTGAGATGGAAAACATTACCTTTAGTCTTTGAACTTGATGCAATCATAACACCATCCTTGTTGTTAATGATGCATTTTTTGTCCTTGAACTCCAACTGATAACCTTTTTCAAGTAACTGCCCAACGCTAAGAAGGTTATGTTTCACACCATCAACATAGAGAACATCATCAGTATTGTTCTTTCCATCCAATATGATAGCTCCTCTACCAATGATAGGTTTAGGAGTGTTATCTCCAAATCTAACCATGCCACCATTGTATTTGTCTAGATGAACAAATCTATCTTTATCACCTGTCATGTGATGTGAACAACCACTATCTATAATCCAGTCTGTCCTTATGTCAGCTTGTGAAATCAATGCTAGCTCTTGTTCCTCTTTCTCATCTTCATGATCTATCTTATTATTCATTTTCTCTATAATAGCAATGAATCCAATTTCTTCTTTAGTTGATTCATCATCTGAAACTTCATCTTTAGCATAGTAACATTCCTTAGAGTACTTGGGCTTGTAGTCATTTTTGAATTTTCTAGCTCTTGTAGGACACTTAGATGCAAAGTGACTAATCTTGTTACATGAAAAACACTTAAATGGCAATTGATCTTCATATTTTCCTTTTCCTTTCTTTTATCTTTTGGAAATCATAGCAATGAAATCATCTAGTGTTTTTTCTTCATTGATATCATCAAAATTACTAGAAGTGTTTGCAAATTTCTTACCATTGACTGTTGCTTTGAAGGCTATCTCACTTTTAGGTTCCGTCTCCAATCTTGAAATCTCAAAAGATGAGATTTTACTGATCAAGGTCTCTCTCTTGAAATTTGATGTAAGCTGCATGGTCTCATCAAGGATGTTGATCTTGCTTTCATATTCTGGAGTGAGAGTAGTCATCAACTTGTCCATAATGTCTTCCTCTGAGATCTCTCCACCATTGTTCCTGATTCCAGTAACTGCTTCATTGATCCTTTGATTGTAAGCTCTAATGTTTTCTTTAGGTAGCATCTCTAATGCATTGTATCTTTTCTTCCATGTATTTTTGTGCCCATCCTTTGCTTGTTTATCTCCTTCAAACATGTCTTCAAGGTGCTTCCATATCTTGTGGGCGGTGTCTACTTTCTTTACTTCTAGAAACTCACTATCAGAGAGGGGGTTGATAAGGGCTTCTTTAGCTATTGCATTTTGATGAAACAATTCCTTCTGCCTTTCAGTAGCATCATACTTTGCAAGGTCTTCTAAGGTGGGGGTCTTGGCTGCTTTGAGAGTTACAGTAAAAACTTCAAAAGCAATGCATTGCAAATGAGTCACCATCTTGTTCTTCCAATCAAGATAATTCTCTCCATCAAACTTAGGACTTTCTTTTCTGAAGAATGCCATTTGATCAACCTCAAGCTGTTAAATTTTCTCTCTGAGGCACTTGGCTTTGATACCAATTGTTAGGAATAGTCCCAAGAGATAACTGAGAGGGGGGGGGGGGGGTGAATTAGTTATCTACAAGTTTCAATTCTTTATCCAATTAAGTATACTTAAACATAAAGCATAAACACAATGAAAGAACACTTGAACACAACACCAATATTTTGGTTACAGGGAAAAACAAATAGGTAAAAACCCCGGTGGGAATTGACACCCACTAATATTTAGTACTAGTGTATTATGATCCTTGTTAGAAGATCCTTAACCCTATTAGAAGTTGCTTTACAATATATTTAGTACAGTAGACCTGGTCAAGGGTTAGAACCTATTAGGAGTCTTTTACAATAGTCCTTGTTAGGGGAGAGGATGCACTGTCTAAGAGCACACTTCTCAAAGGGGTGAAGGCTACAACCTTCTATTTAATAGATACACACTATATCTGGATCATGGTGAACTGCGCTTTGACCTGCTGTCTAGATTAGTTCCAATGTATAACAAAAATACTTTACTTGGTTACATAGACCTTCTTCTGATGGTCCAACACTTCACACACTCTACTCTTCTCTTCTTATCAACCATGAACCACACTCTAGCAATCACAAATGATTGCCTATAAATATCTTTCCTCTAAATGAAATAATCAAGTCGGCCTATTAGAACCACCTTGAAATCATATTAGAGAAACCATAAAAAAACTCCAATAACAATTCAGTCAGCTCTACTAAGCACGCAACACATTCTGGGACTTGTTTAATAAGATAATTATAGATGCACGGTACACATTGTCGGCTCTACCAAAACAACTGGATCTTTCTCCTCAAGCTGAATTACTTCATGCACTCTTAACTAAACATTAATAAATCTTCTCTAAGCTTAAATCCAAGGGTGCATACACAAATGATAGGCACAACTATGGAACCAATAATATCTTTGTCAACTCTTCTAAATAAACATAGGAAACTGCTACTGGCGAATAACGACTGCATAACTTCACTTCTACTAATCAATAGACTATGTGTCCATGAATGTAACATCACTAACATGTCTCCATCACATATCCAAAGGTGCAAGGCTTCATGTCAACTGTACGGACAACCATACTTAGAACACTGTCTGTTACTCTATTAGGAACACTGCTGATGCAAACTGCAATATAACTGTCTATACTAACTATCAACCTCTACGTCCATGATATCATGTTGATAATATGTCCATGCTTCATATACTTAAAGCTTACTTCATAAGTCATCCACACATGCTACTTTCCATATGTTGTCATTAATGACAAACATATAGTCAGCACTGGCTTGCTGGCAAATCTCCAACAGATTCATGATACTAGCTCAATAGGGGGTGTTATTGATCTAAAAATCAAATATAAGATCAAGTCACTTCTTCAATGGGTAGAAAGATATGCTGGATCAACATGAGCTTAATGCTCTTGAGAAGGTTTTACAGAAGAACAATATCATAGAAAATGATATAAAGGAAAATAATAGGAAACCAAAGCAAAGGGATGTTCCAAGTTGGGACAAAGTTACCAAGCCAGATATTGACCCCACCGAGGAGACATTTGAGACTAGTCATGCAGAAAGAAGCAACAATATAATTGGGTCATGGGATGCATGTTGACCTGAGATCTCTTATAGCTAGTTATTATTAAAACACTTGATCTATGATGATTATTTTGATCTGAAGTAATATGACACTACTATCATAGACATAGGATTTTTGATGATACAGTTCGTAGTATAGATGCTATAGCTTTTTGACAGTTTTAGATACTCTAATGGCATGATGTTATTCGTAAACTATTTCTAATAGAAAAAAAGAAGAAGTTTTCCAACTCATCAATCCTCTTCTTGTGTCATTTATGCTCATCATGATTTGGTTTTTTGCAATATGCACAAAGTGGTCTATCCTTCTTAGAATTATTTCCCTTCTTGTTGGAAGAAGATGAAGAATCGCCTTATTGTGAAGAGGAAGATTGTGTTGTTTTTTATTGTGATTTGGCCTTCAATTGCTTTTGCTTCTTGTTAGAACCTTTTCCACCTTAATTCCTTTGATTCCCATTATTAGCCACCAATTCCTTGGACTTTAAAGACTTGAGAATCCCCATACTCACAAATCTGGACTATTCTAACATCAACATATTTGCAAATGAATCAAATGAAGGTGTAGTGAAGGAACTTCCCATTGTCAACTTATGAGTCTGATAACTCAAAACAAAAGTTGCATATTCTGAAGGGAGCTTGTTCAACATGTTATGAATTAAATATGCATCCTTATTGGTCACACTACAATCCTTAAGTTATGCCCTAAGCTCATTGGCTTTGTTGATATAATTTTGAACTATGTCAAATTTCTTAGGATCCAAGTTGAGAAGATTTGCCTCAAGTGAGTATCCTCTGTCCGCATCCATTTTACCATACAAATCTTCAAGTTTATCCCAAGCTTCCTTGGCATCCTCAAGTTTTTTAATGTGAAACAAGAGATCTTTGGAAACATATTTCCTCACAATTCCTAAAACCATAGAACTTTTGATCTTCCATTAATTTTTTGTTATAGCATTTGCATTAGGACCAGTGGGTTCTTTAATTCTACCATCCACATAAAGATTCAAATATTTTTATAGTAATTTACTTCATAAATTATCTTTTTATGTGACATAGTTATGTGGAGTTAAAAGTATAAATTTAGGAGAACCCATACACACAAGACACCCCCCCCCCACAAAAAAAAAATCACTCAATCAAAGACCTTCCCCCCCCCCAAAAAAAAAAAAAATAAATAATTTTGGCACTTTATATATAGTGTATGTACAATTGCCACTTGCCAAAATGGTGCTAAGTGGACTCTTAATCTTGATGATTACAATCACCTCAATGAGGTGACTCAAATAAATATGTCCAAGGATCCAACTGAAATCCTAACATTACAATGATCATAAATGGCCAAAAAAGACCTAGATTTGAAAGTGTTATTTTTGCCCAAATAAGGCTACAATCTAATAATAGATTTGGAAAGTAGACAAAAATTATGCACTTCAAAAAAAGCACTTTAAAATGTATTTATATGAGCCCGAACAAAGTCTCAAGTTGCAAAATGAAGGATTGGATAGGTGTAGTCACCAAAAACTAATATTTACGTAAAATCTATCTACCAGAACTATAAAATAACATGACCACTAGAAAATTTATGAAATTCTACCCCAATTTTATTTAAAAAAAAAAGGTCTCAAAATAAGCAAGATATCAACCTTCAAAGTTGGATTGCAAAATTGAAAACTCAAATGGTGAGGGGTAAAAAAATTTCAAACCTTATTGACATCGTCAATATGTTAGGTTAAATTTGACAGTTACATAGTCGTTGCAACAAAACAAAAATGCCCAAAAATGGTGTTTAGATGGGTGTTAGATTTGAGATCATGATCCAGTAAAAAATGTTCAACTTAAAATTGACGGTCAAACAACAATTAAAAAAAATCACCTAATTTGATGGTCAAACAATTGTCAAATTTAAACCTATGAATTTTTCCGTGTTAGAAAAGTGCTCCCAATTACTGACCGGGTGTACGAATCATTGATGATTGAAAAAATCAAGGGTGGTCGCATGTCCTAGCCTTGATTGGATCATGAGACTGGGCAACATTGCTATCTTGGGTGTCAGGACAATGACTGGGAGGTAGCTGCAGTGGTTGCAAAAGAACGTGAATGGGTGGTAGCTACTGGTTGGGAGTGATTTGATCGCGAACTAAGCATTAGGGGGGGGAGGGTCATTATTCGAGCTGGGCGTGCTCTAGTCATGAAGGGGCTCCACCATGGGGGGAGTGGATGATTGGGGAAGGAGGGAAATGACACTATGAGATTTTAATCTCACATGAATTGGGTGTAGAAACTCATGACTATCTTTATATAGTGATGCGAAGTAGTTAAATAAAATTGTGTGAGAGATCATGTGGGTTATGGTGGTCACTCGTGTGGTAACTACTTTATCTTAGAAAATCTCACTTGAACTGTGACTCTGATAGAAAATATTTATTATGTATATTCTTTGTCTAAACTCTTACTCCTTTAACAATTTTGACTATATAACTTGCAGATTTGAAAAAATACAGTGGTATTCCTCGTAAACCAATTTTTTTACAAGAAAAAAAGAATAACTACAACCAAAAAGAAGATTTCCTCAAAAAGATTTTTTTTTTAAAATAAAAAAATTCAGATCTATATTGTCGTTGCTCAAATCAAGTCATATGGTTAGGTTTGCAAAAATTGTTTGCCTCATATTTTGATTTTACCCAAAATAGGCAAATTTATAGTCAAAATTCATTGAAATAGCCACATGGACACAATGGTGAAGTCCGATATTCCTCTAGATGCTCCCCAAATATGATGCTCCCCAGATTTGAATAGAAGCCCTCCAACAACAAAGCATAAATCTCCCAAGGCTATGCAATGAAAGCTCCAATGACTTTGATACCATGTAAGAATTTGCCTAAGGCAATATGCAAATATCTAAAAACCCAATTAATAACACAACCAAGAGAGACAAAATGATATGATTAATGAATTGACTAAATTCATTGATGATCAATAATGAATAATATATGAGTATAATGTAGATTTGTCTTCATATATAGGCAAGACATGATAACTAGGAGATAAGCAAGAGATAACCTATCACCCACTCTAGGTGGAATCACATGTCCACCAAAGGTGGATCATCCTCTATTGTACAATAAAGTATGTACAAACATGTGCAAAAATGTGAGGATGATAATGTCATAAGTGCACTAAAGGTGGATCTCACACAAAGTGGAATTGTGATAATAACTATCACCACCTAAAGTGGAATTTTCACTACACCATACACAAGAATAAGATGAAAACTCCTAAGTGTCTAATATGCAAACTACTATGTATGCATTATCCTAAGCAAGCTTAAGAAAATTTTAATTAGGAATAATTAACTACACCAACAAAACCCAACAATTTAGCGCATAGAAAATAAACATTCAATTGTAGGGAAAAGAAAGTTATTTTCTTAATGATTATTATTTTCTCACTTGCACAAAATTCATGAAATTTGCAGTAAAATACTTTTGTGTTTTGTTTATTTCCTTCAATAATAATAATAATAATAACTTCTACTTATTTTAATAAATATCTTTTGTAAATCTTCCACATCACTAATCATGATTACCAAATATGACAAATTAAAAAATCTATTTAGAATGTCTTAATTATTGGCAACTTATTTTTTCTTGTTAAAAAAAAATTAGAAACATCTTTAATTTAGACATAAAAAGAAAATAGTGGTTAAATAAATTATAAAAAGCCAAATATAAGATATTATATAATAAAACAAGCCACCACATATAAATTTACTAAAAATGCAGTCACATGGACTTGTAAACTTTACTGAAATGATTTGTAATGCTTTGAAATAAGTAAACATGTAACACTTTAATCTTTGATGCAGGAGCATCTCGTGTTCTTGGAAATCTTGTATCAACCAAACATGTTAGAGTTATTAAGTTGTGCTCGGTAGCTACTTTTGGGCTCTCAGTGATGTATTCCTATTTCCATTGACGGGGCTCAGTTGCTACTCGGTTCCTTCATTCACCAAGTTGGCTCGATTGGTTCACCAAGCGAATTTCCTGACGCTCGGTAATCTTACTCATTGAGTGGCTTATGTGGATTTCTATTGAGGCTGACTCATGCATTTAATTTTGGCCATGGAGTGAATGGTTACATCGATCATTAGGAAGTGTGTGGACCTAGATCTAAATGTTTTCTTCTCCAATGATGGATTTGAAGGCCGACTTGTTTTGTTAGCCTCTTGTATAAATAAAGAAGTATGTTGTAGTGTTTAGGATTAGTTTTTGGGAGATAAGAGTTGGAATTTGAAAGTTGAATCCTCGCATGTATGAGGACTATTGTAATGGAATTCTGAATGTATTTAGCCGTAACCGGGAAGGCCTTACAACCTAACATGTATGAAGTTATTGATGAATAGTATGTGAATTCTTTTCATTCTCTCTCTCTCTCCATGCTTGTGTTTTGCTTCTGTGTGTTGACTCTACAAGGAGGTTGTTGATTTGGGTGTGCATTTGGCCCCTCATCCTCTTCTTCCTTGCATTAGGTGGTATCAGAGCGAGGTTAGATCGGGATTTAAATTTGTAAATTTAGGTCAAGGGCTCCTTCTTGTAAACCCTAGTTGGTATTTTTTGTGAGGTGGCAGATTACGATTTTACCTGCAATTATAGAGGGTTTCAAGATGGTTCAAGGGAGGTGAGATGCGGATCCAGGCTTAGCTGATATGCTGAGACAAATTGCTGCTAGGCTAGAAGTTGCTGAGATAGCCCAATGTCGAGGAAGACATCTTGAGGATGTTAGTGATGAAGAAGCCGAAGATGAACAAGGTGAAGTAGAACCTGCACCTATGATGGATCAAGGTGAAGAAAGACTTTTGAAGGCATTAAAAAACTTGAAGTCTACATCGCACTTCAATCCTCCTAAATACAGTGAAAGGCTGGATTAATATGAGTTGATGGATTGGATAATCGAGATGGAGAAGTATTTTGAATATGAAAATGTCCCAAAGGAAAAGAAGGTGAAATTTGCTAGTACAAAATTGAAAAGTCTTGCATCCTTATGGTGGGAGCATCTGCAATTGGACACAAAAAGGAAAGGCAAAGACAAAATCAAGGTATGGAATAAGATGGTGAATAAATTGAAAGGCAAGTTTTTACCCTGTGATTATCAGATTAGCCTAGTTAGGAGAATGCAAAGTCTGAGGCAGAAATATAGCTCGGTAAAAGACTATATTGAGGAATTATATAGATTGGACATCAGACTTGGACATATTGAGGATGAAGTGGAAAGAATTTCTAGGTATCTGAATCAGTTAAGTGTTTCTATTCAAGAAGAAATCAGTTTGGTCAAGTTGGAAAGTATTGAAGAAGCTTATCAGTTTGCTTTGAAAGTTGAGGAGAAATTGAACAAAAGACATGAGAAAAGACAAAGAGGGAGAGGTGGTAAATTCCATAGAGGAAGAGGTAGATCTTATGGTGAAAATAATATATTTGATCAAGACAAAACAAATCAGGATAAAGGCAAGACCGATTGGAAAGATAAAAGTTCTTCTAGAGGAAGAAGTCGTAACTACCATGGTGGCTATAATAAAGCTGGAATCTGAGGAACTTGTTACAATTGTGGAGAAGAAGGACGTAGGTCATTTGAGTGTACACATGCAAGCAAGAAGGCCAGTAATAGTAGAAATGCTTTGGTGCATGAAGACTCACCAAATGAACTAGAGAAGGAAAAGAACTTGATGGTCAGAAGAGCACTATGGAGTGAAAGTAATAAGGAAGATTTGGTAAGGAAAAGTTTGTTCAAGACTAGATGCATAGTTACTGATAAAGTGTGGAAGGTAATCATTAATAGTGGAAGCTCAGAGAATCTGGTATCGAAGGAAATGGTTGCCAATTTACAGTTGGAAAGGTTGAAACAATTGAAGCCTTATCAAATATCATGGATCAAGGATGAGCATACACTATTGGTAAGTGAACAATGTTATGTGAATTTGAAAATTGGCAGGTACTATGACAAAGTATTGTGTGATATCATGCCTATGGATTGTTGTCATATTTTATTGGGTAGACCTTGGAAATATGATAGACATGCTATATATGATGAAGATTGCATAAATATACTATTTGGGTTGATGGGAGAAGACAAATCTTGTTACCTTTGATTGAAGAATTTGTTGGTAATATTTGTTCATTTGTGAAAGTTTGTTTGATGGAAGGAAGAAAGTTTATTAGGGATTTAAAGAAGAATGATGTATGTTTTTTTGTGATTCCTAACAAACTGAGTGATAAAATAGTGGATAGTATCCTTGAAGAGGTTGATAAGATGCTCACCGAGTATAGAGAGATCATTTCTGATAATGTACCTAATGGTTTAACTTTGAAGAGAAGCATTGATCATTGTATGGATCTGATTCTTGGAGCTAGTTTATAGAATAAAGTACCACATTGGTTAACACCTACTGAGAATCAGGAACTTAATCAACAAATCCAAGAATTGTTGCAGAAAAGTTTGATCTGAGAAAGTTTGAGTCCATGTGCAGTGCCAACTATATTGGTACCTAAGAAGAATGGAGAATGGTGAATGTGTACTGATTCTAGAGAAATAAACAAGATAACAATGAAATATTAGTTTCCTATATCAAGAATGGATGACATTATGGATAGTTTGAGTGGAGCAAAGTATTTCACCAAAATTGATTTGAAAAGTGGATATCATTAGATCAAAATCAGAGAAGGTGATGAATGAAAGATTTCTTTCAAAACAAGAGAAGGTTTGTATGAGTGGTTGGTTATGCCTTTTGGTTTAACTAATGCACAGCGTACTTTTATGAGATTGATGAATGAGGTTTTGAAGAAATTCTTGGGTAAATTTGTGATTGTATACCTAGATGACATTCTGATATTCAATAAGACCAGAGAAGAACATTTGTTGCACATTAAACAAGTATTGTAGACATTGAAAGAAGAAAAGTTGCTAATTAATTTGAAAAAGTATTCCTTCATGAAAGAAGAAATTTCATATTTGGATTTGTGCTTTCAACTAATGGTTTGAAAATGGATCCCGAGAAGGTTGAAGCTATTTTGAATTGGCTTACACCTGAAAATGCTAGTGAGGTAAGATCATTTCATGGTTTAGCAAGTTTTTACTGAAAGTTCATGAGAAATTTCAGTTCAATTTGTAATGCTATGATTGAGACTATGAGAGGAGATAAAAGAGAATTCAAATGGACACATGGAGTTGATAAAAGTTTTGAGACTTTGAAGCAGAAGGTTGCTAAATTGCCTATGTTAGCTTTACCTGATTTCAATAAGGTATTTCAAGTAGAATGTGATGCAAGTGGTAGTGTAATAGGAGTTATGTTGAGTCAAGAAGGTAAACATGTTGCTTTCTTTAGTGAGAAGTTGAATGATGCAAAAAGGAAATATTATGTGTATGATTAAGAGTTTTATGCTATTGTTCAAGCCCTAAAGAAATGGAGACATTATTTGATATCGAGTGAATTTGTATTGTACACTGATCATAAGGTTTTACAGTATTTAGGTAGTCAGAATAAGTTGAATCAGAGACATATGGAATGGGTTGAGTATTTACAGAGTTATACATTTGTGATAAAACATCAGAGTGGAGTCACTTACCGAGTTACTGATGCATTGAGTAGAAGATGATATTTGATGACTAAAATAAGAATTGAAGTTCTTGGTTTTGATGACATGAAATATTTATATGAAACTGACCCTGATTTTTCTGAGCCATGGAGAATGTGCAAAGCACCTATTCAAGATCATCTGAGTACTAAATGGGAAGACTATTTCATTTAAGAAGGTATGTTGTTTAAAGGTATTCAGTTGTGTATACCGAGAGGATCAGTGATAACTAATTTGATAAAGGAGAAATATAGTAGTGGTTTGGTTGGACATTTTGGCATTGATAAAACATTGAATTTACTTAAGGAGAGATGCTTTTGGCCATAGTTATATAAGGATGTTCAGAAATTTGTGAAAAGTTGTGGAGTTTGTCAAGTGACAAAGGGAGTAAGTCAGAATACTGGATTATATACATTGATTTATGTTCTTGAGAAACCTTGGATTGATATCAGTATGGATTTTGTTCTTGGCTTACCAAGGACAATAAAAGGCAATGGTTCCATATTTGTTGTTGTGGATAAATTTTCTACGATGACACATTTTATACCCTGTAGAAAAACATCAAATGCAATACATGTAGCAGATATTTTCTTTAAGAAAATTGTCAGATTGCATGGATTACCGAGGAGTATCATCTCTAACTAAGACAGTAAGTTTGTTAGTTATTTCTGGAAGACTCTTTGGAAGAAGTTGGGTACCAAGTTGAGATATAGCTCTACATTTCACTCACAGACTGATGGACAAACATAAGTTGTCAATAGAAGTTTGGGTAATATGTTGAGATGCTTAGTTGTAGACAAACCAAGTAATTGGGAATCTATGTTGGCACAAGTATAATTTGTATACAATAATTCAGTGAATAGGAGTACTGGGAAAGCACCTTTTGAGATTGTTAATGGAATACAATCAAGAGGTATATCAAATTTGAAGAGCATTATTGGTGAAGAAAAAAAAGTGCTAAAGGAGAAGAATTTTCTAAGTTCATGAAGACATTGCACGAGGAAGTGAAACATAAGTTGGAACATAGTAATAAAAAATACAAGGACAAAGCAGATAGATCAAGAAGACATAAGAATTTTGCAGTTGGGGATGAAGTAATTGTTCATTTGAAGAAAGACAGATTTCCTATTAGAACCTATAGAAAATTGAAAATGAAGAAATTTGGTTCCCATAAGATATTAAGGAAGTTTGACAATGGAAATGCTCATGAGATTGATTTACCTGATGAAATGGATATATCACCTATATTTAACATTGTAGACTTGTATGAATATCATGAACCCAATGAAGAAATGACAATACCTAATGATTATCCTAAGAAGCAGATAGAAGAAGTTAAGAAGGTTTTGGAACAAAGAGTTGACAGAAGCACACAAGGAAAAGAGTACATGGAATATCTGGTAAAGTGGAAAAATTGACCAATTGAAGACAATCTGTGGATTACACAATCTGATTTGGATTCATCTCGAGTTTTACCTAATGCATGATTCAGAGAATCATCTCAAAACAACCTTAGGTGTCTGATGCAGGAGCATCTCAAGTACTTGGCAATCCTGTATCACCAAAACATGTTAGAGTTATTAAGTTGTGCTTGGTAGATACTTTTGGGCCCTCGGTGATGTATTCCTATTTCCACCGATGGGGCTCAGTTGTTACTCGGTTCCTTCATTCACTGAGTTGGCTCAGTTGGTTCACCGAGCTAATTTCCTATAGCTCAGTAATCTTGTTCACTGAGTGGTTTATTTGGATTTCTGTTGAGGGTGACTTGTGCATTTAATTTTGGTCATGAAGTGAATGGTTACATAAATCATTGGGAAGCATGTGGACCTAGATCTGGTCATTTTCTTCTCCAATGATGGATATGAAGGTTGAGTTGTTTTGGTAGCCTCTTGTATAAATAAAGAAGTATGTTGTAGTGTTTAGGATCAGTTTTTGGGAGATAGGAATTGGGATATGAAACTTGAATCCTCGCATGTATAAGGACTATTGTAATGGAATTCTAAATGTACTTGGCCATAACTGAGAAGGCCTTACAACCTGACATGTATGAAGTTATTGATGAATAATATGTGAATTCTCTTCATTCTCTCTCTCTCTCTGCTTGTGTTTTTGTTCTGTGTGTTGATTTTGCAAGGAGGTTGGTGATTTGGGTGTGCCTTTGGCCCCTCATTTTGTCCTTGTGTCAGTCTCCTTCGATAAAAAACATATAAAAATTGGGCTGACTTTTATAGAAGAGACTACGATAGTTTGAAGATGTTAAATTCAATGCCTTAACAATGTTAATAAATGAAATCATTTCTTATATGGGTAAGGAAGCTTTGTGAAAGCTCACAAAAGAGCTACTAATTGACAAATTTACAATGTATTGTGTGAATAATGCACACATGGGTATTTAATATATAATATTTAAGTGATCAGTGTAGATGGAATCACATTTTTAAAATTATTTGCAATTGGTTAGCGCTCAAGTTTTTTGAGTGTATGCTTTACTTTTTAATGACATGGATAATATATGAATCTTCAATCACTAAAAATTGATGTTTCTTTCAAGACACTCTCATTCACAACACTTATCAACCCTTTGTTCAAAATGATCTCATTCCCTAAATTCACAAGACCACTCTATAACTGTAAGCCCAATACAAACACAAACCACAATTATAATAACACATCAAGTCAAGAGAAACAGGGCATGAAAGATCACCAGGATGGCATATCCCTCTTTGCCATTTATTAGATTTGAATTTAAACCATGTCAGTCACATAAAAAAAGATGAATTCATATATTTGCAGAGAATGCAACTTGAGATAGATGGTTCACATAATATATTTATTCATTTGATTAGTATCCATTACATAAATAAATGGGAATGTCAATGAATACAAGTACAAAATCTAAAAAAAGACCAAATATTGATCAAATTCACAAACAAGCAGAATCTAAAAAAATACTTTAGCACTTTATAGGTCCCAAAGAGCCCTTAAAAATTATATGCCTTTGCTCCACTTGAGATGAAATATACCCAAGCTTATATATTATCTAAAAATACATGCCTCTCCTTTTAGACAAAACCCCTCTACTCACATACATGGCCTAGGTACTCCTCCTCTTTGATGAATATTCTGATTTGTGCTTGTGGTTTCATGCATACCAAAGGCACACTATTTTATTCTTGAATCACGATCTCATAATACAATTTCCCTTCTTAAATAGGACATTTAAATGATTGTAAAACTTTAATGTGTAAACAATCTCACATCCAGAAGGATTTCTATATTTAAACAATTCAAAACCCAATCTTGCTATCAGTGCATACATATCTGGATGTAGTGAATGCTCTAATTTTGAAATGCCTCCATTGAAGGTATGTAGTAGCTCGTTAGGATACTCATTTGTCGACAATCCAAGAAGTTTTCAACGAATGATATAGAAGATGAATTTTGTAAAATGAATGATTTTTCAGGAGATGAAATAGTTGGCATTCCACTTTATTGCTACGTTTGAAAAGTCCAAATGTTTACAACCATTTTTGCTGCCACTATAGGAAGCCTCTCAACTTAAAAATGGTTGAAAATTAATTAGGACAAATAATATTCCATCGTAGATGTGAACACCTCTCCACATAATGATACATTATAATAGATATTTTGTATTAACATTATTTAAAAAATTAAAATGTTAATAGTATTTTATTTATTAATTATTTATACAATTATATATTAATTTTTTTTGGCAAAAGTGGCAAGCCACTAATATATACAATTATATATTAATGTTACAATATATAAGTTTATTTTATTATTATAAGATTAAATTATAAGTTTTTTTTCATCCTATAATATTTAAGCTATTTCTATTAATTTTTTATTATATTTATTTGTTTACAAATTTGTTGACCACTTAAATTCTTGTATTGAGATATTCTAAAATAATAATATTAAATATCTCTATAATATAATACCATAATAATTTTAATAATTCTATAAAAATGTTTAACATGTTTCAACAATATATCCAAATATATATTGATTTTATTTATTATATAACTAATTATACCATATTAATTAAATGTTTATCTTTAATATCCTATAAATATAGAGTTTAATATCCTATAACTAAATAATTAGTTAATTAATAATGAGAAATCAAAATACACAAAGAAATATTCATAAATTTAAAATGCAAAGACGTGCACAAATTTAACATAAAAACATACAAAGACATAATCACATTTGATTTAGTAGTGAAATCATGTTGAATATGCACCTAAATGACATTGTGTTCAATTTTTTTTCAATTACAAATTCTTGATACATTTGGCAACTATAGACAGGGTTTTTAAATTCTACTTAAAACACCCATTAACTAATCAATGGGTAACAAAGCATCTCTTACTTTTGTTTGAGTACAACCCTCTTGGTGCAGGTACCTTGGTACACCAATCTTGGAAGGGATTTTCAAGTCAATAAATTGAGAAGATATTGTGGAAAAGTATAGGTTAAGAGCTGCCTCATGGAAAACAAAATGGTTGTCCTTAGCTGGAAGAATGACGATGATAAAATTTGTTCTCTCTGCTTTAATGACCACCCATAAGACTAAAGAAAACATTGAAAGAATTCTCAAAAGTTTTCGTGGAAAGGTTCTAAAGAGGAAAGGAAAATTCCTTTGATTAGTTAGGAATCAACATGTAGGCATAAGTGCGAAGGGGGTACAAGTTTAAGAGGAATTAAGCAACATAATATTTCCCTTGGGGCAAAATTAGTTTGGGAAATGTATTGATCCCTTGATCATCCTTGATGTCAAACTTTTCGAAGGAAATATCTAGAACACATTGATCCCAATTGGATATTGACTATAGCCAACAAATGTAATAGTTTTGCTAAATGGAAATTCCTATACAACTCCAGACATGTGATAACTAATCATCTCATGTAGAAAATAAACAATGAAAGGTCTGTTGAGTTTTGGACCGAGTCTTGGAATGGGTATAAGAGTTTGATTGAAATTTTGGATATATAGGATTATATAGAAGATATAATAATTAATTTTGGGACAAAGGTTCATGAATATTGGAAGTAAGAAATGAATGATGGTGGGGGTGTAACATAGTGGATTGATACCAAATTATTGGGTCTCCCTACCGATCTAGAGAACAAACCACAATTGGAACTTGATGAACATAAAATGTGTCCTATGCAATCAAGAGGATGGTATCATTTTGCGTGGAGCCAAATTAGGTCAATACTTAGTCAAGTTGGGCTACAAAATCTAAGAAGAGGTGGAATTGTCTATAGATTGGCCTTCAGTATTGTGTTGGGACCAACCGGTTCTCCCAAAAGCTAGGGAATTGTTATGGGTAGCACTGCATAAACAATGTTTAACTACAAACATGCTAAACAACATTGGAATTTTTAGTCCTTCTTGGTGTGTTTGTTGTAGGAACATATCACACCTTGAATTTTGAATAGCCTTCTAATTGTTGGGACTGGCTATTAAGTTTGTTGCTTTGGGAAGGTCCCCGACCTAGGTGCATAGTGCAATTCTTTTAAAGATGACCTAAATTAAGCAGGAAAGCTTTGTGAGCTTT
This sequence comes from Chamaecyparis obtusa, assembly GCA_027943335.1. Classification (NCBI taxonomy): domain Eukaryota; kingdom Viridiplantae; phylum Streptophyta; class Pinopsida; order Cupressales; family Cupressaceae; genus Chamaecyparis; species Chamaecyparis obtusa. The sequence goes on from BSBK01006515.1 coordinate 210,969, forward strand.
AATTTGGATTATAGCTCCCTCCCTCCTCATTTAGAACCTTTGAAAGGAATGGAACAAGAGAATATTTAAGGAGTCCAAGATGTCTTGGGAGAATTTGATATTGAAAATCAGAAAAGGGATCATAAAAACTGCCAATGTTGGAGTAAGGTTCAGAAAGGAGATTAAATTCTCCAAATGGGATGAGTGGATCCAAAAACAATGGGAGGACATAAAGAGGCATACATTCAACACTGTCAAGAGCTCAATTGATTTTAAACAAGTGAAATAGAAATGCCCCAAACTACATAGATGGAAGTTGAACTTTGATGGGACAACAAAAGGTAATATGGGGCTTAGGGGTGCCAAATGTATCATTTGAGATTGGAAAGGTAAATGTGTGAGGTTTCCTCAAAAAGGTTGGGAGTTGTAACCAATAACAAAGCAAAATTTATTGTGTTGGTGTTGGGTCTGAAATTGTGTAGAGACATGAACATTCGGGTGATTCCCAAATTTTCATATAGGCTATGATCTGAGGTGAAACTCCAAACTGGAAGTTGATTAACTAGTTCAAGATTCCAAAATATATTCTATCAGAGTTTGAAGATTACTCTTTGACCCATGTGTACAGGGAGGTGAATAGAGCTATTGATTTAATAGGAAACTTTGGAGTTACATAGGAGGAACATTTTATATTAGATACAAACATTTCTCTCTAGTTGGGCCTTCACAAAATCTTGATGGAGGAGGGTCAAGTTGCAAAAAGCAGGAGATTCACTGCCAAATAGAACTAATAAGTGACTGAAGTAGTGAAAGTTAGACTTAGGGTAAGGGGTAATCTTCAATCTCTTTTTCAAAGATATTATTGGTTGAAAATGTAAGTTTGATGGGTCGAATTCAATGAGGTTAAGTCTTATCTAAGCGACATCATTCTGTCACAAGTGTCCACATTTCTGGCAACAAGCAATGAGCATGTCTACAAACTTGGGGGTCATGATAAAGGGTAGGAATCTCTACATTATGACTAGTACATCTTTATATTGTCCATGCCAACTCTTTTCAATGAGCTATCCAAAGGGCTATAAAGGAAGGGTGGGTGATTTCTTCTTTACCAAGTTTAGAAATGGTGCACTACTTTGGCTTGAGTTGTATGTGTGCAAGGAGGAGTCTTTATGGGGGCAATGTCGTCACTTCTTCATGATAATTAACAAGGTTTAGAGGGCAATTCAGGATTTGGTAGTGATTAGTTTGGGAGAAAGTAACCACTAGAGCAATGTATTTCTATACAAAGTTGTTATATGCCCTCTTGTTAACATTACAAAAACAAAGGAGAGGTCTATTGAAAGGTTAGATGGGTTCATAAGAGAAGTAGATATGGAGGATGTTGCTAATGCTATGCTCGATTTGGAGGTGGGAAAATGTGTGCATCCTCAACATTTATTTTAATAGTGAGCATTATATGTCAAATGAGGGGGGTCGAGGGTTTGATTCCTCAGATGGTTTTGTAGACAATTCTAAAAATGAAAAATGGAAGATCCACATTGACAATGGGTTTCAAATTGAGAGAATCAACAACAATTTGGTCTTATTTCACAAATTTCTAGAGATTGAAGAAAATTGGTTATCTACTTCGAGTGCTACTAGAGTGATGAAATTGGAGAATGTTTGGCTATGGAATACAACTATTTCATCAATCATTGATTGGGTTATTTATCAATCATTGATAGAGTTATTTAGATTTAGTATGTATTTCAGTTTGTAGTAGACTATCTAATTTTGTGTTGTAATAGACACTGTCCCCATTTAATAACACTTATCTATAATTTTTTTAATAGAAAAAATCTCTATAATATATTACCATAATAATTTTAATAATTATATAAAAATGCTTAACTTGTTCCAACAATATATCAAAATATATATTTATTTTAATTATCATATAGCTAATTATACCATATTAATTAAACTATTTATCTTTAATATCTTATAAATAAAGAACTAGTTAATTAACAATGAAAAATCAAAATACAGAAATTTATCGTTAAACAAATATAAAGACATACACACAAATTTAAAATACAAAGACATATGTACAAATTTAACATAAAAACATACAAAGGCAAAATGACATTTGATTTAGAACTGAGATTGAGTTCAATTTTTTTCTAATACAAAGAAAAAATACATAATTGATACATTTGGTAGCTGTCTGACAGAGTTTTGAAATTCCACTTAAAATGCCCATCAACTAATCAATGGGTAACAAAGCACTCTCTAATTTTTGAATACAACCCTCGTGTTGCAGCAGCTCGGGAACACCATGTTATGCCGCAAGTTGTTTGTTATACCATTCCATTTTCGCAATGTGTACTCAACCCTTGCCAGTACCCATGGTTATCCGCAGAACCTCTTTTCGCACTTTGCCTCCACCAGATTGAACATGTCTGCGGCCGACATCACTCGTATCTGTAAATTGAAACCCTCCTTTCAGAGGCTTCAAACCCTCGACAATGTCGAACAGTTGATTAGCATATTGAAGAGATACGGGTGCTCTGAAGTCCAAATTGCCAAGATAATTTTTAAACATCCGTCAGTAATCACCACAAGTGCAGAAAGAATATTGGAACCCAAAATCAAACTGCTGGAGGATGTCGGCTTTCAAGGTGAAACTCTGGCCAAGCTTTTGGCGACCAATTCAAGCATCTTAGGCCGCAGCCTTGAGAACGACCTTCTTCCGAAGATGGAGTTTCTTAAGAATCTATTTCAGTCCCAGCAGTCCCTCATCAAATCCCTTCTTAGAGCCCCCTTTATTTTGAGAAGTAACCTGGAGAAGACCCTGAAACCCTCGGTTGTTTTCTGGGAGAGACGGGGTTTTCAGGGCACGGAGCTCCACCGATTCATACAGATAGACCCGGCAATTTTGCAACGCACTTCTCTAACGCCTGCCCAAGCTGATCTCATTCAGGAGATTGGTGCCAACAAAGAAGGCGATACGTACAAATATATTGTGCGTGTAGTGGCAACTAGCCGCATAGAAACGCTAAAGGCCAAGATAGAACATCTCAAACTCTGCGGGCTCTCGGCTGAAGAAATCTGGCAACTATGTCGGGCTAGACCTCTAGTTCTTACTTACTCCAAGGTAAAAATTAGTGAAACGATGAACTTTGTAGTTAAAGACTTGGAGCTCCCTGCAAACTATATGGTGAAGCACTCCTGCTTGTTGAGTATGAATATTGAAAAGATTGTGAGGCCCAGGTTTCTAGTTTGGCAGAAAATCAAATCCATGAATCGCCCGAACCTTTCTCCTTTTTCAGTATTTATGATGACAGAGGCAAAGTTTGTTAGAAATATTATTAGAACGCATCCTGATTCTACAACACTGTGGACAATTTATGAAAATGCCATCTCGAATGCTTCCAAGCGCACACAGAACTTAAGCGTATGTTAATTTGTATTTTTGGGAATGAGAGAGTGAGGGTCAGGACTCAAAAACCGCAAGAAACATATCAATCCAGTCTTTAGCAGAAGGTAGGCAGGTCCTCCTCATCAATGCATTTTACATTTTTGGAGGTTCGCTATTCAACAACACGAGCTATGTCCATGTTCCCCTGCCATGCATTCTGTGTATAATTGTTCTTTAAGCAAGGTATGCATAGTAGCTACTGAATTTTTTAAGTGAGCTAATTGCTTTCACTGCAGTCATTTAGTGTGATGTAATTGGTGACCATTTAATAACCAGAAGTTTTGTTGCATCTGAAAGGCGTCTTAGAAAATCAAATCATTATGTTTGGCATTAGAATTATGCTAGAGCAGGGATTGAACAATTGAACACATTATTCAGCAAACAAGTTTTCCAGCCCCCAAATATTTACAGAAGCTCTAGCATCGGGTTTGATGTTGCATCATTTCAAATACCTGGGCCAGTTTCTCTTAAGATTCTCATATAAGTCCTTAAAAGAAATTATGAAAATCAGTAAACTAGACCTGTAGATTCTTCCATTTTTAGTGGAAGTTCATTAGCAGTTGGATAGCATCACAAAACATTAGTAGTTGAAACACAGGGAGTCATATTTAATAAATGGCTTTAAGCTTATATTTGGTGTTACAGGTCATTTCAAGCTCTGAATAGGCAAACTTGCTTTTCAAAATAAATTGGATTTTTATGAGTTCCGATTTAGGATAACATCAATAATATATGAATCAAATCTATAAATCCTTTCAGGATGCCGGATTAAGCTGCAAAATCCTAGATTTTAATGGACTACTCACTGTGTTACACCTAGGAGATATTCAGCTGGAGAAATTTCTCAGAGTCAATGTATTTGTGGTCATTGATAGATCAAACAAATTGCTCAGGGTTTAAAGAAGTTGATACTAGAAAAAGTGAATTTCGTAAATGAAAAATTTACACAGTAACATGAAAATGTAGAAGGCTTTGCAGATTTATGTCAAACTCATTTAAGTTCACCTAGTCAATGTCATGTTCTTGAGTTCGCATTTAATAGATAGAATTCAGATGCCAAATGTAATGTCCCCTTCCTGATTTGCCTCAGAATTCGCCTAAAATTATGATTGCAATAAATTAGGGTTAGAGTTACATCTTGCCAAATAAATCTTTCCTCAATAATATGATCTTGAATTTAGATCCTGCAATCACAACATGAAAGATACACACACACACATACAAACACCCACACACCCACACATCTATAATTACATGTATGTATGTATGTATTGTCAATCATCAGGATTAGTTAAGTTGTATTATATTTATAGAGTATAAACAATAGGGGGAAGAGACATGATTGGTCCGCTCCATTTCTACACCAAGCCTAAGAGTGGATGTCTACCACAACCCTCTTGCTTGGTGGCTTGCACTTGCTTCCCCACCCATTTCTTGTATTCTTACAGACAGTTGCAATCTCGTGGTGTCGGGCGGAGGTTGTAAGAGGTTTACTTCAGATAGTGAGAGTGAGGACTCAAAATCCACAACAAACATATTAATCCCCAGTCTTTAGCAGAAGGAAGGAAGGTCCTCCTCATCAAGGTGTTGGCTGTAAGCATTTCACATTTATGGAGGTATGATATTCAACAATAGAAGCTACGTCTCTATTCCCCTGCCATGCATTCTGTGGCTAATTGTTCTTCAAGCAAGGTATGCATAGTAGTTATGACTTTTTAACCGAACTAATTGCTTTCACTGCAGTCATTCTTTCTATTTTGAACTACACCTCAAGTCCTCCATTACTCCAAGGTAAGAATTAGTGAAATGAAGAACTTTGTAGTTAAAGACATGGAGCTCCCTGCAAACTATATAGTGAAGCACTTCTGCTTGTTGAATATAAATTTGGAAAAGATTACGAGGTCCAGGTTGCTAGTTTGGCAGAAAATCAAATCCATGAATGGCCTGAGCCTTTCTCTTTTGTCAGTAATTTGTTAGAAATATTATTAGAGGACATCCTTGTTAGTATTTTTCAGATTCACTTAGGAAAGAACAAACTATAGAGGACTTTCAAATGCTAAGCATAGAATAAAGTATAATATGTACCAGCAGGGTGAGATAGTACCCGGATTTAGGTTCTAATATAACCCTCGAATCTGATCCAGCTAGGGCTTCCCTGAAGTCTTCAATCTGGTCTAATTCTGTCTTGAATTTTGCTACAGAATTCTGCTCCAGAATTCGCTCTTATGCTGCAATGAATTTGCTGTGATGATGCTGCCCTCTAATAAGGAGAATGCTGCTCTTCAAGGAGATTCGCTCCAGCCCTAGATGAGGTCGTAGCTGCTTTGTATATTTACTGCTGCCTTATGCGATTCTTGAAGGGGGAAAAGCACGTTATGTCTTGTGTGTCTTCCCTCAAGAATTGATCTCCTATATGTAGGAGCCATAGGGACAAAACTCATAGAGGGGGCCAACCTGTTCCAAGAAGGCCGACCCTTGACCTTAACCAAATAATATAACACAAAATCCAAATTTAATAAACAATAGATTTAAATATATAATATATTTAACATCATTATTTATATATCGGTATATCTATTATTTGGGGGGATTGGTATTTGCCCTCAAGGCCATAATATCAACACTCCCTCTTGGTCTTGAGGCAAAGATCAACTCAATGATCTCATTCTATCAACACTTGATAGAGATGCCAAAGACATAATCAATATATCCAATCCAAATGTTAATTTCTTAAATCCACTAGTCTCCTTGACTATTTGAAATTTAAGATTGTATCAAGCCCATGATACTTTCCAATTTTGTGAATAACTTAGATCCTTGAGTCTTCTTGACTCAGCCAATAGAATGATATTCATGGTATCATCAAGTCCATGATATATACCATTCAATTTGTGGATAACTAAATCGACGAGTCACCAAGACTCAAGAGATGACATCATTCCAACATGATGTTATACTATCCAGATGTGGATTTCTCAGATCCACAAGTCCCATGACTCAGGAATTTAGAATATCAACTCTATGATATTCATGGTATCATCAAGTCCATGATGTTACCAAATACTCAATTGTGGATCCCTGATCCATGAGTCTCCAAGACTTAGAGCATTGGTCTCTCGAATATCAAGTCCATGATATTCACCAAGTGCTTGGAGCAATGGTCTTTTGACATCAAATCCATGATGTCTCACCGATTACTGGGAGTAATGGACTTTTGACACCAAATCCATGATGTCTCACCAATTACTAGGTGTAATGGTCTTTTGACATCCAACGATGTCTCACCCATTACTAGGTGTAATGGTCTTTTGACATCCAACGATGTCTCACCCATTACTCAGCAAATGATATTCTTCAACTCATAAGAATAACTTAAGCAGAAACAAATGAGTAATCATAACCATATCCACATAAGTTAGATTAATCAGTAAGATTTAAGTTAGATGTAAAGTTCATATATAGAACCATATGTATCAGGAAGTATGATTCATTCATACATTAAATTATGCTTCATAGCTATACAACCAACATGATTTATCCAGCACCTAAAGATAACCAACATCTAACTAGATGTAGTGTGAACACAACAAGATGCAATATAGCTTTCTATAAGAATGTTCCTAGATAACAACATTAATTCTAACATATGCCAATGTAAGAATGTTCCAACCAATAATGTATGTATCTGAGCATACACAGTGACTAGCATCCATTAATCAACTATGATTTCCCATATCAGAGTTAAGGAAGATATACAAATCAAATGTCAACATATTCCAATGCTAACATAAACCAAGAGATGTATTTACTCATAAAATTTCCTAATATGTTCACATAGGAATAGTATAAACAGGGAAATGTGAAAAACATAGAATATGCCAGAATATGACAGAGCCGCATCATAATGTAGAAGGAGTTTATAACTTAGATGATACGTGAGCCCATTTAAACTCCCTCTCAAATTGCAACTCCCTCTCAAAGTGCAAAGTGCTCTGGTCCTGGTACATTTAACTCCACAAAGGATGCTTGAAGGTTGTTTCTTTCAGGACAATTTACAACAATATGACCAAACTTTTCACATTTAAAACATTTAGTTTTAGAGAAGTCCTACTTGAAGGGTTTCCTTTTCTTAAAGTGTTTCTTTCCCCCTTTGGCCTTTGAACTTCCTTCATTTCTGTTCTCTTGATATTCCTTCTTCCTTTTGAAATTTCCTATCCCCCCCTTAGAGTTTTGGGAGAAAAGTACTTGAATGTCTTCCTTGAAGATTGAGCCTCTTGATATTAATCTTGCTTCTTCTTGAAGACAATCGGCTTTTAGTCTATCAAGTTTAGGTATTTTGGAACGAGCACTAATCTCTTGAATGAATGCTTCCCAAGTGAGAGGCAATCCATTGAGGGCTGTTACAGCAAGTTCTTTATTATCATAATTGAACCCAATTGATGATAGTTGATTCCTTAAATCATTGATCCTCATGAAGTATGAAGTGATGGACTCCCCTTGATTCATTTTTATTTGAGAAAGGGAGTTTTTGAGGGCTAGGACCCTATTTGTATTGTTTATTTGAAACATGCCAAATAATGAGGTGAACATTTCATATGCATTTTCTAGATTTGCAATAGTTGGCACAAGATGATCTTTAACACTATCAACAATTATCCTCATTGCTTTATTGTTGTTTTTGTTCCATTCCTTCTTTTCATCATCGTCCATGTTTTCTTTAGGAGGACCTTCAATGACTGAATTAATTTCTAATTCTCTTAGAATGATTAATAACCTCATTTTCCAAGATGTGAAGTTAACATCTCCCTCTAGTCTATCTTCAGGTCTAATTCCGGAAGACATGATTATCAGCTTAGTTGAAAGTATTTAGCTTGGTTTCCTACGTCTGAAATAGATCTTTTCTCTACCGTAGCTTTGATACCATGTTAGTATTTTTCAGATTCACTTAGGAAAGAACAAACTATAGAGGACTTTCAAATGCTAAGCATAGAATAAAGTATAATATGTACCAGCAGGGTGAGATGGTACCCGGATTTAGGTTCTAATATAACCCTCAAATCTGATCCAGCTAGGGCTTCCCTGAAGTCTTCAATCTGGTCTAATTCTGTCTTGAATTTTGCTACAGAATTCTGCTCCAAAATTTGCTCTTATGCTGCAATGAATTTGCTGTGATGATGCTGCCCTCTAATAAGGAGAATGCTGCTCTTCAAGGAGATTCGCTCCAGCCCTAGATGAGGTCGTAGCTGCCTTGTATATTTACTGCTGCCTTATGCGATTCTTGAAGGGGGAAGAGCACGTTATGTCTTGTGTGTCTTCCCTCAAGAATTGATCTCCTATATGTAGGAGCCATAGGGACAAAACTCAAAGAGGGGGCCGACCTGTTCCAAGAAGGCCGACCCTTAACCTTAACCAAATAATATAACACAAAATCCGAATTTAATAAACAATAGATTTAAATATATAATATATTTAACATCATTATTTATATATCGGTATATCTATTATTTGGCGGGATTGGTATTTGCCCTCAAGGCCATAATATCAACAATCCTGAATCTAAAAGACTGTGGAGAATTTATGAAAATGCTTCCAAGCACACAAAGAGCTCAATCCAATGTTAAATTGTATTTGTGGGAATGAGATAGTGAGAGTCAGGACTCAAAAATCATGACAAACATATAAATCCAGGCTTTAGCAGAAAGTAGGAAGGCCGTCCTCTTTAAGTTGCTGGCTGGGATTATTTAACACTTTTGGAGGCATGATATTCAACAACAAAAGCTACGCCCATATTCCATGCATTCTGTGTCTAATTGTGTTATGGTAAATCAATGTGATATAAAACAGAGGAAGCTCCTTAAATAGATTTAGAAAGATGATGTTTCCAAATGAAACAATTGTGAACTAAAGACAGAAAAGGAAACTTCCTAAGCTAATTAAGGTAACTAAGATGATCATTAAGAAACATTACAATATTTTAATAACCTCCCTTAATGATAATCATTCTACCAACCCTACAGAAGACAATCTTTAGGTCTTTTGGTCACAAATGCATAGAAGGCTGCCCCTTCTCTTCAATGTTGGTGCCTTGTAGCTGTAGGAGTTATCTTTATACCTGTGATGGTTGTCTTTGTATTCTTCTATTGAAGATGGACGCTTAAGACTATGAAGAGTCTCTCGTTCATAGATGGACGTTTCAAGAAATACGAAGAGTCTGCCATCTGTAGATGAACGATCCAAGAAAGATGTAGAGTCATGACAATTTCTCTATGTGCGACGACAATCAGAACATGTAGAGTTAACAGTTTTGTGTGATGGTGAAGTGAAGGAGGTGTATCATATTTGCTGTGCAGTTTTTGATGACAGACAGTTATTTTATGTTCTGAAACTATAATGGTCATCAATATTGTTCACATTCTAGAGTTTCTGTAGGTGTTCATTCATAAGATAATTGTTAGTGTTCCATCTGTGATTATCAGGGTTTTTTTTGTGGTGATTATCAAGTGAGTAGCATCTATTGTAGTTATCAGAGTATTTTGTATGAAGTATATGTAATTGCAGGTCCATCGTTAAGTGTTTGCAGACTCAGTGAAGGATTTATTATTGTTACAGCTTGTGAGCATTGTATTCAGAATACTGTTATTATTCAATAAAGTAATCTTTTTGGTGTGGCTGGCTTTTTCCCTTCAAGTTGGAGGGTTTTCTCAGGATAACTATTGCGTCTTGTGTTTTGAGTTATATCTGTTCTTTATATTGTGCTATTTCTCCTATAAAAATCAACATTGTATCAGAGTAGGCATCTTTCTAACACTCATTCGTGCCCATTAGAGATGGTTTGTGAAATGCCGCGAGTCTTCATATAACGTGCAGATCAAAGATTTTTGTGAAACTCCATATAGTGTGCAAGGTGACTATCCGTAAAGTATATGAGGCATCTATGCCCCATGAAATCATGGCAAAGGTGGATTTTGTTTATGCATAAATATTGGTTCTGTGTATTCTCCATGCACAGACTTGTATTGGTTTTCTGTAGCTGCTCAGTGGTGCTAGTTGTTCTTATATCTTGTGGGTTTGGGGTTTAGTGTTGGGCAATAAGAATATCATTAACTGCTTTACCTTTTGCCTTTGGAATTATTTATCCATGTGATGAAGTCTTTGGATTCATCATGTGGAAAGAAAAGGTCCCTATCTTGTGCCTAGTCTGACTCTAGACTGGTTAATATTGATGATACTGAAGATTGAAAATATGTTGACATTACCATTTTGGTTGACAACGTAAACAAATGGAGACTCTGAGTTGTTTCCACACTTTAATTTTGATACAACTTTCCTCCAGGGCGTAAGACCAAGCATTGTTATTAATTTATAGTTACGGGATATCTATTGGTAATTGCATCCTTGTCGTCATCAGTTATAAGAGTGCTTATTCTGTGTATCACGTGAGCTATTGACACGGATCTGTACATCTCTGCTAGGAATGGTGGAGTCGTAAAGGTTACAAGGAATATTTTTGAGTATGTGATACTGTCCATGTCTTAACACTATTATGGAGAGATGGAAATGAGGACATTATAGTTTATAACCAGCGAAGAAGTAATCTGGAGCATTTCCTGTCATTAGTGTCGAGACTTACTTATAAATCGGAGCTTGGAGCTGTGAATTTGATTCAAGCCTTTCAAAGCCATGAATATTGATATAGATCATCCCCTGCCGCAAGATTATATCTCCAGGAATTGAGACGATTGGGTACAATTAGCTAAGGACAATTAGTCCTGAAGTGAATATTGACAATACTTGGTTTCCAAGCGCATATTGTTTCTAGTATCTTCCTTTGGCGCAATGTCTAATCATGGCACTAGAAGACTGGATGAAAATTGTTTACATGCTTTGGGGACATCGTGGATGAAGGTTTTATTCTCGGCTGACCAACGGGGGATATTATCTGCATTCTAAGTGACTCTCCATTGCTAGCTGGATCTATCGGGTTGAGTACAACTGTTTAGCTGGAATGAATCACCTAACATGCCATTCTGTGAATTATCGGGGGTTGAAATTTGAACGGCCCTTACCCATATTGCCGTTTCTAAAGAAGCAGTTTGACAAAACAGTTGCGGATGTCTTATTCCATGCGTGCCTTTCAAAAGAATTTTTCATTGCTATGAGATATTTATTGCCGTGTATGAGAAGGTCACATGCTATTGAGTTCGTGTCACTGTATTCTCTTGCGGAATGAAGATGGGACAACCGTAGAATACTGAGAGACTTCAACAATTAAATCATATAGAAATTATCGGAAATTTCTTTAAAGGTCCTGTGGGATTGGTATGGTTAGTTCGAATAATATTTGGAGGAGTCAAGAATAGTTAGAAGTGTTCTTTCGAGTGTGTGAAGTGGTTAGAATCTGTAGCATACTATTCCAGATTGGAACTAGAGTTTTTAAACCTTGGACTGAAGCTGAATCAAAGAGAATCAAGGGCGTACTCAAGGGGGAAGGAAGAAACTATTTCGAGGGTTGTAGTTCTAACTACATTACTTGGTTCTTACCTCCATTAGTGATGTCCTGGCACAATCGACTTGGTTCTTGGGAAGAAATACATTTGAAATATGATATCCCTCTCTCTCATAAGAAGACCTATTATCTCATTTACAAAGCTATTGGGACTTTCTTCCCTAGTAAAATACTCAACACAAAAGAGTTCATGGATCAGTTAAAATGGAAAGATGGAACTCCATTTCATGACATTAATGTTAAACACATATATCATATGCCCAAAGATGATTCACAAATATTGACATGGATTAATGAGTCTTAGGACATCAAATAACCCGAGTCTAAGTGAAACTTTATTTTGTGTCATCTTTGAAAACAAGCTTGTGAGCCTAAAAAGACTTGTTTGAGATGATTGATCTTGCTTAAAAAGATTGTTGTCGGTAATGTTTTGTCCTCATTGGGTCTTGACCCCATTTCCCACTCTCTTTGTTCTTTATTTGAGTCTTTGAACCACCTCTTCTTTGAGTGTTATTTTGTTAAAAAAGTATGTTCCATATTTATTGATTACCCTGTTGTATGGAAATCCTCTCCTAGCCTTTATTGGATTGAGGTGCTTACTAGCTATGTGGATTATTTTGATTATAAGAATAATTATTTTTGGTTTGTTCTTTCTTGTGAGGTTCTTTGGTTCTTGTGGTCCAAAAGGAACAAAGAGGTTTTTCATGGTAAAATGAGGAGGCTTACCGAGTTTAATGGTAAACTCACATTTATTTAAATTATGATGTAGGTTTTTGTAGTATTATAAATTACAAAGAGTAGAGTCATGATAATGCCTCAATAGGGGGTGTTGTTGATCTAAAAATCAAATATAAGATCATGTCACTTCTTCAATGGGTACAAAGATTTGCTAGATCAACATGAGCTTAATGTTCTTAAGTAGGTCTTGTGGGAGAACAATATCATAGAGAATGATATAAAGGAAAATAATAGGCAACCAAAGCAAAGGGATGGTCCAAGTTGGGACAAAGTTGTCGAGCTAGATGTTGACCCCCAGGGGGAAATTTGAGACGGATCATGCAGAAGGAAGCAACAATATAATTGGGTCATGGGATGCATGTTGACCTAAGATCTCTTATAGTTAGTTCTTGTTAAACCACTTGATCAATGATGATTATTTTGATGTGATGTAATCCGATACTGCTATCATAGACATAGGCTTTTTGATGATATGGTTCATAGTATAGATGTTATAGCTTTTTGACAGTTTTTGATACTCTAATGACATTATGTTATTCGTAAACTATTTCTAATAGAAAAAATAAAGTTTTCCAACTCATCAATCCTCTTCTTGTGGCATTTAAACTCATCATGATTTGGTTTCTTGCAATACTAACAAAGTGGTCTATTCTTCTTAGAATTATTTCCCTTCTTGTTGGAAGAAGATGAAGAATTACCTTTTTGTGAGGAGGAAGATTCTGTTGTTTCTGATTGTGATTTGGCCTTCGATTGCTTTTTCTTCTTATCAAAACCTTTTCCACTTTGATTCCTTTGATTCCCATTATTAGCCACCAATGCCTTAGACTTTGAAGACTTGAGAATCCCCATACTCACAAATTTGGACTATTCTAACATCAACATAATGCAGATGAACAAAATGAAGGTGTAGTGAAGGAACTTCCCATAGTCAACTTATGAGTCTGATAACTTAAAACAAAGTTGCATATTCTGAAGGAAGCTTGTTCAACATGTTACTAATTAACTGTGCATCCTTCTTGGTCACACTACAATCCTTAAGTTATTCTTTAAGCTCATTGGATTTGTTGATATAATTTTGAACTATATCAAATTTCTTAGGATCCAAGTTGAGAAGATCTGCCTCAAGTGAGTATCCTTTGCTCTCATCCATTTTACCATACAAATCTTCAAGTTTATCCCAAGCTAGCTTGGCATCCTCAAATTTTTTAATGTGAAACAAGAGATCTTTGGAAACATAGTTCCTCACAGTTTCTAAAGCCATAGAACTTTTGATCATCCAATATTTTTTTGCATTAGCATTTGCATTAGGATGAGCAAGTTCTTTAATTGTATCATCCACATAAAGATTCAAACATTTTTCTAGTAATTTACTACATACATTATCTTTCCATGTGACATAGTTATGTGGAGTTAAAAGTAGAAATTTAGGAGAACCCATAATGCAAAAATGAAAGAGCACAAGAGAGAAAGAGACACAAGCACACAAGACACCCCCCCAAAAAAATAAATTCACTCAATCAAAGAACCCCCCCAAAATAATGATTTTGACACTTTATATATAGTGCATACATACAATTGCCACTTGCCAAATCGGGGCTAAGTGGACTCTTAATTTTGATGATTACAATCACCTCAATGAGGTGACTCAAATCAATATGGCTAAGGATCCAATTGAAATCCTAGCATTATAATGATCATAAATGGCCAAAAAAGACCTAGATATGAAAGTGATATTTTCGCCCAAATAAGACTACAATTTGATAATAGATTTGGAAAGTAGACAAAAAATTATGCATTTTAAAAAAAAGAACTTGAAAATGTATTTGTATGAGCTCGAACGAAGCCTCTTAAGTTGCAAAATCAAGGATTGGATAGGTGTAGTCACCAAAAACTAAGATTTATGCAAAATCTATTTACCAAAACTATAAAATAACACCACCACTAGAAAATTTATAAAATACTACCCCAATTTTTTTTTTTTATAAAAAAGAAGCCTCAAAATGAGCAAGATATGAACCTTCAAAGTTGCACTGCAAAACTGAAAACTCAAATGGAAAAGGATGAAAAAAATTCAAACCTTGCTGACATCATGAATCTGCTAGGTTAAATTTGACAGTTAGACAATCGTCGCAACAAAATAAAAATACCCAAAAATGATGTTTAGATGGGTGTCAGATTTGAGATCATGATCCAACAGAAAATGTTCATCCTAAAATTGATGGTCAAACAATAATTAAAACAAAAAAAGTCACCTAATTTGATGGTCAAACAATTGTCAAATTTAAACCTATGAATTTTTGCAGGTCAAAAAAATTCTCCCAATTGTTGACTGGGCATCTAAATTGTTGACGATTAGAAAAATCAGGGGTCATCGTGTGTCTTATCCTTGATTGGGTTGAGGGAATGGGTGACACTGCTATCTTGGGCGGTGCTTTGTCAGGGCGGCGATTGGGAGGTAGCCACAGTGGTTGTAGAAGAATGTGATTGGGAGGTAGCTATTGGTCGAGGGTGATCCATCTGTGAACTAAGAGGTGGGCGAGGGAGGGTCGCCAGTAGGGCGGGGCGTGTTATGGTTGTGAAGGGGCTCCACCAAGGAGGGTGGTAGATGACCGGAGAAGGAGGACAATGATGCTATTTGATTTTAATCTCACATGTATTGGGTGTAGAAATTCACGACTGTCATTATACAATGATGCAAAGTAGTTAAATAAAATAGTGTGAGAGATTGCGTGGGTTGTGGTGGTCACTTGTGTGGTAACTGATTTCACTTGGAAAATCTCACTTGAACTGTGACTATGATAGCGAATATTTACTGTGTATATTCTTTGTCTAAACTTTGACTCCTTTAACAATTTTGACTATATAACTTGCATAAATGACAAAATACAGTGATATTCCTCGCAAACCAATTTTTTGGCCAGGAAAAAAAGAGTAATTGCGACCAAAAATTAGATCCAAAAAAAATAAAAAAAATAAATATATATTTTTAAACAAATTCAGATTTGTATTGTTGCTATGCAAATCAGGTCAAACGGTTAGGTTTGCAAAATTTTTTGCCTCAGATTTGGCTTTTACCCAAAATAGGCAAATTTATAGTCAAAATTCATCAGAACAACCACCTGGACGCAATGGTGGAGTCCGATCTTCCTCTAGATGCTCCCCAAATATGATGCTCCCTAGATTTGAATAGAAGCCCTCCAACAACAAAGCAAAATTCTCACAAGGCTATGCAATGAAAGCTCCAATGGCTTTGATACCATGTAAGAATTTTCCTAAGGCCCCGTTTGGTTGAGGAATTAGAATTTGACTCAAAACCTGATTATCTCAAAATAAGGGTTTGAAATTTTGGTTTTGTGTATTTGGAAGATAGTTTGGACCGTTTGGTTAACCTGAAAGATGATCGAGACAATCCATCTTCTGCATTTGGTTTCCATTTTCAAAATTAGAATTAGAACTGAGAAATTCCTATTTTTGTGTTTGGTTCTACAATTTCAAATTGAAATTGGAATTACAGTATCCATTTTTGTGTTTGGTTCTACATTTTGAATTGGAATTGGAAAAAAATTTAAGTTTTTTTAATTATTATATAATGTTTTATTTATTTTGTCCATTTTTTATTTGTATTTTATTTTATTATTTTATACTTTTATATAGTAAATCACAAACAAGATTAATTTTTTAAAATTTAATACCCCACTTTTGCCTTTTTTTTTTTTTGAAATTTAATTTTTTTGGGCTTGCATGCTACGCGTAGTGGAGACATGGCAAGTCAATATCAAAATGAGCGAGATAACAAGTATTTATAGAGAAAACATTCTCAATAGTTCATATTATAGTTAAAACTTTGAGCGAGAGGCATTCAAACTCATTGTGCGTGTCAAAGAGTTTGCATATGACTAAGTGTTAAAATATTCGTTGAATAGGTTATGGTGACTAATGATTCCACCCGATAAAAGTGTCCTCCTTGAACATGACAACTATTGAAATCTGGTTCACAAACAAAACCAAGCATATTTCTTCTTGAAGAGAGTGGGACTGAGCCATCCATGAGTTGGGCGAGTAGCTTTTGTTTAAATATTTCCTTGCTAGCTTTCCATGTTTCACCTGTTCAAAACGTAGTGAACGTCCTCCTTCAATGTAGGATTCCTTGTTCAGAGAATACGAGTCATCCGCTAGTTAGCAAATTAGTTGGACAAGTTGCTGCCAAATTGGAAGACACACTGCCAAAATAGACGCTGCCGGTTTTGGAATGGGGAAGTCACCGGACCCGACACCATATAAAATGCAACCTATAAAAGACCAAATCGGGTTTTATAATTTGAATTCCACCTATTTGAGTGGAAGCAGATTTTCCACAAGTTCACCGAAAATGAGAATTCGAAAACACAAACTGGGTTTTGAATTTTGCAACCCAAACAATGGATTTAGCTCGAAATCGAAAAACCCACTGCCAATTCCAATCGTATTCCCGCAAACAAATGGGGCCTAAGGCAATATGTGAAGATCTAGAAGCCCAATGAATACCACAACCAAGAGAGACAAAATGATATGATTAATGAATTGACTAAATTTATTGATGATCAATAATGGATAATTTATGAGTACAATGTAGATGTGTCTACATATATAGGAAACACATGATAACTAGGAGATAAGCAAGAGATAACCTATCACCCACACTTGGTGGAATCACATGTCTACCAAAGGTAGACCATCTTCCATTGTACAATAAAGTATGTGCAAACATGTGAGGATGATAATGTGATAAGTGCACTGAAGGTTGATCTCACACATAAAGTGGAAATGTGATAAGAACTATCACCACCTAAAGTGGAATTTCTGCTACACCACGCACAAGAATAAGATGCAAATTCCTTGTCTCAGGATAAGCTTATAACCCTATCTCTCTACCTTTAAACTCACCATCCCTAGATTTAGAGCCCCTTAACTGCAAGTCATAGCTACCTCTTCAATGCATGAGTTCTTAAGCACATGTGGGCTTAAAAATGGGCATAGGATCCTAGGGTAAGTTTAGTCTCCTTTTCTTCTTCTCCTCATTAGCATAGGGCCATTCAGACCAAATTTTCTGCTTTCCTCGTAGTAGGCTAGTTTAGTAGAGCTTTTTATTCCCCGCGGTCTTCCCCTAGCATCCTTTGACTCTATGTTCCCCTGTCTCTTTCAAGACATGTATTCAGTCCCCCCCCTGCACCCTCCTTTTAAAAAATTTGATCCCTCTTCCCCTTCCCTTAGTTCTCATATGATCATCTTTTAGTCCAACCCTTTCAATGCATTTGTTTTTCCGCATTCAATTTGGCTATTTTTTCTGAATCAGAGTCTACTACATGGATCCGGCTTTAGTTTCGGTTAGGAGTAACCACGTGACAACGCATGTTACTAATCAATCACTTATACTCATTCAAGATTAATGATCCGTGTGTCAAGGACTGATCAGATGAACTATCATGATTCATTCCCCCCTCCCAGCTTACCCTCTCATGATAGATTAAGGGGATCGTGCATCAACAAGGAATCATGTTTGCAGATTCCAAAGGGATGGCTCCTAAAGCGTAATCGACACACATTTATAGAACCATGCCTAGAAACTTCTCCGATCTCTTATATTCCACTCAAGCCAGGATGAAGAGTTTATCTTGCTCAGTTACACTTCTCACCATATGATGGAAACAAAGCTAATCACCTTCGCATCCAAGGAGAGCAGGGCTATGGCCTTTAGAGGCCACATCATGCCATAACGTTGGAATCAAATCCTTAACCCACTACCAAATTCCTCCAGGAGAGTGATAGAAAAAGCCATTGGGGATCATTTTTTCGACAACACATTTACCTTCAGAACCAATGGGGCAGTTATCGGCCTATTCATCGCTATCTCTGTCTTCACAGGGAGGAAGAAAGAAGACATATTACAGGTAGCCAATGAAATTTTCAACCCAGAGCTTCTTGGTGGCTTAGAAAAAATGATCCTCCGTGTTGACAATCAACTTACCATCCCATATCCGGAGATAACAATGAGCACTGAGGTTGCCAAACTAGATGAAATCCCGCAAAGCCAACGCATCCCCATGCTAACCTTCAAGGATGAGGAATGCTTTGATGCCCACTGGCCCGAAATGAGCAGGTATTTGGATTATCTATACAGCGAAGTCCTCCAAGAGGAAATGGACACTGCAGAGAACCTCAATTATTGGAGGAACGAGGGATTCAACATCCCAGACGAATTGGACAAAATTGAGGCGGCAAAGATTCACATCGTGACCCCTGAGGTACAACGATGTACTTGACATAAGAAGAAGTATGCACCTGAAGAAGAATGCATCGTTGTCATGGTTAAAGGGAAGAGCATCTAGAAGTGCGCGACGGTCCATAAAAACGGTGCCATATAAATTACAAATGCTAATATCACCTTTTGTTATCTTCTAAAGTCGTACCTTTAACCTTTGATCAACTAGTATAAGATCAGTAGTTATCTGTTAAGTTCTATTAGTTAGACCAACATGGTCTCCTTGTAAATTTTTTAATATAGATTCAGCAGTAGACATCTATTAATAATTAGTACCCTACTCATTATATCTGTAAAAAATAGTATGGTTTTACAAACATACAGCTTTTATGCTACATCTTACAAAGGACCTCCCTTAATATAGATACTATTTTATTATAATTTGTTTCTTAGCCCCAACTTTTAAACTCTTTTGATAGGCAAGCATAGTATGATCTTTATGTGCAAGTTCCAACTGGCATTTCTTCAATTAATGAATATTTTACCTTTATAAGAGCTCCTCTTCTTTCTGACTGCTCACATATCGACACTTGAAATGATTTGAGTTTTAAAAAGATATAAAGAAATAAATTAAAAGCCTCTCTTTTCGCCTTCCCTTTAGCAGCTAAAGTAATGTGTTTGAGAGAGAGAGGAAACCTGAACAACCATAGGCACCCAACAAGCAGGCCTTCAAAAATATCAACCTTATATTTAACCCATGCTCGTACATCATTACTCATTTTAACCCCACATTACACCAGAACTGTAGGCTAATATGGAGACCCCAATCGAGCTCATTTGTAGCAAGGGCTAGTTGACATTTGAAGGAAAGCTTATGCCAAAGCATGTTAAAAAGGTACTAAGAAATAAGCATGCCCTCATTATCAGAGCCTCCCTTCGTATATTAGGTCCGGAATTTATCAACACAAAGGATAAACAGAGGGTCCTCACCAATATCACCCCCATGTTTGTAGCTGTCTTAGCATTCTGGGGTGTCCATAAACAGGAAACATGGAAACTATGTTGTAAAATCTTCAAATGAAAATTTATTGGCAACTTAGATATAACATTACAAAACATTAAACAGGACCTTACTCTCATCGAGTCAGGGCATCCTGATACACTACCCTCCATCCCATCCCCGTCTCTCATTGCAACTCAGAACTTGGAGGCCTTCAAGGATAGAGAAGGCATCGTGAAAAGAAACATAACCTTCCTATTGTATTACCTACATATTCGAGAACCCGAGGAGGGATGGTTTTATGACTATTGGCACCAAGATGAAGTTGGATCCACAGATATGGAGTGTCTCTCAGACTTTGAGATGGGAAATCTAATTGATGTATGGTTGGAAGAAGGTAAGACCGCCTACTACGGCCAGCCCCGATCCTTAAGACAGGGAATAAAGAAGATAACAAACTAGACTCTTATTGATCTCAATTAAGTTTTATTGTTTATACTAATCTATAGATCCACGAACTATATGAGCCAAAGGCTGTGCAGTGGAAAAAGGAAAGCATGTTCTTATTAATAATATTAATGTCAACATTGAAACAGATTATGAAGGTATATGGCAATCATAATTATATCTGACTCAATTTATATAATAACCTCACTTATAAAATCTCTTCTGGCTTCCTTATTAGTTAGTTTAATGGATGGATTATATGGAATCATAAATGTCTTTCTCACTCACCTCAGCAAGATTTTCTGTGCCACATAAGTATGTAGAGTTTAGGATCTGAGTATACTTTTCTGTTATCTCACAATAGCTAGGAAGGATATGGCAGAACATAGGCACCATACTCAATGATTAGATGCGTAGATTCTAGGCAATTCTTGATCAGCTAAGGATGCATAACAAATTCTTATGTCTAAGTTAAAAAACAATAGATAATTTGTCACATCTTCCACTATATAATCTTTAAATATGTACTAAATTATCAGATCTCAAAATTCTCACCCCTAACTTAAAACTAGATGGCTTTTAAGTATAAATTGAGTTGGAAAGATTTTTCGTCTGTGTAATCAATGGTACATCATATGCATGAAATTGATGTTAATTTACTACTCCATGATTTTATGGCAATTCTAGCCTAGGATTGATCCTGACCAGTACCCAAGGTCCAGATCTCTTTTTGGTCATCTATAGATGTTTTGATATCCTATTGAATCTTGATATGTACAATAATGTGGATTCAGGAATTTATCTAGTGGGCCCCATTTGGTATTATGAACTCTAAGATCATTTTAGTTATTGATAGACTAATCTATTTCTGATTAGTGGTTCATCATTAGCATGGTATTCATGATATTATCCTACCTCATGGTATTTTTGGCAATACAAGTTTAGAATTGATCATGACCAGTGCCCAAGGTTCAGATCCTTTTTCAATTATAGATGTTTTGATATCTTATTGAAATTTTATGTTTTGAGGATTTAGGATTTCATTTACTTAGCCCTATCTATTATTATGGACTCTAAGATCATTCTGATTATTGGTAGATCAATCTATTTTGGATCAATAGACTCCATTGAAGATGTTTCATCCATATTGATAGATTAAGTAAACATATCTAGAAGCTCTGTTTATTATATGTTTATTTTCTTTCCAAGTTTGGAGTATGGATGACCCTCTGAATTCAAACCTCCCATGTAAATTGTATATTAGAATGTACAATTCTGTTTTTAAGATTTATGGATAAAGCATTTATTGTCAAGTTAAATAGCATATCTCTTAAGCATTGGATTATTAAGTGCATTGTTATAAGGGAGATATATTTAGCAATGTATGTAGATAGCACTTTTTAGATCATATTCAGGAAATAGGGCTACAACTCCAACTCTCTACGTTGAAACAGATATCACAGGTAGAGGTCTAAGTATATTCTTTCTTCTAGCATATATTTCCTTTCTAAATAATTAATTCCCCTATTAATAAGTTCTCCAAAGCTCGGATTACCGAATATTATGTGGACATACTAACAAGGATAGTAGGTAGCACTCTGAATTGTCAGGTTCAAGAATTGCCTTTTTGAAGCATCTCTCAGATGAGCTACTAGGGAAGACATCCCTAAGACAGATTCAGACTCCCACATAAGAGTGTCCTCAGGAGAGAAGCTAGAGTCAAAATCAATAATAATAATATCCAAAGGAAGGCCTACAAGGATCTTACGAATTCTACAAAATATTCTGTTTTAGATTAGTCATGTACTAAGCATGGCTTATTTTATGTTGTATTATTTAATGGTGGGTATGCCCACCTAAAACTGTTATGTATCAAATTTTGGACTACGGTCCTAGGCAAGGTTGGAGGTTTTTTCAACTCTGCTCTTTCCTACCAATGCCTGCATAGAGCGGGACATCTTTTTATGACTCTGATTTAAAGATTAATAAACTTTTGGCTTCAGCCTTTTATCGATAAAAAAAAAGAGATGCAAATTCCTAAGTGTCTAATATGCAAACTACTATGTATGCATTATCCCAAGTTAGCTTAAGAAAAGTGTAATTATGAATAATTAATTACACCAACAAACCCCAACACTTTAGAGCATATAAAATAAACATTCAATTGTCGAGAAAAGAAAGTTATTTTCATAATAATTATTATTTTCTCACCTGCACGAAATTCATGAAATTTGCATTAAAATACTTTCGTGTTGTGTTTATTTCCTTCAATAATAATCAAACAAAAAAACTTCTACTTTTCATAAATATCTTATGTAATCTTTCACACCACCAATCATGATTACCAAATATGACAAATTAAAAAATGTATTTAGAATGTCTTAATTGGCAACTCAATTTTTCTGGTTAAAAAAAATTAGAAACATTTTTAATTTAGACATAAAAAACAAATAGTGGTTAAATAAATAATAAAAAGCCAAACATAAGATATAATACAATAAAACAACCTACCACATATAAACTTACTAAGAATACAATCACATGGACTTGTTAGTTTCTGCCATAGGCAATAGAACTATAGGCATCGACCTGTTTTTAACTAGTGATAAAACTAGTAAATTCCAACCAATCAAATTTCATTATTTTTTTTTGTTATGTCAAATTCTAATATTTGATAAAGTAAAATGCATAATATTTAACTTTTTCAATTTATAAAATTATTTATCTTTCATTTCATTGGTTTAAAGAAATTGAGCGATAAGAGCCTTTTTTCAGAAATTTATGTCACAAACATTAGCTCCCATGTCAAATTATTTATTTTCGTCCTAAGATTTAGATATTCTAAAATTTATTATAATAGTTTTGTAGGCAATCCATCTCATTGGCTTAAAAAATAGGGATAAGACAGATTTTTGGGAAATTTATTATCTTTGAGTTTAATTAAAAAGGTCTTATAGTCACATCCAACACAAATATTTATTAACAACCATAATGAAACACTATTACAATAATTTAACTTTATCAAAATTTAAATACAATTTTTTTACTTAAATTATTAGAAAAAGTTTATTGTTACATTTTATCTATTATATTTCATAAATTTAAGTACTATAATTTTTTGTTTTATGTAATTTATAATATTTATGATAAAAGTTTTATAATATATATTATAATATTATATATTACATTACATATATTTTTTATATAAACTATTATTTTTATATTGTATTAATTATATATTTATACTATATTTTTTATTTTATATATTTATAAAAAAATATACATATTTTATGAGATAAAAAAAAAATATAATATTTAAAATATAAAAATTGTGCACTTTGTATAAATGGAAATTTATTATTCTAATTTTTTAATATATTTTTATCTTTGTAAACTTTGAAAAAAATTAAATAGAATAAAATAATTATTATTAATATCAAGTTATTTGTAATATATGAATATTATTTATACTTATTAATTTATTATTATTTTATATAAAATTATTATTATTAACTGTGAATTATGTATAGTAAAATAATATTAATTATATATATTAAATTAAAAATCATATTTATAAAAATTTATACAAATATGACAATGCCAATTTGATTTACAATGTAAAAATAACAATGAATATTTGTGATAAATACTAACATTACATATTTCTACATTTTTCAACTACACCAAAATTTTAGTAGGAATTTAGTTGTTTTGCAACCTTGTAAACTTTACTAAAATGATTTGTAACGCTTTGAAATAAGTAAATATGTAACTTCCAATCTCCTTCGATGGGAAACATATAAAATTTGGGCTGACTTTTATAGAAGAGACTACAATGGTTTGAAGATGTTAAATGTAATGCCTTTGCAATGTTAATTAGTGAAATTATTTGTTATATGGGTAAGGCAGCTGGAAGGTCAAAAAAGAGCTATTGATTTACAAATTTACAATGTACTGTGTGAATAATGTGCACTTATATAATATTTATGTGATAAGTGTAGATGGAATCACATTTTTAAAATTACCTGCAATTTTTTGAGTGTATGCTTTACTTTTTAATGGATGATACAAAAGATGAATTTTGTAAAACTAATGGAGATGAAATAGTTGGCATTTTGCTTTATTGTTGCATTTGAAAGTCTAAATGTTTACAACCATTTTTGTTGTCACTCTAGGAAGCCTTTCAACTTAAAAATAGTTGGATATTAATTAGGACAAATAATATCCCATCGTTGTTGTGAACACCTATCCACATAATGATATATTATAATAGATGTTTTGTATTAACATTATTTAAAAAATTAAAATGTTAATACTATTTTATTTATTGATTATTTATACAATTATATATTAATATTATAATATAAAATTTTATTTTAGTATCATAAGATTAAATTATAAGTTTCTTTTCATTTTATAATATTTAAACTATTTTTATTGATTTTTTATTATATTTATTTTTTTACAAATTTGTTGACCACTTAAATTTATGTATTAAGATTATTTAAAATAATAATATTAAATATCACTATAATATAATACCATAATCAACCCTGCTCTTCCTTACCAGTGCACTCACCAGATCTTTGTATATGTTTAATTGATTAATAAAATCTTGGCCTTCGCCTTTTACCAAATTAAAAAAAAATAAAAAAAAATAAAAAATAAAATAAAAAAATAAATAAATAAATAAATAAATAAATAAATAAATATATATATATATAATACCATAATAATTATATATATATATATATATATATATATATATATATATATATATATATATATATATATATATATATATATATATATATATATATATATATATATATATATATATATATATATATAGTGATTTTATTTATTATATAACTAATTATATCATATTAATTAAATATTTATCTTTAATATCTCATAAATATAGAATTTAATATCCTATAAATAAAGAACTAGTTAATTAACAATGAGAAATCAAAATACTCAAAGACATACTCACAAATTTAAAATGCAAAGACATGAGCACAAATTTAACATAAAAACATACAAGGACATAATCACATTTGATTTAGTATTGAAATCATGTTGAATATGCACCTAAATGACATTGTGTTCAATTTATTTTCAATTACAAATTCTTGATACATTTGCCATCTATAGACATGATTTTGAAATTCCACTTGAAACACCCATCAACTAATCAATTGGTAAGAAAGCATCTCTTCCTTTTGTTTGAGTGCAACCCTCTTGTTGTAGGTACCTCGGTACACCAATCTTGGAAGGGATTTGTAGGTCAATGGGTGGAGAAGATATTATGGAAAAGTATAGGTTAAGAGTTGCCTCATGGAAAACAAAATGGTTGTCCCTAATTGGAAGATTGACGACAATAAAATTTGTTCTCTCTACCATGCCAATATATGTTTTCATGTTTAATGACCACCCATAAGACTAAAGAAAAAATTAAAAGTATTCTCAAAAGTTTTCGTGGAAAGGTTTTAAAGGGGAAAGGAAAATTCATTTGATTAGTTAGGAATCAACATGTAGAGGCAGAAGTGCGAAGCGGGTGCAGGTTTAAGAGGAATTAAACAACATAATCTTGCCCTTGGGGAAAAATTCATTTGAGAAATGTATTGAGTCCTTGATTGTCCTTGGTGTCAAAATTTTCAAAGGAAATATCTAGACAACATTGATCCCAATTGGATATTGACTATAGCCAACACCTGTAATAGTTTTTCTACATGGAAATTCCTATACAACTCTAGGCGTGTGATAACTAATCATCTCGTGTGGAAAATAAATAATGGAAGGTCTGCTGAGTTTTGGACCGAATCTTGGAATGGGTACAAGAGTTTGATTGAAATTTTGGATATAGAGGATTATATAGAAGATATAATAATTAAGTTGGGGACAAAGGTTTAGAACTATTGGAAGCAAGAAATAAATGATGGTGGGGGTGTAACAAAGTGCATTGATACCAAATTATTGGGTCTCCCTACCGATCTAGAGAATAAACTACAATTAGAACTTGATGAACATAAAATGTGTTTCGTCCAATCAAGGGATGATATCATTTTGTGTGGAGCTACTTAGTCAAGTTGGGCTACAAAACCAAGAAGAGGTGGAATTATCCATATATTGGCCTTCAGTATTGTGTTGGGACCAGTCGGTTCTCCCAAAAGATGGGGCATTTTTATCAGTAGCACTGCATAATAAATGATGTTTAACTGCATACATGCTAAACAACGTTGGAATTTTTGGTCCTTGGTGTGTTCGTTGTAGGAAGGATGTAGTGACAACATATCACATCTTCTTGAATTATGAATACGCTTCCAATTGCTGGGACTAGCTATTAAGTCTGTTGCTTTGGAAAGGTCCTCGACCTTGCTACATAGTGAAATTCCTTCAAAGATGGCCCAAATTGAACAAGAGAGCTATGTGGACTTTAATTTAGATTATAGCTCTCTCCCTCCTCATTTAGAACCTTTGGAAGGAGTGGAACAAGAGAATATTTAAGGAGTTTGAGATGTCTTGGGAGAGTTTGATATTGAAAATGAGAAAATGGATTGTAGAAATTGCCAATATTGGAGTAAGGTTAAAAAAGGAGATTAAATTCCCCAAATGGGATGAGTGAATCTTGAAATAATGGGAGGACATAAAAGAGGCCTACATTCAACACTGTCAAGAACTCAATTGATCGCAAACAAGTGAAATGGAAATGCCCCAAACTACATAGATGGAAGCTGAACTTCGATGGTGCAATAAAAGGTAATCCGGGGCTTAAGGGTGCTAGATGTATCATTTGAGATTGGAAAGGTAAATGTGTGTGGGTCTCCTAAAAAAGGTTGGGAGT
Source organism: Chamaecyparis obtusa (assembly GCA_027943335.1). Taxonomy (NCBI): domain Eukaryota; kingdom Viridiplantae; phylum Streptophyta; class Pinopsida; order Cupressales; family Cupressaceae; genus Chamaecyparis; species Chamaecyparis obtusa. The sequence continues at coordinate 238,184 of BSBK01006515.1, forward strand.
TGTAACCAATAACAAAGCAAAATTTGTTGTGTTGGTGTTGGGACTGAAATTGTGTAGAGACATGAACATTTAGGTGATTGACATTTAGGGTGATTCCCAAATTTGCATATAGGCTATGATCTAAGGTGAAACTCCAAACTGGAAGTTGATTAATTGGATTAGGATTTCTAAATATATTCTATTGAAGTTTAAAGATTACTCTTTGACCCATGTGTACAAGGAGGCAAATAAAGCTACTGATTTAATAAAAAACTTTGGAGTTACACAGGATGAACGTGTCATATCAGATTCAAACATTTCTCTCTGGTTGGGCCTTCACAGAATCCTAATGGAGGAGGGTCAGGTTGAAAAAAGTTGAAGATTCACTGCCAAATAGAACTTAAGGTAAGGGGTAATCTTTAGTCTATGTATCAAAGATATTATTGTTTGAAAATGTAAGTTTGATGCGTCAAATTCAACGAGGTTAAGTCTTATCCAAGCGACATTATTCTGTCACAAGTTTTCGCATTTCTAGCAACAAGCAATGAGCAGGTCTACAAACTTGGGGACTCTAATAAAGGTAGGAATCTCTGGGTTATGACTAGTACATCTTCAGATTGTCCATGACCATCACAACTCTTTTCAATGAGCTATCCACAGGGCTATAAAGGAAGGGTGGGTGATTTCTTCTTTATCAGGTTTGGAAATGGTGCACCACTTTGGCTTGAGCTATATGTGTGTAGGGAGGAGTCTTTATGGGGGCAATGCCATCACTTGTTCATGATAAATAACTAGGTTTAGAGGGTGATTCAGGATTTGGTAGTGATTAGTTTGGGAGAAAGTAACCACTAGAGCGATGGATTTATGTACGAAGCTATTATATGTTTCGAGTGCAATGTCTGACTATGAAATACAACTATTTCATCAATCATTGATAGGGTTATTTAGATTTAGTATGTATTTCAATTTGTAGTAGACTATCTCATTTTGTGTTGTAATAGGCACTATCCCCATTTAATAACACTTATCTATGAATTATTTTTTAAAAATATCTCTATAATATATTAGCATAACAATTTTAATATTTTAACATGTTCCAACAATATATTAACATATATATTGAATTTAAAATACACATTATTATTAAACAAATATAAATACATACACACAAATTTAAAACACAAGACATACATACAAATTTAACATAAAAACATAGACAAAATCATATTTGATTTAGCATGAGATTATGTTAAATAGGCACTTTAGTTGCTGGAATTAAATAATGCTAGAATTCTCAAATTCCAGTATTTGACAATTCTGAAGTTTTAAAATCGGAAAATAATTTTTGAAATATGGGTGGAATTGCTTTGTTCACATAATGAGAAGATGGAAAATGTTGGTTGCATATGGATTTCAAAATATTATAAATTTTGTTTTACCCCCAATTTCCATTTAAGTGGAATTGGAATTGATTTTCTATTTCCACCTATTTAGATGGAAGATTCAAACACTGATTTTAGGAGTAAATAGGAATTAACAAAATCCTTATTCTAGTTTCATATTCTGAATATAAACATTGAAAATGTCAATTCGAAATTTGACAATCCCAATTCTATTCTAATTTCACCAAACGACCTCTAACATTGAGTTCAATTTTTTTCTAATACGAAGAAAAAATACATAATTAATACATTTGGCAGCTATCGACAAAGTTTTGAAATTCCACTTAAAATGCCCAGCAACTAATCAATGGGTAACATAGCAACCTCTTATTCTTCCATACAACCCTCTTGTTGCAGCAGCTCGGGAACACCATGTCATGCCGCAAGTTGTTTGTTATACCATTCCATTTGCGCAATGTGTACTCAACCCTTGCCAGTACCCATGGTTATCAGCAGAACCTCTTCTCGCACTTTGCCTCCACCAGATTGAACATGTCAGCGGCCGACATCACTCGTATCTGTAAATTGAGACCCTCCTTGCATAGGCTTCAAACCCTCGACAATGTCGAGCAGTTGATTGACATATTGAAGAGATACGGGTGCTCTGAAGTCCAAATTGCCAAGATAATTACTGAACAACCGTCAGTAATCACCACAAGTGCAGAAAGAATATTGGAACCCAAAATCAAACTGCTGGAGGATGTCGGCTTTCAAGGTGAAACTCTGGCCAAGCTTTTGGCGACCGATTCAGGCATTTTGGGCCGCAGCCTCGAGAACTACCTTCTTCCGAAGATGGAGTTTCTTAAGAATCAATTTCAGTCGCAGCAGTCCCTCATCAAATCCCTTCTTAGAGCCCCCTTTATTTTGAGAAGTAACCTGGAGAAGACCCTGAAGCCCTCGGTTGTTTTCTGGGAGAGATGGGGTTTTCAGGGCACGGAGCTCCTCCGATTCATACAGATAGACCCGGCAATTTTGCAACGCACTTCTCTAACGTCTGCTCAAGCTGATCTCATTCAGGAGATTGGTGCCAACAAAGAAAGCAAGGCGTACAAATATATTGTGCGTGTAGTGGCAACTAGCCGCATAGAAACGCTAAAGGCCAAGATAGAACATCTCAAACTCTGCGGGCTCTCGGCTGAAGAAACCTGGCAACTATGTCGGACTAGACCTCTAGTCCTTAATTACTCCAAGGTAAAAATTAGTGAAACGATGAACTTTGTAGTTAAAGACATGGAGCTCCCTGCAAACTATATGGTGAAGCACTCCTTCTTGTTGAGTATGAATATTGAAAAGATTGTGAGGCCCAGGTTTCTAGTTTGGCAGAAAATCAAATCCATGAATGGCCTGAGCCTTTCTCCTGTGTCAGTATTTATGATGACAGAGGCAAAGTTTGTTAGAAATATTATTAGAATGCATCCTGAATCTACAACACTGTGGACAATTTATGAAAATGCCATCTCGAATTCTTCCAAGCACACACAGAGCTTAATCGTATGTTAATTTGTACTTTTGGGAATGAGACAGTGAGGTTCAGGACTCAAAAACCGCAAGAAACATATCAATCCAGTCTTTAGCAGAAGGTAGGGAGGTCCTCCTCATCAATGCATTTTACATTTTTGGAGGTACGCTATTCAACAACACGAGCTATGTCCATGTTCCCCTGCCATGCATTCTGTGTATAATTGTTCTTTAAGCAAGGTATGCATAGTAGCTACTGAATTTTTTAAGTGAGCTAATTGCTTTCACTGCAGTCATTTAGTGTGATGTAATTGGTGACCATTTACTAACCAGAAGTTTTGTTGCATCTGAAAGGCGTCTCAGAAAATCACATCATTATGTTTGGCATTAGAATTATGCTAGAGCAAGGATTGAACAATTGAACATATTTTTCAGCAAACAGTTTTCCAGCCCCCAAATATTTACAGAAGCTATAGCATCGGGTTTGATGTTGTATCATTTCAAATACCTGGGCCAGTTTCTCTTAAGATTCTCATGTAAGTCCTTCAAAGAAATTATGAAAACCAGTAAACTAGACCTGTAGATTCTTCCATTTTTAGTGGAAGTTCATTAGCAGTTGGATAGCATCACAAAACATTAGTAGCTGAAACACAGGGAGTCATATTTAATAAATGGCTTTAAGCTTATATTTCGTGTTACAGATCATTTCAAGCTCTGAATAGGCAAACTTGCGTTTCAAAATAAATTGGATTTTTATGAGTTCCAATTTAGGATAACATCAATAATATATGAATCAAATCTATAAATCCTTTCAGGATGCCGGATTAAGCTGCAAAATCCTAGATTTTAATGGACTACTCACTATGTTACACCTAGGAGATATTCAGCTGGAGAAATTTCTCAGAGTCAATGAATTTGTGGTCATTGATAGATCAAACAAATTGCTCAGGGTTTAAAGAAGTTGATACTAGAAAAAGTGAATGCCGTAAATGAAAAATTTACACAGTAACATGAAAATGTAGAAGGCTTTGCAGATTTATGTCAAACTCATTTAAGTTCACCTGGTCAATGTCATGTTCTTGAGTTTGCAGTTTTAATAGATAGAATTCAGATGCCAAATGTAATGTCCCCTTCCTGATTTGCCTCAGAATTCGCCTAAAATTATGATTGTAATAAATTAGGGTTAGAGTTACATCTTGCCAAATAAATCTTTCCTCAATAATATGATCTTGAATTTAGATCCTGCAATCACAACATGAAAGATACACACATACAAACACCCACACATCTATAAATACATACATACATTATTACATGTATGTATGTATGTATTGTCAATCATCAGGATTAGTCAAGTTGTATTATATTTTAGAGTATAAACAATAGGGGGAAGAGACATGACTGGTCCGCTCAAAGCCATTTCTACACCAAGCCTAAGAGTGGATGTCTACCACAACCCTCTTGCTTGGTGGCTTGCACTTGCTTCTCCACCCATTTCTTGTATTCTTACAGACAGTTGCCATCTCGTGGTGTCGGGTGGAGGTTGTAAGAGGTTTACTTGAGACAGTGAGAGTGAGGACTCAAAATTCACCACAAACATATTAATCCGCAGTCTTTAGCAGAAGAAAGGAAGGTCCTCCTCATCAAGGTGTTGGCTGTAAGCATTTCACATTCATGGAGGTATGATATTCAACAATAGAAGCTACGTCTCTATTCCCCTGCCATGCATTCTGTGGCTAATTGTTCTTCAAGCAAGGTATGCATAGTAGTTATGACTTTTTAACCGAACTAATTGCTTTCACTGCAGTCATTCTTTCTATTTTGAACTACACCTCAAGTCCTCCATTACTCCAAGGTAAGAATTAGTGAAATGAAGAACTTTGTAGTTAAAGACACGGAGCTCCCTGCAAACTATATAGCGAAGTACTTCTGCTTGTTGAATATAAATTTGGAAAAGATTACGAGGTCCAGGTTGCTAGTTTGGCAGAAAATCAAATCCATGAATGGCCTGAGCCTTTCTCTTTTGTCAGTAATTTGTTAGATATATTATCAGAGGACATCCTGAATCTAAAATACTGTGGAGAATTTATGAAAATGCTTCCAAGCACACAAAGAGCTCAATCCAATGTTAAATTGTATTTGTGGGAATGAGATAGTGAGAGTCAGGACTCAAAAATCATGACAAACATATAAATCCAGGCTTTAGCAGAAGGTAGGAAGGTCGTCCTCATTAAGTTGCTGGCTGGGATTATTTAACACTTTTGGAGGCATGATATTCAACAACAAAAGCTACGCCCATATTCCATGCGTTCTGTGTCTAATTGTGTTATGGTAAATCAATGTGATATAAAACAGAGGAAGCTCCTCAAATAGATTTAGAAAGATGAAACTTCCTAAGCTAAATAAGGTAACTAAGATGATCATTAAGAAACATTACAATATTTTAATAACCTTCCTTAATGTTAATCATTCTACCAACCCTACAGAAGACAATCTTTAGGTCTTTTGGTCACAAATGCATAGAAGGCTGCCCCCTTCTCTTCAGTGTTGGTGCCTTGTAGCTGTAGGAGTTATCTTTATACCTGTGATGGTTGTCTTTGTATTCTTCTATTGAAGATGGACACTTAAGACTATGAAGAGTCTCTCATTCATAGATGGACGTTTCAAGAAATACAAAGAGTCTGCCGTCTGTAGATGAACGTTCCCAGAAAGATGTAGAGTCATGACAATTTCTCTATGTGTGACGACAATCGGAACATGTAGAGTTAACAGTTTTGTGTGACGGTGAAGTGAAGGAGGTGTATCATATTTGCTGTGCGGTTTTTGATGACAGACAGAGTTATTTTATGTTCTGAAACTATAATGGTCATCGATATTGTTCACATTCTAGAGTTTCTGTAGGTGTTCATTCATAAGATAATTGTTAGTGTTCCATCTGTGATTATCAGGTTTTTTTTTTGTGGTGATTATCAAGTGTGTAGCATCTATTGTAGTTATCAGAGTATTTGTATGAAGTATATGTAATTGCAGGTCCATTGTTAAGTGTTAGACTCTGAAGGATTTATTATTGTTACAGCTTGTGAGCATTGTATTTGGACTACTGTTATTATTCAATAAAGTAATCTTTTTGGTGTGCCTGGCTTTTTGTAAGTTTTAATCGAGCAGATAAACTTAATAAACATATTTAAGACAGCAATAAAAAGAAGACAAAACACATAACACAACAAATTATAGTGGTTCAGCAAATCTGCCTACGTCCACTCTCAAAACAGGGAATTCTCTCATTAATGTTTTAACCAATTCAACATCCATGGCGTACACAGCCATTTATATAAACTTATGCAGCTATCAAATGAAGAGATGGGAGAAGCTGAAAGGTCATGACCGTTGAGCTTCATATACTCAACACTTTTTCCCCTCAACTTGGAGGGTTTTCCTAGGATAACTATTGCGTCTTGTGTTTTGAGTTATCTGTTCTTTATATTGTGCTATTTCTCCTATAAAAATCAACATTGTATCAGAGCAAGCATCTTTCTAACACTCATTCGTGCCCATTAGAGATGGTTTGTGAAATGCCGCGAGTCTTCATATAATGTGCAGATCAAAGATTTTTGTGAAACTCCATGTAGTGTGCAAGGTGACTATGCATAAAGTATATGAGGCATCTATGCCCGATGAAATCAGAGCAAAGGTGGATTTTGTTTATGCATAAATATCGGTTCTGTGTATTCTCCATGCACAGACTTGTATTGGTTTTCTGTAGCTGCTTAGTGGTGCTAGTTGTTCTTATATCTTGTGGGTTTGGGCTTTAGTGTCAGGCAATAAGAATATCATTAACTGCTTTACCTTTTGCCTTTGGAATTATTTATCCATGTGATGAAGTCTTTGGATTCATTATGTGGAAAGAAAAGGTCCCTATCTTGTGCCTAGTCTGACTCTTGTCTGGTTAATATTGATGATACTGAAGATTGAAAATATATTGACATTACCATTTTGGTTGACAACATAAACAAATGGAGACTCTGAGTTGTGTCTGAGTTGTTTCCACACTTTAATTTTGATACAACTTTCCTCCAAGGTGTAAGACCAAGCATTGTTATTAATTTATAGTTACGGGAGATCTATTGGTAATTGCATCAGTTATAAGAGTGCTTATTCTATGTATCACGTGAACTATTGACACGGATCTGTACATCTCTGCTAGGAATGGTGGAGTTGTAAAGGTTACAAGGAATATTTTTGAGTATGTGATACTGTCCATGTCTTAACACTATTATAGAGAGATGGAAATGAAGACATTATAGTTTATAACCAGCGAAGAAGTAATCTGGAGCATTTCCTGTCATCAGCGTCAAGACTTACTTATAAATTGGAGCTTGGAGCTGTGAATTTGATTTCAGCCTTTCAAAGCCATGAATATTGATATAGATCATCCCCTGCCGCAAGATTATATCTCTAATAATTGAGACGATTGGGGACAATTAGCTAAGGACAATTAGTCTTGAAGTGAATATCGACAATACTTGGTTTCTGTTGTGAGGTTTTCATACCATCGCCCCAAAGAATTTGGGGACCCCCATTTTTTTGAGCAAAGCCTTGACAATTTTCCTAGATCCAGGTATTTGGGTGCCTTAGTGAATTTTGGTAGATCCAGAGGTTTTGAAACGAAAATTTTACACCTTGGATGTTTTTGAAGTGCCTTGGAGGGTATAGATTGTTTTCACCTTGCGGAAATTTGGTTTTCCTAAAACGATTTATTTTGTCTTTAGGCCAAGTGAAATTCGATGAGAAAATTTTATTTTAATATCTGGTGGGATAAAATTGCAAATTTTGGACTTAGATGAAATTTTGAAAATTGATGAAATTGAATAACTTGAACGTTTTCGAAATTTAATTGTGAATTTGGATATTTTTGGGAAAATCTTATAGATCTTTGGTGGAGAAAACTGGAAATTAAATGAAAATTTAAAATTGCCAAATTTGAATTAAATTGCAAATTAGAGATAATAAATTGCAAAAATAGAAAATTAAATTGCCAAATGGAAATTAAATTGCAAAATGATTTTTGGGTTGCAAAAGAGTAAAAATTAATTTTGGTTGTCAAGATTAAATGCATTAAAATCATATTTTTGGGCTAAGTGTTTGTAATTTAGAAATTTAATTTGGGCCCCTTTGTGTGTTAAATTCAATGTATTTTAAAGTCAAAGAGGTGTGAAATTCAAGGCAAGTTATTGGGTCCACAATGGGGAAGGTTTAAAGCTATATTGGAGGCTTACATGACCTTTTTTCAAAATTTCAATTTTAGGGCCTATGATAATTTCGGATTTGGCTAATTTAAACCCATAATTTTGCACTAGGTTGGCCCAATTTTAAATTAAAATTAAATCCCCTAGGGTTGTGCAATTTATTTCATGTTAAACTTGACAATTTTAATTTATTTTTTTTCTCTCCTCCTACAAAGTCGGCTCTGCTTTTTTGGAGGCAAAATTTGGTATTTAAGGGGGCTCTCTCACACCTCATTTCACTATTCTTTTTCATCCTTCTTTGTAGCAAGGAGCAGTTGCGAAAATCAGGAGCAGAAGAAGGCAAGACCTATGAATTAGAAGGGCAAGGCTAGAGAAATTCAGGGCTGCCAATGCGAAATTAAGAGGTAGACATGCCAATGTAAGGAGGCAGACCTGTGATTTTTTTAAGGAGGCTGCATGTTAAGGAACATTTGTGAAAATTTGGGCAATGCACTTGCAAATTCTTGGTAGGCCTGTTGTTTTGAAGGCATCAAATTCTGGGCAGACTGCTATTTGAGGGGCAGACTTGCAAAAATCATAGAAAGAGCTATAGATTTGTCAAAGACTGCTAATTTGAGGGTAGATTTGCAAAATTTTTGGTGAGTAGATTGCAGATTTTTTTTTGATCTTCTTCTTCTTTGGTGGAAAAGTGATTATTTGGTGTAGAAAAGAAAGATTTTTCGACTTTGGGTAAAGGCTGGTTGATAAAGCAGAATTCTTCCTTGTTCTTATTTGGTTCTTTCCTCCATTTCTTGCTTGCATCATCCATCCATCACTTCATCATTTCATCTAGGGCTTGAAGTTGGGAGATATAAGTGTAGTTTTCATGTAGGATTTGGAGAAAGGAGATACAAGTGGTAGTCCCACCCCTAGGAACGAAGTTGAGAGATATAAATGTAGTCCATCTCATAAGTTTTTGAAGGGGCAGAGATAAGTGTAGTCCCATCTCATTGTAGAAAGAAGAGACAAAAATAAGGGTTAGGATGACGGATGCTAGTGCAAGCAAGAACCCAAGGGGAATGTATACCAAGAAAGACAAGGAAGACATGATGCCCAGGGCCTCCTTCTCAAAATTGAAGTGAGTGGGTGACACCAACATTTACACTATGGACATGGGACAGTTGAGAATTGGTTGTAGGAAGGCAAGAAAAGAGTTACCAAGTCGTCAAGGCTCACCAGGTCAGATTCCAAATCAAAGTATGGTGACCTTATTGTGCTTCTCAATCGAGTCATGGGCTCGGCTCAAGGTACACAGTTTGATCCTTGGACGTATTATTTTATTGAAAGAATTGAGAATGGAAAAAGAAAGTTTGATTGGGCTAGGATCATTAGCATGAATTTAGAGTTGCAACTTAGGATAGTGCAAAATCGAAAGCAATTTTACATGGGGGGTCCTACCTCTTCTATTTGATTGCAAAGCTGTTGGTGATGCTTTGCTAGTCGAACCAAATCTAGATTTGGGGAGATGCACTGCACCACTATGGTTGAGGCAGATGCTTATGCCAATGGGTGAAGTTGTGGTAGTCCGAATAGTTGAGGACATCCAAGGGTTAGCCAAAGAGGAAAACATTAGTGAGGAGGCAGGTTTCATTGCAGATTGGAAGAGATTTGAACATATTTGAGGCTAGGCAGGGCTTGGCTATTCGTGCAAGCTAGTTTGGTTAGGTTTATGAAGGAGGTATGGCCAAGGCAGGTGCCCCCAGAACCCAAGAATATTGAAGCAGAGGGGGGTGCATGCAAACCAAATTCAAGTAGGAAGGTTAGAGAAGACTGGGAAGGTTAAGGAAGGCAAGGATAATAAAGGAAGAAAGTGAGACAAAAGGTTGAAAGGGCTCAAGTTTGATTTCAAGGTGGTGGCCAAGAGCAATGCTCTCAAATTGCAAAGGGGTTAACATCCAGGCAAGCCACCGGGGCCAAGGCAAGATTACCCCAAGTGCATAGAGACCTCACCCTTTCAAGGTCGGGACATCAAGTACAAGCAAGTTCAAGTGGTGATGAGAAAGTTTCTAAGGATGAGCTCAAGCATCCAAGGCTTCACCTCATCTCAAGGATTAAATAAATTTATAAAATAAGGTTGATGAGGTGGCAATTTCATGTGCATGTAATCAAATCATGCCAAGTGTCCTATGTTCTCATTGGTTGACAGATTATTGTAATTTTCTCATTGGCCCACAAAGTTGGTGCCCTCATGTAATTGGTTGAAAGATGGTAACCTTAATTAGGGTTTGTAAGGTTTAATCTTGGCCCTTGATTTTGCCCCTTAATCTTGGCCACTCATAATTTTGAGCCTCTATTTAAGACCATTTTTTCTCATTTGTAAAGAGAGTTATGTTGGAGAATTGTTGCCAAAATACTATCAAAATTGTTCTCTATTCATTGTTGTGGTTTGCATGGTGGATATACATGATCATTTTGGTGTATTGCATGTTTCTTCTCATCTCTCAAATTAAAGTAGGATTTCATTTCATGTTGTTAGAGTAGAAGTAGATGGCTAGTTGTATGGTGATGTTAGTGAATGTTTGATAGGGATCTATATACTAGGCCACTAGCATCCTAGCGGCTTGTTAGGAAGCCTTGTGTGGTAATCTAGTCTAATTCCCCTTGAATCATTGCATCTATGGAGGTAGCGCCGCTGGCAAGCTTTCATTAGATTTGATCCCCGTCCATTTGCTAATCTTTCCATTCCATAGTAGTAGTAAAGCAGCAGGTAGTATAGTAGTTGAAGTTTTCGAAGAGCAAAGTTGAAAGTGATACAAATTGAGTATACATTGCAAAGCTAAATCTTATCATCATCATGGTGATAATTTGACATCCTCGAGTGAACAACGTAAGCCCGCCTACGTGATTAACCAGCAAATCACATTAATATAATTGAGTTAGTATCCACATGAATAAGGAACCTTGGAGTTTTTCTCATGTTCTTCATGAGTAATTACTTTTCAAGAGAGGGTTGAGTGTTTGGTATGCTATATCAAGTATTCAATTGCTATATGTTATGTAGTGGTACAAAACTGACATGAACATTATTTGGCACTAGAAGGAGGGCTGATCAATGTTCATTCATGGACTATCAACAACAATGAGCTTTCATGTTATATTCGAGATGTGAGAGATCTCTTCAAAAGTTCAAAAAATCCAAAAAAATCCAAAAATTAGAAAATCAAAAAATGGGAGAAGACTTCTCAATGGATGCGCAGTGGTTTCATGGTCAAGGCATTCATCCAATTGACATTGCTCGATTTCGGGAGGCTTTGAATGCACAATTGTATCCACAGAATTTGTCTGAATTAGCATCAACTTGTGAGTGCAGGATTCATGGGACAACCACACATGATGAGCTTAATTGTTTGACATTTCTATCAAGAGTGGAACTGGTATTGCAAAGGAAGATGTCCTTTTGGGATATCCTCAAACCAATTCCATTTGCCGAATCAGATGATAGAGTTAACATGTTTGTGAATAGTTTCAAGGAAATGATCAAGAAGCGACTAAGTGAGGAGGAACTATATGTGGAAGGTATGTTGCTCTCTGGTTGGTGTAGACTACACAATGTGAGACATTTAGAATATACTTGTTATCCATGTCGGGATATCATAAAGCAGGCCAAGCAAGAGATGGGATGGTTTGACTGTGAGCAACTGAATACAGATGAAATTTGGAGTGCTTATCTTGAACGAATGAGTTTGGAATCAAAGGAAGGAAAATAAGATTGCATTTGTCACTTAGGTTGGAAACCAAAAGACGAGCATATTGTCTCCTCATCCGACAAAGAAGAAAGCAACTTGCGAGAGGATAGCGTGGTTGAACCTAATGACCAAGAGATTCATGTGGAAGATGAGCCTTCACATATTACTCCTCAAGAGGAAGGTGTTAAGAAAGAAATTAAGGAAGCAATTGAATTCATCCAAAGAAGAGGAAGCATATTAGACAAAGATCCACACCTTGAGGAACTAGAAGAAGACCATAAAAAGATTGAAGAGGTGATCCTTGGTGAACTTTCCCTCATGCTGTGAGGTCAAATTCTTGAGGATGAGTTGGAAGAAATCTCTAACACCCTTCATGAAAGAAGCAATCAAGTGGACAAGTTGAATAAGGAATTGCAAGTTACTACAAGTGAATCCAGATATGAGGAAAAGTTTGATAAAGCATTCCAGGACATCATTACCACCATATTCTTTGGGGGGATGCTTAAGGATCTTATGGAAGAAATACGAATAGAATCATTGCCAAAGGCATCCCAAGACAGACAAGTTGTTGCAAGTGGCATAATTCGCCATCAACTCTAACCTCCAGAGGCTTTGCCACTTGGGATTGATTTTGATGAACTTATGGAGGCATTCGAGGACCTCCTTGTCAGTTTTGAAGATTCCAAGGGTGATGAGATTCCACATGACGAATTGCAAGATGTTCCTAAAGAGAGTTCAAATGGAAATTACATGCTAGATGACGAAGCTCCTAGTGGTGAGTATATGCAAGGATTGTTAAGTGGTGATCAAGTTGCTCCCATGGAAAAGGAAAACAAAGAACAATTTGGGCTAATGCTACAGTTGGATATTGTGTTCGAGCAACTTGGAGAGGCGTTTGATGGGGAGAATATCAAGGAATCCTTGATTTTTGAGGATACACTTGAGGAGATTTACAAGGATGCATGGTTCATGTTTCACAAGGACAAGCCCCCAAAGACGATATTTCATGAGCTTGATTCCAAGATTGATCTTGCCTTGACTACCAATGAGTTCGGTGTAGATGTTAGAGGGAGGATTCATCACCCGTTGCGACCTCTTGAAGCTGTGGATGATCAATTGAGGTTTGCACAAGAGTTACCACATGAAGCAGACCAGGTTGTTTCTTTCCTTGCTCTTAAGGATGAAAGGTACGAAAGTTTTTATTTTGATTATGAAAATTTTGGAAAAACAACTTGTATTTGGATTGATCATGGAACCTATGAGTTGCCTCAATTGTTGATTTTTCATGATAATTTTCTTGAGTTTGAGTTGGAGGTAACAAATTTTTTTTTAGAGTACAAGGATGAGTTTGTGAGATTGTGAACTATCACCCAAACCTTGTTACTCTTGAACATCCTGAGAAACCATGTTAGATCTAGTGTATATATTAGATCGGTTAGTGTTTTCCCTTTAGAGTCTTGTACATAGTTAGGGTAGGTTTGTCTTGGACAATTTGGTTCAGGAGAGTAGTTTAGTTTTCTTTCATGTTTGGCTTACATTAGGTTTCCTTTTAGTTGTTTAGAGTAGGTTTTTTTTTCTTTCCAGTGGGTTAGAGTATATTTCCTTTAGCTGTTTAGATTAGGTGTTGTGAGGGAGCTCGGTGGTTAATTTGCATCAAGTCATTTGACTTGAGATCTTTTAGATTCTCTTAGTCGGTTGGGTAGTTTTGGCTTTGGATCTTTGTAGGTGCAAAGGGGGTCCATGTTATCACTCGTGGACGAGGTGTGTAGATTTTTACACTTTTGGTGTCAGAACCTAGAGTCTGTCTTGTTCATTTCTTGAATACATCTGACAAAGTTCAGGGGATTGAAGGTTGTGCCTGGTCGTTGGTCTATGGTAGGACTTGTAGTAAATTCGGGTCAGGCTCGATAGAGGTTCTTGAGCTACCTTGACATGGTTACAACATTACACTCACACTTAATTGCTCCGAGTTCTTGGTGTTTTGAAGTGAAGTTGTATTTAGTGAAAATCATACACCTGCTTCAGCGCCACTGTGGTCTTCCAAACCCTCTGCGGGCTTCATTGCCTGCAAGCCAAACAAAAGATTGAAAAGAGAAAGAAATATCAAAAAAAAGAAAAGTGCAAAAATGAAAATAAGTGCAAGATGAAAGACAATATCAAAGTGAAAATAAAGATGAAAATTGGCTTTAAAGGGTGTGCAATCATCTCTACCGGTGCTACTAACTAGTCACTACAGGTATAACCGTGATTGTGGTGCCATAATGATAACTCCGTCGGGGCTATGGACGCCTGACTGGCAGCGGGGCTCTATCTAGGATGCTTTTGAAGTAAGGATATTATAATAGCTGAATTCGATGGATCTAAGAGATTATCAAGTTCTTGTTGAGTGAGGAATAAATCATTTGCACACACGTGAGTAACTTATGGTTAGGGTGCTTAGGTTCTGTATGCACCCTAAAATGGTCGCCTAGACTTTGGGCCCCCATTCTGCAATTTAATCAAATCCCTGAATCAATATTTTAAAAAATTCAACATTTTCAATTATATCAATTTCCTTGATCAAATCCTATTTTCATCATTTTCGATTATCTTCCTTGGGCTAACCATTTAATCCTAAGTTTTTATTTAATTAAAAGGAATATTTTCTCCCTTTTTATTAAATAAAAAGCCCCCACTTTTTCTCTTATCATAAGTTGCACAAATAAAACATTATTTTTATTTTATAAAAAAAAGAAAAAATACTTTTTGTCTCATATGGACACAAAAGTTAATTCTTATTTTCTCATTGGAGGATACTTGTGCACATGGATTGTTCCTCTTTCGAGCTCCACCCTTGATTAAATCTTTTGCCTCTTAATCTCCATGGTCCATTCCTTTTCATTTCTTATAAAAGGAGAGCTATCTCCTTCATTTTAGGTCAATTGTTTTATGCTAGCTTTATGTTGCAGGAATTCTTGAAGACTTTGAAGCTTTTTGGAGATCATTGTTACATCAAGCTTTTGGATTTCTTCATTGCTTCATAGTTTAACTTCCATTCTTGCATAGTAGTTTCATTTCCATAGCATTCATAGTTTAGATTTCCTTTATGCTATAGATTAATTTCACATAGTCTAAATAGAAAAGATTTGTAACACTTGCTCTTTCCTTTCATAGATTAGTTGCATTGTTCTTTCATTTTCATAGCTTAGTTTGCATCCTTCATTCTCATAGATTAGCTTGCATTGCATTGCATTTTGTAGTGATTCTTGGGGATATTGACATTCTTGCCCTTGTCTTCACTTGAATCTCTCATTGTGTGGTTGACTAGCAAGGTTATTAAGTTTAATAGCTCTAGTTGAGAGCAATTTTAAATCTTGCAACTCCATATATAAAGAGTTATGGATCGATTTTTGAGACCTCATTCTTGAGTGTTCTTGAATGTAATGATTCATAGAAGTGCACCATTCTAGTGTGTGGGATTGCGACCATGAGGAAAATGTCAAGCAAGAATGCTTAAGGTATTCTTGAGGCTGCGAGGTCCGTTACTTGCCGCAAGGTAAGGAGTCCCTTTGGGGAGCAAGATGGGTGCTATGACGGAAACCCTTATTAAGAACCATAGTTAGAAGCCACCCTATTTTGCCGCTTAGCTTCTTGGTGCAAGGATT
This sequence comes from Chamaecyparis obtusa, assembly GCA_027943335.1. Classification (NCBI taxonomy): domain Eukaryota; kingdom Viridiplantae; phylum Streptophyta; class Pinopsida; order Cupressales; family Cupressaceae; genus Chamaecyparis; species Chamaecyparis obtusa. The sequence continues at coordinate 253,678 of BSBK01006515.1, forward strand.
GATCCAAGTGGAATAACTTGGATCACCCCAAGATCACTCACCATATGTGTTCCTTTGGTTGTCTTTGGCACTTCCATGAGAAAGCCAATATCTATTGTGGGCAACCACTTTGTGTGAGGCAATGGAGCATCAAGTTGTGGGCCAAGTTGTTAAGTATTGAGCCATGTCTTTTTAAGATAGTAAGTGCTTGAAGTGTTCTCGTTGTGATATGCCCGTGTAAACGTTCTTGCATACTCAACATCTCGGTAGCATTCATAGGGTTTTTCAATTTTTGATATCACAATTGTTTGTCTTGGCAAAGTTGCTTTTGCCCTTGTTTTAGGTGCTTGAAGACATGTTTGATCCCATACTGTTTGCAAACCTGTCAATTTACTGTTGTCATTGTGATTGAAATCGAAATATCAACCCTCAAACTGAAAATTTTGAACGAACAGTCCCGAAAATTGAGATTTTGCACTTCACTGGTCAAAAGTTGATACAGTATCGCACCCTTTGGAGAGAAATATTGCGCGATAGTTCGCCCCTACTGGACTATCGCCCTGCCTGCTTGGAAACTATCGCTCGGGTATATTAAGAACTGTTGCTTGGCTTAAGACGAACTATCGCCTCATTGCGAACTATCGCTTGGCTTGCTTGGAAAATATCCCCTGGAATTTTTCTGCTGTCTGCCTAGTTTCAGTCATTTTCAGACTTTTCTTAGTTGACTAGATTTTTGAGTGAGTGATTTACCCTGCTGCTGGAAACTTGTCTGTACCTTGAGTTCCTATTTTTAGGCCTCTTGGATTAGTATCCTTTGATTTTACAAAGTCATCTTGCGAAAAATTGCCAAGTCAAAAATCATCCTTGTTGAAAACGTACATCTCTAGATTTGTTGATAACATTCTTGGAGAATCTTAGTCCTCTTTTGTCCAATTCACTTCCATTATATAATTTGGGTAAATCCATCCTCCTGGTTCAAATGTGCAAGGATATTGAAATCCTTTGATTTAAGCACCTCTTTGACAGTGTTGGTTTACACTTTTTGCAATTTTCTATCTCACCATCTCTTTTTGGACAATTGAGTACTTTTATTATCCTAGTTTGGTATTGGCATTTTGTGAGGTCATCTTGTCACCAAGGGTCTTTTTCTTTCATGTCAGTTAGAACAAGATACCAAGTTAGTCAAGGGAAATGATCTCCAGTTGTCTTCAATCAGTTGCCCTTTAGTCAAAACTCGTCAACAGCGAAAGGGAAAAGAACCCATTTTCGATCAATCCCCTAAGAGTGACTCTGAAGTTTGCTTTGACCCTAGTAAGCTAGGTACCTCTTTGGCACTTTCACAATCAAATATGGATATGAGTTATACATTGACTAAACAACAAAAAGAAGCAATGGATCAAACCCTTGATGACATTTACCAATGACATAGGGGCGATATGATGTATGGTGGGTCTTCTTATGATAATCAACCTGACTCACCCCCTCTCAACTCACGATATCTAGATGCTCACCAATGAGCTGAGAGACATTATGCGCAAGCACACCAAGATGCACGGTCACAACATGAAGACCAAAACAACGCATCTAGTGAAGCTCATGTCAATGCAGCGCATGCCAATGATTGGTACAAATATTCAAGACCCAACTCTCCGCTTAGAACAAGTTCAAGATATGCGCATCAAAGGCTTAAGAGTATTGAACGAGAGAAACAAGCCTTTTTGGATGAGCAAGCCGCTAAAGAGGAGAAGTTTAGACGCTTAGAGGAGGAACAACAAGCCTTGATGGATATAGAGGAGAGCCGCACAAGAAGAACAAGATAGGCTCCTAGCTCAACAACTTAATGCCCAAATCAATCATAGGGGTACCAACAGTGGGACCAACTCCCCACCATCTACTCCCTCGGGCACCCCACGCGGCATAAAGTATTCAAGGTCCCCATCAAGATCTCCTAGTCCTAGAGGAAGGACTTTACAACATGCACATTATAGGAGACACACACCTCCTAGATATTCAAGACAACCCTCCCAATGAGCTCATCATGGCTCTCAACATGGAGGAAGTAGTACCCATCATGAGGCTCAAGACTTTATGCGCATGCAATAGGAGCCACTTTTCCAACAGTATGTGGAAAAATATGTTGAGCAAAATAAGGATCAATTCTTAGAAAGCTTGATCAACAAGGGTGCAAGGGTCCCTTATAATTTTGATGTGGATAGGAAGATAAAGAAACAGAGTCCCTCACAAGAGGAGGAAATCAAGCAACTCAAGAAGATGGTGGAGAAGATGATGGCTCCTAAAAGTTCCTTCAACTTGGATTCCATACGTCCTAATCTGTTTGATAGGAGTGTAAGCATGATGGATTTTCCTAGGAAGGTTGAGTTCCCACAATATGACAAATATGACGGTAATGGTGACCCACATGATCATGTGCGTCAATTCTATACCATGAGTTTTGAATTCCACCATGAAGACTTTTATTTGATGAGGTTATTTCCAAGGAGTCTAAAAGGTCAAGCTATGGAGTGGTTTACCAACATTACCCCTCCTGTCAAAACTTTTAAAGAACTGGTTCACCGATTTGTGCAATATTTTGCCTACAACTTATCAAGATCGACCACCATGCTCGATTTGTGCAATTTGAAACAAAACCAAGGGGAACCCTTTGTTACATTTTTACAAAGGTGGATACAATTGTGCTCTCGATATTCTAGGACGATTCCTGAACACAAACGAATTGATATCATTATTAGTAATTTAGTGCTTGAGATGCGGTATGAAGTTCGGAAGATGGTCTTTCACTCATTCGACACCATGGTCGAAACCGCATGTAGAATAGAGGATGTCTTAAAAGAGCAAGGCATTTTGACTAAACATAACAACTCCAACAATAGTCAAAATAACAACAACAATCACAAGGATAAAGGCAAGAACTCGCATTGGAATAAAAATAAAGAAGTGGTCAATGACGGAGTTGTTGACTCCTCTCAACCAAAGGATCAAGGTGTCCTAAATTTATCTAGTGCAGTTCAAGCTATGAAGCTTAACACATCCTCTAATCAACAAGAGCCTAAACAAATATATCAAGATAAGTTCAAAAAGGAAAAGAGACAATTCTCTAAGCTTGGTGAATCTTATGCGGATGTTTTTAAGACCCTCATTGCTCACAATCTTGCACATCCCCAAGATCCAACAAAATTCCACATACCAGACATTAAGCCACATTGGTGGAACGAGAAAGCCTACTGCGTATACCACAATGGCATTGGCCATGACATAGAGAATTGTTATAAGCTTAAGCATCTTATTGAAGATCTTATTGAGAGCAACAAACTTCAAATTGATGGGTTGACTACTAATGCAGACCACAAAGCATTCAAGGAGCCTTTGCCTAAGTATGATAAGGGGGAAACCTCTAAACCCAAAGATGGCAAGGCATCAATCAATTATACATACACGTCTGCAGACAATGTGATAAATATGCTTGAAATTATGGATGAAAATGTCAATATGATGGGAAGTAGAGATCCTAATGGTCATGATGTTGATTCTCCTCCAATATTTGATAAAGAACATGTGATTGTGCTTAGAGGTCCTCACTCTCGAAGGTCATCCCAAACTCAAAACACAGTCACTAGGAGTCAGAGTCAGGGTCCTATGGTCATTAGAGGGCCTAATTCCAAACCCAAACAAGTGACATCCAAGAATGTCACCAAACCTGCAGTCACTCCAGAGATGAGCTATAACCTTGTTGATCAGTTACAACGAACCCCCGCTCAGATCTCTATTTTTGAACTCTTGGAATTGTCTCCAAGACACAAGCGTATTCTTGAGGACACCTTGCGTGCAGCAAATGTCCCTAATACTATAGATGTCGACCAATTCCAGAACATGGTCAACCACCTTGCTAGCCCACATTACCTTACATTTTCCGAAGAAAAGGATAAAGCCTTGAGTCATCCGCACAATCTTGCCCTTCACATTGAGGTCATGATCCATAGAACCTGTGTTAGGCGTGTGTTGATAGATGGGGGTGTTGGGCTCAATATTTGTTCTTTAAGTCTTTTGAAAAACCTGGGTTACTCAAAGAATGTCATTGATACCAGGAAGAAAATTACTATCAAAGCCTATGATGAGGCTGAGAGAAGTTCTAAAGGGTTAGCTGTTCTTCCAGTTAGAATTGGTCCTGTTGAAAAGGACATTTTGTTTCAAATTGTTGATGTTGGTCCTCTAGCATACAACATCCTACTAGGTAGACCATGGATTCACGACATGCAAGTAGTACCGTCTACATATCACCAATGTGTCAAGTTCCCATACAATGGCATAGAAGTCTACATACTAGGTGATAGTACCTTATCTATTAATGCCATTTCAGCAGGGACCCATGTTCCCTTAAATAGAGAAGCAAACAATTTTGAGGCAGCTCTTGAGCAGTGTAAGGATAAATTCAAGTCCATAGACCTTGGTATGGGAGGATATCAAATTGACTCCTTTACAAAATTACCAATTTCACCTAGGTCCTATGGTAAGCCATCACAAGAGATGTGTCCCTCGTCTTCGACCATGACTCTGTTTGACACATTTGTAGAGTCTTTAGTCCCCATTCAGGATGAGAAAGAAGAAGTGGCTGTTAGGGATTGGATATACAAGGAAGAAAAATACCAGCATAATGAAAATTTCTCTCCATCTCCTACGACTTATGGGAGAGGATACACGTTGGTCACAAATATGGGTTACCTAGGTCATGGTCCTCTCAGTCATAGATTGGATGCAAAAGATGAACTACTTGACCATGCTCTTTTTGGGCGTAGAAATAAGCCAACGGTTGGCCTAGGCTTTGAAGGTCAAACCAAGAAAGCTGTTCCTATCCTAGCTGCGACGGATAGTGATGATGAATCCAGTTCTGTTCCTAATTTACAAAATCAACAAGATAGGTGTGAAGATTGGGTTCCTTCCACCAATCTCCTTTGGGGAGATCCTGACACTCCAATTGCCAACCCAACCAATTCTGAAATAGAACAAGAAGGGTCCACCATTGCAGATCATGTTGAAGATCCCATTCAGGAGTGTCAATACACAAATGGCATGCGTGAAGGTGTTACCCTTGGTGACATTGAGGCTTCCACCTCTAGACCTCACAAATATGGATGGCGTAAACACCCCAATTTGGATTCAGATACAGATTCTCATGAGTATGAGTGGGAGACTCTCTTAGACTATTCTACAATTGACATGGACGTTGATGTTGTCCATACATATAGTGCCCAACCTGCAGTAGTTGACGAGTCTAGTGTAGGATTAGAGGATTGGAATCCATGAGTCGCCTTAGTGGACAATGCTTCGTTTGGAAGGGTAAATCCTGATTTGGGTACCTTAGAGGGATACTTGACGGATCTTAACTTTGTAGTCACCAGAGATGACACCATTCGTATCAACCACATTGAACCCGTCATTGACTTACCCCTTGTTAATCCCCGCTTAATTGATTGGTCGCAACGTCATCAAGAGCCTCAGCTTCTAAACTTTCAAAATGACTCTGAGATATCATGCTATCTAAATGCCCTTGAGCCAGTAGTCTCTTCCACCAGTGAACCAACTGCGAGTATGACAGAGCCGGATATCAAGGACCTCAGTTGCAAAATTAAAAAAAAAAGAAAAAAAGAATAATGGTTTTGATGGAGAAAACCACTATGTGGCGGTGTCAGAACCCAAAAAAGTAAAAACAAAGGACGTATCCGAAGGTGAAAACCTCTCTGAGGCGCCTAAGGATGGGGTACTTGATAATCTTCCAAGTTATTTTCAAAACAGGTCATTAGTGCTTATTGAGCCTACACAACCAGTAAATTTAAACACATCAGAGGCTCCACAAATTGTACATTTGGCTCAATCTCTATCACTAAAAGAAAAAGAGGCATACACTAAGTTCCTAAAAAGAAAAAAGATCAATTTTGCTTGGACTTACTCAGACATGCCAGGGTTGGACACAAGTCTCATTATGCATCATTTGTCCATAGCTCCAGGGATCAAACTAGTAAAATGGAAGTTGAGGAAAATGCATCCTCACATAGCTCTTCTTGTCAAGGCTGAACTAGAGAAACTCCTCAGTGCAGGATTTATAAGAGCTATCGATTATGCTGAATGGATTTCCAATATAGTACCAGTTTCAAAGCATGATGGGTGCATTCGTGTCTGCATAGATTTTAGAGATCTTAACAAAGCTTGTCCAAAGGATGATTTTCCACTTCCTAACATAGACATGATAGTGGACATGATTGCGGGCTATGAGATTTATTCTTTGATGGACGGATTTTCTGGTTACAATCAAATTAAGATAGCTCCTGAAGATGAGGAAAATACAACATTCACTTGTGCATGGGGAACCTATTGTTAGAACGTCATGCCATTTGGATTAAAGAATTCAGGAGCTACTTATCAAAGAGCTATGACCACTATATTCCATGACATGATGCATAAGAACATGGAAGACTATGTGGATGACACCCTAGCAAAATCTAAAAAAAGGAATACACACCTCGAAGATCTAGAAGTCATTTTAGATCATATGGAACAGTTTCAGTTGAGATTAAATCCCAAAAAATGCTCATTTGGAGTCAACTCCGGTAAACTTCTAGGATTTATCATTTCAACTAAAGGAATTGAGGTGGATCCCGAAAAAGTTCAAGCAATCTTGGATATGCCGCCTCCCAAAAACATTAGTCAAATGAGAAGTCTTTAGGGACGTTTCCAATCTATAAGGAGTTTCATTTCACAACTTGCAGATAGAGCCCAACCCTTTAACAAGACATTGCATAAAGGGGTTAAATGTGTATGGAATGAGGATTGTCAGAAAAGCATGGACCAAATCAAACAGTACTTGGCCAATCCTCCAATCTTAATGCCTCCTATTCGAGGGAAACCACTCATCTTGTATGTTTCAGCAACAAAATCTTCGCTGGGGGCATTATTGGCTCAACTTGATGATATAGGAAAAGAAAGAGCTATCTATTATATCAGCCGCACACTTGTTTCCTATGAGGTCAATTATACTAGTATTGAAAAGTCTTGTCTTGCTGTGGTGTTTGCTTCCCAAAAGTTGTGACATTACATGCTTGCACATACAATACACTTGATAGCCAAAATTGATCCTCTTAAGTATTTTCTCGGCAAGCTTGCTCTCACAGGTAGACTTGCGAAATGGATCATGATTCTTTCAGAATTTGACATTGAGTATATTGAGCGAAAAGCCATAAAGGGACAAGCTATTGCTGATCAACTGGCTGATTTTCCCATTCAAGATAGTATGCCCATTCAAGTTGAATTTCTAGACGAGCACATAATGTACATAACTACAAGAACATGGAAGATGTTCTTTGATGACTCTTTTATGCAGAATGGTTCAAGGGCTGGAGTGTTATTTGTTTCTCCCCATGGGTACAACATCCCTAAGTCATACAAACTTTTGTTCCCATGCACAAATAACATTGTTGAATATGAGGCCTTAACCAATGGACTCAAAATGGCTATAGAGTGGAACATTACAAAGCTGCACATTTATGGGGATTCGCAATTAATTATCAACCAAGTAAATGAAGAGTACCAAACTAAGGATGATAAACTGATACCCTACAAGAAAATGGTTGATTCATTGCGACGTTATTTCACCTTTGTGACATTTCAACAAATCCCTAGAGCAGAAAATAAAGCAGCTGATGCTATGGCTACATTAGCTTCACTCCTTCAGCTAGAACAACATGAATCCAGATTCGAGTTCCTGGTGGAAGAGCTACACCATCCCATTTTTGACTCCTCAGAAAGCCATGTCATTTGTACCTTGGTTAGTCATGAGTCCTCCCGCTATGGTGCTATTTACTCATGCCTCCGTGATGGCATCATTCTCGAATCATTTAACCAATCTGAACGAAGAAACCTTGTCCTTAATACCTCTCGCCACACCCTTATCTCTGGTGATCTGTATAGGAGGGGTTTAGATGGGACACTTCTTAGGTGCTTGGAAAAGGAGGAATCTGACCAAATGTTAGCTGATATTCATGAGGGCATTTATGGAGGACATTCTAATGGTCTTGCCATGGCCTGAAGGTTGCTTAGGGCGGGGTACTATTGGCCCACAATGCAGACAGATGCAGTAGCTTTTGCTAAATCCTGTGAAAAGTGTCAGAAACATGGAAACCTGATTCATGCTCCAGGAAGGGAGCTTATTCCATCTATATCTCATTGGCCATTTTAGCGCTGGGCCTTTGATCTTGTTGGGCAAATTCATCCCAACTCATCAGGTGGACACAAGTTCATTATTATTGCTACTGATTATTTCACAAAATGGGTAGAAGCTGTCCCACCTTTTGTTGCCTCAGGCAAGAAAGTTTCATTATTTATTCTGAATCACATGATTTGTCAGTTTGGAGTACCTTCTGAGATCATCACTGACAATGGAGGTCAGTTAAAAAACAAGGACCTAAAACATCTCTGCAAAAAGTTCAAGATAAAACAACATTTGTCCTCCATTTACTTCCCACAAGGAAATGGACAAGTAGAGGCTTCCAATAAGACCATTCTTAAGATTCTCCATAGAATAGTTCACAAGAATGGTAGAGACTGGCATTTACAGATCAATCTAGCCTTATGGGCTTACAGAACAAGTATTTGTACTCCCATAGGGGCTACTCCTTTTGCCCTCACTTATGGCGCTGAAGCAGTGTTACCTTTAGAGGTAGAGATCCCTTCACTTAGAGTCTCCCTTAAAGGTCTAGTGACAGATGGAGATTACCGTGCCATGAGACTGCAAGAATTGGAACTTCTTGATGAGAAAAGAAAAGCATCATTCGATCGCATGAGAGTTTACCAAAAACGTATGTCCAAAGCGTTTAACAAGAAGGTTTTCCCTAGAGAATTTCAAGTAGGAGATCTTGTCTTGCATGAGAATCCAAAGAACCAACAAAATCGAGAGCAAAAGGGCAAATTTGAACCTAATTGGCTTGGACCATACATTATTACTGCTGCTTTTGGAACGGGTGCCTATTTACTGTCTGATCCAGAGGGAGAACAACTCCCTAATCCCATCAATGTTTTGCACCTCAAGAAGTTCTATCCATGATGCCTATTCTATCTGGGGGCATCCTTTGTTCATATTTATGGATCCTGAAAAAAATACCTAAAAAAAATTCATATATGATGTTGAAAAAATCCTAAAAAGCATATAAAGTCTTGAAAAAATACAAAAAAATAAAAAATAGCAAAAAATTCAAAAAAAAAGAAAAAGTGCCTTGGTGAAAACTTAGAAACAGGCGCCTTGGTAGCAAAAATACAAAAAAATGAAAAAATAAAAAAAATCCAAGTGGTGAAAACTTGGAAACAGGCGCTACTTGAGGTCTTTGCACCCTTGTCTTTTAGCATGTGTCCTCGACACTTAGCCATTCTCCATCATACCTTGACCTTGTTACCTTGGTTTGGAATTGGTCTTTGTCTTTGTCTAGGGGGCATAACTGTGTTAGCTTTGGTCCTTTAGGATGTGTTGGTCTTTTGGACATTTCACAAGCGGTGTTTCTCAACACCACCCCAAACAGTGTTTCTCAACACTACCCTAATGTCAAGTGTTTCTCAACACTTATCAGATGCCTTACCTGTAGTCTAGTATGATGTGATATCTCTCATGGGCAGATATGATACTCCAAGTTTGACTCTATGACCTACACCCACGCACTTAAACACTCAACTCACTGAGACTTGTTAGACTTTATTTTTCTTTGTGTGCTGTCTATGATGATTTCTTTGACGAGTGTTCTCTCCCTAAGAAGTTTTCGATGATGCCTAGCTAGAAAATTGAGGACATGAGAACATGTTTTATTTCTTTATTTGCTTGTGGGTATATTTTGTTGGTCCTATTTGTCATTAGCATTTATGCTTGTTCCACTTGACTCTAGGACTTACAAGGTATTATCCTTGACTACTTTGCAAGTGCATACTTATAGTCATCTTGACTTTTTTTGTGTCTCGATGTGAGTATAATCTTGCCATATCAAACTTAGGTAATCTCACTGCACTAGTCATCTTGACCTACATGTCTTTGATGCCTAGGTGGGATTCACACATTTCTATCTGATATAGATCATATTCAGATTCACATAGTCATACTAGTGTGCATTGTATGATCTTGTGATGCTACCAATAACGCTCAATGATGATAATTAGATGTCTATTAGTGTTGTGACCTTGCAAGTCAACCATTTTCATCGTAGCTTGCATTCTTAGGTTCATGTTAGTCTAGTTTTGCATCTTGCATATGGAGAGAGCTCTCCTTTTCATCTTACATGGACCTGTTGGTCAACTGCGCTCATCCTTCCTTTCCCGATCATGTCTTTCGCTCCTTGACTTTTTCATCACGACCTGTTCCTGTCATCACAAGGGGTTAACCTTATCATAATATCTATATTCCTCACACTGTCATTTTCAGAAACATGAGTCTATATCATACACATGAGAATCTAAACATACATCTATGAGAGAGAAAATACATGAGCATTTAAAACATACATTTTGAGCAATATGACAAGACAATATAAAAATTGATACATCCATCACCAGTGAGACAAATACACACGATATATCGAACATCTAGTAATCTCATATATAAATCAATGTCATGATACAATATACAATATGAGATCCCAAAATCTGGATCAAAAGTCTCAGGATATGTCCAAAACATCTAGACCTAAACCCTAAACCTAGGACTCGTTGCCACCATCCTAAGGACCTGGTGGTGGGGGAGGTGGTACTGCATCAGGTACCATGTCTGATCTACCTACTACTACTGAGTAGGAAGGAACCCTTTGACCCGCTGGTACTGCCTTTATGTAGAGACCATGGTAATATGCGGCTCGTGTTGCCTCTCTCTGTCTCTCTACAAGGGAAACCTATAGGGCTCTCTCTCGCCGCTCTGTCTCTGCCCTCTGATGAGTGAGCTACTGCTCTCTAACTGCTATGGTGATCCTGAGTTGCTGTATCTCAGCCTCCAGAGCCTGTATCCTGACTCTCAAATCCTCTCCTCTCGCAGGTGGGTCCTGCTTGGTCTTTGCCTGTTAGCGAGTTGGTCTTGCCTCATCCTCAGGAGTCACTAATCTTCGATCCCGTGACCATTTCCAGCCACCTGATCCAAAACCCTCACCTGTCTCTCTCACTCTCCCTCTCCCTCTCCCTCCCCCTCCGTCTCCTCTGTCATCCCCATCATCCCCCTGGGATGCTGTTGGGGCATTAGGAACAGTAAATCTGGGGAGTGGAGCCCTACGCCTGTCTGTCCTATAGGTTGCATCAGATCCCGCATTTGCCATATCTGGGAGATACTCCCAAGGCTCCCTCTAAATGGCTACTGTGTCCTGTACTACTTGCTGGTGATCTAGCATCGACAACCACCCATGCCCCTCCTCATCTCAAGCCCGTGCATATGTCATGGTCTCGGTAGAAACCCGTTGCTATCACCTAAATTGCTTCTAGACGTGTGTGATGTAGAACCTCTCTACTATCTCTGAATGACGACCTACCAGTGGTCGCATGCACAACATGTAACTCAGCTCATCCTCAACATCTCCCCATGTCTCAATTGCCATGTATGGCCTTCATGTGAAGGAGGTCAGCTCATCTAATATCCTCCTGTAGTAAGTCACATCTCCGCTATGAGCATGTGACAAGAACCCTGCATACCTGTATATGAACGGATGCCTCCGCTCTCTAGGCTGTACCCGAGGGTGTATCACAATGATATGCTCCCATGCCCACACCTGTGCTAATATGGCACCGCAGGCCCAAGTCCTGCCATCTCGGTACACGATCTCATGGAGCTCGTGGTACATCTCTGCCAAAATGGCTGGCCCCCATGCTAGTCTCCGTGGCTGTGCCACCAGATCTGCTAGTAGTCTGCCCCATCCCAGTGGGAACCCCTTCTGACCCTTGTCCATCATGAGGGCCTGTGATATGATGGATGCAACAATACATGGAATTGGGAAATCTCTGCCAAAATCATCCATCAAACGATCCCAACTGACATGTCGATCGACAATGGTAACATCCTAAAATATGCCCTGGATGGCATGTCGTCCCTCAGTAGCATCCTGATCATAGTATACCTATGACATCACACAATCATGTCAGTTTCTATCATATGGAAACTTTACATTTATTACTATCTATAAAACATGATTATACTTATAGGATCGCCATGACTCAGCACTTGGAATATCCTGTATACATCCTCCAATGCGATCGACGCCTCTCCAGTAGGCAGGTGGAAGGTGTTGTGCTCACTGTGCCATCTCTTAGAAAAAGCAGTCAACAACCCATGGTCTACTCGGATGTAGGGTAGCTGCAACAGATAACCAAATCCCATAGCTCTCAAATCAGCCTTGCCCGGATCATCAAGATCTCAGACAAACCTCAACCCGGTCATCTTCGGCACTCTAAACGCCAGAAAGTTCTCCTGCAAGCCATCAAACCAAGCTAGATGTTAGAATATCATGATGGATGTCTAAATATTAGTACAAAACATATTCAAAATCAAACATTGTCGGGACCCATGTCATTTTTGCTAAAAAACACTAAAAATATCAAGTTTTTACTTTAGGTGACACTATTTTTGGTTGAAGTATCACGCGATACTTCTTTTTATAGCAGTGCGACATTTCTTGTGCTCGCGATACTTCACCTAGTATTGTGCGATAGTTCTCCAGGGATCGCGCGATATTGGTTTACATAGGCGTGCGATAATATTGGGACCCGCGAAGTATCGCGCGATACAAAGTCTAAAGGGGCGCGATACTTCTAAAGTATCGCGCGATATTTCACCTAAACATAAAATTTGAAAATTAAAAAATTTAAAAAACATGTTTAAATTGCATTAAATGCTCATAATGACTCAAAAAGGGGCAAGTTTTTCTGAAAACATATCGGGGCACCATAGTGTGGAGGCCGGTTTGCAACCGGGAGCGCTCAAATCGACGTCGGTGGACCGGGACGCCTAGTTGCTGAGCCGTTCTCTCTCTAAGCTCTCGAAATTCTCAAATCAATAAAAGTCAAATGATTTTGAAAATGACACTTTTTACCCCTTATATAGCATTTTGACTTTTTGACCTAATTTTCAAAACGGCTTGGAATTTTGTGAAAATTGCACCCCTAGCTAATTTCGACATCTTGGATCCATTTTCGAACTCGAAATCAAATCTGAGTTCATCTTGATAGTCAAAATTGCATTTCAAAATTTCCCCTTCTACGCAGTTGGCTGACCATTTGAGGCTTATTTCTTCGATCTTTCTTGGGGCATCTTCACCTCCATGTCTTCCAAACTTCTAGTCTTTCATTCACCCCCTTCACTTCCTCTCTTTGAGGTTTTGACTTCATTTTTATTCTATACCTTTTCAAGTCAAACCTATTCAAACTGGGGCATATCTTCACCGCTTGATGGTTATTCCATTGTCCTTCACCTTCGATTATGATTCCTAGTGATTTGATCCACCTTTATCAATCTGTTGCTTCTCCTCTCCTTGATTTCGATTTTGATTCCGAGGGGGCAGTACCTATCAGCTTTAATCTTTGATTCAGCTTATCAATTAGCTTTGCTTGAGATTCTTATCTCCTATTTTAAGACTTGATTAGCACTTAATAGCAATGGTGTTAGTTTTGTCTCTTTGAGATCCTTATCTCCTATTTCAAACTTGATTAGCACTTAACAACAACGGTGTTGGTCTTGTTTCTTTTCAGCTGGCTTATGCTTGTCCTGATGTGTTCCCAAAATGAACACACATTTGAGTTGTCTTGTGATCCCAAATTGATCTCACATTTCAATTCTTCTTTGGCCACATGTGTTCCTAGAATAATCACACATTACCCAAAGAGGGGCAAATGTGTGCATCCTAAAATGGTCGCCTAACCTTTGGGCCCCCATTCTGCAATTTTATCAAATCCTTGAATCAATATTTTTGAAAATTTAACATTTTCAATTATATCAATTTCTTTGATCAAATCCTATTTTCATCATTTTCGATTATCTTCCTTGGGCTAACCATTTTATCCTAAGTTTTTATTTAATTAAAAGGAATATTTCCTCCCCTTTTATTAAATAAAAAGCCCCCACTTTTCCTCTTATCCTAAGTTGCACAAATAAAACATTATTCTTATTTTATAAAAAAGAGAAAAAATATTTTTTGTCTCATATGGACACAAAAGTCAACTCTTATTTTCTTATTGAAGGATACTTGCACATGGATTGTTCCTCTTTCAAGCTCCACCCTTGATTAAGTCTTTTGCCTCTTAATCTCCATGGTCCATTCCTTTTCATTTCTTATAAAATGAGAGCTCTCTTCTTGATTTTAGGTCAATTGTTTTATGCTAACTTTATGCTGCAGGAATTCTTGAAGACTTTGAAGCTTTTTGGAGATCATTGTTACATCAAGCTTTTGGATTTCTTCATTGCTTCATAGTTTAGCTTTCATTCTTGCATAGTAGTTTCATTTCCATAGCATTCATAGTTTAGATTTCCTTTATGCTATATATTAATTTCACATAGTCTAAATAGGAAGGATTTGTAACACTTGCTCTTTCCTTTCATAGATTAGTTGCATTGTTCTTTCATTTTCATAGCTTAGTTTGCATCCTTCATTCTCATAGATTAGCTTGCATTGCATTGCATTTTGTAGTGATTCTTGGGGATATTGACATTCTTGCCCTTGTCTTCACTTGAATCTCTTATTGTGTGGTTGACTAGCAAGGTCATTAAGTTTAATAGCTCTAGTTGAGAGCAATTTTAAATCTTGCAACTCCATACATAAAGAGCTATGGATTGATTTTTGAGACTTCATTCTTGAGTGTTCTTGAATGTAATGATTCATAGAAGTGCACCATTCTAGTGTGTACATTTTTGGCGCCCCATGGTTGCAGGGGAAATCTTCTAGAGCTATTCGGTTTAAACAAATTTGTAGCATCTCAACATACTGTTTGTTGTTCCTATTTTGAGCGCATCTGGAGATCTGAATCTTTAGGTGCAAAGATCAGTAAAGAACAATTGGTGGATTGTGAGGAAGATTAGACAATCAAGAGATAAGTATTTCACACCCTTGAATAATGTTCATGATTCTTTTATGTAGTTATTAATTCATACAATAGTATAGTGAATCATGTATGCTTCTAGCATTGGTATTTCCCTTTAGGATAGGTTGATCCTAAGAACTATTAGTAATCTCTCTAAAATGCTTCCAGGATGGATCGATGAGCATAAGGATGATGGGAGATTGCATTCAAGGGAGGAAGAGCTTGATGCATCTTGTGAGAAAGTCATGCAGGCTGAAGAATGAAGACACAACTTGTTGTCATAGGGCTGAGTTGGTGGCACATAGCTGGATACATCTCTCTCTCTCAAAGAATCTATTTAGATTGTCTTGTGATTAGTTTCTTCTAAGAGGAGGAAATGACATTCAAAAAGAGTTAAATTGTGAGAATTCAAGACACAAGTTGAGAGCATTAAGGTTCTAAGATCAATAGAGGGGAGTTCACTTCCAGAGAATTTCTTTGTAATCTCTAAGGCTAGGTGCTAAAGTCACATCATAGCGAGTCACATCATCATGAAGAGGTTAATGCAAGTTCTTGGAGCTTTATAGGGAGTCACATCATCATGGAGATTTGTTGTAATGTATATTTATTTGTGAGAGAGAAATATGAGGTGAAAGCCCTTGTGTATATTTCTCTGTGAGAGAGAAATATGAGGTGAAAACCCTTGTAATGTATATTTCTCTAAGATGGAGAAATATGAGGTGAAATCCCTTGAGAGATGTGTTTCTTTCCACACATGGGAGTAGCCATGGTGGATGTCATGTTGAGAGATTCCATGATGACATCACGTTGAGTGATTTTGTGATGGGCACATGTGTGTATGCTCTTTCCACACATGGGAGTAGCCATGGTGGACACCATGTTGAGAGATTTCATGATATCACATTGAGTGATTCCATGATAAGAGCATGTGTATATGTTTCTTTTCACACATGGGAGTAGCCATGGTGAATATCATGTGAGTCCATGATGTTATCACATTGAGAGAATCCATGATAAATTTCTTTTGTTTTCTCACAAATGGGTGTAGCCATTACGAATGTCATGTTGAGAGATTCCATGACATGAGTATTTGAAAAGATATCTCCTTTGCTAAGAGGGAGTGTTGGTGCCTTGTAGTTACAAGAGTCATCTTTATACTTGCGATGGTTGTCTTTGTATTCTTCTATTGAAGATGGATGCTTAAGACTATGAAGAGTCGCCCGTTCATAGATGGACGTTTCAAGAAATACGAAGAGTCTATCATTTGTAGATGAACGGTCCAAGAAAGATGTAGAGTCACGACAGTTTCTCTATGTGTGACGACAATCAAAACATGTAGAGTTAATAGTTTTGTGCGACGATGAAGTGAAGGTGTATTATATTTGCTATGTGGTTTTTGATGACAGACATAGAGTTATTTTATGTTTTGAAATTGTAATGGTCATCATTATTGTTGACATTCTAGAATTTCTGTAGGTGTTCATTCATAAGATAATTGTTAGTGTTCCATCCGTGATTATTAGGGTTTTTTTTGGTGGTGATTATCGGGTGTGTAGTATCTATTGTAGTTATCAGTCTGTATGAAGTATATGTAATTGCAGGTCCATTGTTAAGTATTTACAGACTCAGTTAAGGATTTATTATTGTTATAGCTTGTGAGCATTGTATTTAGACTATTGTTATTATTCAATAAAGTAATCTTTTTGGTTTGGCTGGGTTTTTCCCCTCAAGTTGGAGGGTTTGCCGAGGATAACTATTGTGTCTTGTGTTTTGAGTTATTTGTTCTTTATATTGTGCTATTTTTTCTATAAAAATCAATTTTTAGAATGCTCTGCAAGATGAGCTTGCTGTTGAGACCCTCCTTGATTTTGCAAAACTTCTGGAAATGACCAAGAAAAGAGAGGTATCACTCCCTATAGCCAGAGATACTGAGATGAAATTGAGACCATGATTTTGAGGAGAAAATCGGCAAACCCTTGTGTAGACCACTGCCCTAACAACTCTAGGTGCGATCCAAAATAGTTGCAAGGAAGCACAACTTTTGTGGAAAAATTATCAAAGCCTCTAATGATTTTTTTCGAAAAAATAAAAAACCTTGAGACCAATAACACTAGTAATGATTTTTTTTCAAA
This sequence comes from Chamaecyparis obtusa, assembly GCA_027943335.1. Classification (NCBI taxonomy): domain Eukaryota; kingdom Viridiplantae; phylum Streptophyta; class Pinopsida; order Cupressales; family Cupressaceae; genus Chamaecyparis; species Chamaecyparis obtusa. The sequence continues at coordinate 270,876 of BSBK01006515.1, forward strand.
AAAAACCAAAAAACCTAGAAATGATTTTTGAGGAGAAAATTGAAAAAAAATCAGATGATTTTTAACGGGAAAAATAATAAAACCCTCCCAATTTTTTTTATTAAAACCCAACAATAGTTTGTAAGGGACGAAATTCTAAACCCAGAATAATTTTTTAAGGGACAAAACTAGAAACCTAGAATATTTTTTTTAAGGGACAAAATTATAAACCCACCCACAAAAATACACGACCCTTCTGTCCAATAGCACCACCATCCTTGGCAAAGAAACTAGATCCAATGAGGATGTGCCAGATGCAAGGTTTTCAAGATCATCGCTTGGATGTTTGACACCAACCAAGCCAACAGTGGGCCACAAAATCTAGGTGTGGAAACAAATACCCTTGAATAGAGAGGTTGAAAAAAGAAAAAATGTTGTAGGTACTGAAAAATAGACAAAAAACCCTTCAAAAATGGTGATTCACATAGAAAACTAGAATGTGTGGGCCAAAAACGACAAGGAAATGCCAAAAACATGTTGCAAAATCTGACTTAGATCACAGGAGAAATCACGGCAAAAGACGGGCACACATTCTTTGCGATTTTCAGGAAAAAAAAGTAGCTTTCTTTATTTGGGTGCTCAGGAATGATGCCTAGATATACTCTTTCATGGGAAAGAAATACTCACACAAGGTGAAAGACGCATAAAGTTGGGCTGCAAACTACGAAAATGCATAAACCAAAAATGGACGGACGCAGAATAGGCAGAGAACATGAGCAAATAAAAAAATGCTAGTTGCAGAAGTCAAATGTGCGGGTCTAAAATGGCCCCCAAAAATGCACAAAACCTAGCGTGATTTAACCCTCAACTTCAAGACTCCTGTGTCTTTCCTACAGACAGAAGAAAAATGTAGAAAAGATTTGTGACTTTTCAAATAAAAACAGGTTTAAAAGCCCTCAAATTTTAGAAACAAAGACCCCACAATTTTTTATTAAAAAATTTGCCAAAAAACAAAAGGCCACGAAATTTTAATTAAAAAATTTGCCAAATTTTGAAAACCTTCTTGGCTTAACACCTCGCCGATTGTTGCTCATGAAGCATCACACTCAATTTTAAAAGCTTCTCAAAATCTGGTAATGCTATAACTGGAACGTTGATTATCTTCCTTTTTGAGCTGTTCAAAACTCAGGTTAGCTGCCTTGGTTCAACTAAAGGTCTTTCCTCTTGTGCAATCTGTCATTAGTGCACTTAGTCCATTGAAATTCCTAATAGATCTCTTATAAAAATTCACCATTCCATGTAAGCTTCTTACCTCTGTCATACTTTGAGGAGTAGGCCACACTTACTTTTTCAAGATCCATGGTCAATTCATCAGCTAAAATAACAGTACCCAAGAAGACCAACTCATTCTTGAAAAATTCACTCTTTTCAAGTTTGATGAACAATCTTTTGTCTGTATGTGTATCAAGCACCACCCCCAAATGTTCTACATGTTCCTCCATATTTTTACTAAAGTCAAGATATCATCAAAATAAACTATGATGAATTTTTCGATGTGTGGTCTAAATACTCAATTTATTGTCCACATGAAGGTAGTTGGCGTATTTGACAAATCAAACAGTATCATTACCCACTCATATAGTCCATCCTTGGTTTTGGAGGTGGTCTTCCACTCATCTCATTTGTGAATCCAAATTTGATGGTATCTGCTCTAAGGTCAATTTTGGAGAAGATTTTGGCACTTTCTAGGCAATCTAACAAGTCATCCATTCCTGGCAATGGATATCGATATTTCATAGTGATTTTGTTAATGGTTCTAGAATTCAAACATAATCTTCATTTCCCACCTTTCTTGGGTAAGATTAAAGGAGGCATGGCACACGGGATCATGCTTTCCCTTATAAATCCCTTTTCTAATAATTCAATAATTTGTTTTCTGATATCCTCATTTTCTAGAGGAGTCATCCTATAAGCAGTTTGATTTGGAAGTCTAGCACCTGGAATAAGATCAATTTGGTGGGTGATGCCTCTTGGAGACAAGCCAACTGGTAGATCTGTTGGCATCAAGTCAAAATATTTGCTTAATATTTCCCACTTTTACTGGGACAACTTGCTGATTAGATTTCTCTTTCCCTCTAGGGTATAATAAATAACAATCTCATTCTTAGACTCCTTGAAAAAATCCATCCAACTCATTGTAGACAATGATAATGCTGCTATTCCAATTGATCCTTTTTAAGAGGTTTCAAAAAATGGATTTTAGCCCCATGTTGTATCCCATAGTTATTTTCTTTGCCATTGTGAACTACATGCCTATCATATTGCCAGGGTTTTCACAATAATAAATGACAAGCATCCATAGGTACAACATCACACAATACCTGACCTTCATAGTGTTCAATACCAAAGGTATTCAAACAAGATTTATCAACTAGCACACTTTGATCTTTCTTCAAATGAGAGATCCTATATGGTTAAGATTTTGGAATGCAAGAAAGATTTAATTTTTGCACCATTTTAGTACTTACTAAGGTTGATTTGATTTATAGTTTTCTAGTGTATGTACTTGTTCTTGCTCCATAATATATGCTATCAATTTTCCATTGGCATAGGTATACCATTCTTTCTGTGACAAGTTTTGATGCCTTGTCCAAGTATTCAATACAAGTGAGCCTTCACCTAACTTTATGAACTTGAACCAATTGTATCATATCAACATACTTCCATAGAGGAAAGTTTGGATTTTTTTTGTAGTTTAGTCTAATTGTGAAGCTAGAAATAGTTGCCATTGTGATTCCTATGGCAAAAAAATGTATTAAGAACATGGAAATCTGGAAATTTGTTTCCACCATTATTGTGGGCATTTCAGAAATGGGAACCAATTTGGGGATGCAGGGACAGTGGGAAATGTTTCCTAGCCATTTCAAAATCTCAAAAATGACAAGACGTTTTTGGTTTGAGGGGAAGGTAATAGGAATTGGTGGGAACTGCCATCCGTTCCCACCGATTACCAACATTTTTTAAAAACTTGCCTAGATTTACAATGGTTACCTGATAGAACATCAATGGTTACCCATCCTAAAGCTCCTATTACTTATTCCACTAGTTCAATTTTTCCTCCTCATGTTCACTCCTTGAGTCATCCTTCTCTTTTTCTCCTTTATTATTTGAAAATTCCTCAATGTCGTGCACCATACCTCTCCCTAGGCACCTAGGCACCTATGCCCTAGTTCCAATTTCTATTTACATGGAAAACATAACTGTTTTGTTCGCAACTCATTTTTGATTACATCATCCATGTTTACGAACCTTTCTCTTTTGTCAGTATTGACGATGCTAGAGACTAGGTTTGTTAGAAATATTATTAGAGGACATCTTGAATCTAAAACACTGTGGACAATTTATGAAAATGCCATCTCTAATGCTTCCAAGCATACAAAGAGCTCAATTCAATCTTAAATTGTATTTGTGAGAATGAGACAGTGAGAGTCAGTCATCAAAAACCACAAGCTGTAATATCCTCCCCTGATCTAGATATTTTTATACTTGCTTCCTTAATTTAGTTCTTAGACATTTAGACAAACCATTTGCTTGCATGTATATTTAGTAATTGTTTTTAGTTGCAAGATGATAATGTTTGAAATGTTTAGTAAGCATTGAGATGTTTGTACCCAACATACATATAACCATTAAAGACAACAATATTATCATCAAGGAATTTTTTTTCAGATAATATCTAACTAAGATAGGTTCTGATTGGAATTTCTTAATATAACAGCAACATTGCATGCATTAAACTGAGATACAAATATCAAGCTAGAAGTTCCTTGACTAGCAGATACGATTGATGCTTAGCAGCTCCTTGCTTAAATCTAATTGCATTGGCAAATCATAATGGTAGTTTTCAATGCATCTTGAGGTCTGAAAGTAAATCACTTGCTTAGACATTCATATAAGTAGTGAGTTTGAGTTGTAGCAGTAAATCATAATGCAGAGATGAATCATATGAATGAATCCACTGGAGTTTATGTCCAAGAAATAACTACTGTAGTAGCTATACTGGAGCACACATGAAGAAGTGCTTTAGAAACTTCAACAACTAGTTTCAAGGAACTCTACACACCCTAGTCTGATATAAATTTTGCTAGGTCTAAAACACAATCTGAATGATGACAGATGCCAACAATCACATAAAACCCTTACAAAACATGGTATTCATCTCCAAACTCTAGCCCTCCAATATTATGAAAACATAGCAAATAAATTCCCAAATCTGAAGCAATATGTCTTCCACTTGCAAATAGACTTCATCCAAAACCCTAGAAAAGCAAACTGAAAGCTAACTTGGTACTTGTGACCTAATCACAAATCGCCCGTCCAACGATGGGACCCCTATCTTTTTGTTCGCTTGGCCCTTTTGCATTGTCTTGGTAGCTCTTGTTCTTGTCTCCTAAGTTCCTTTCATTTCAATTTGAAGTAGTCATCTTGTTTGGGTCTAGGGTTGACTTATGTCTCCTACCTTTCAAGGTTCTAATTCCAGAATGCTTCCTCATTTTGAGTTTCGAACTTGAATCCTTTGGATAAGAGCCAGTGAAATTTCAAAGTCTTTGTAAAAACCTCTAATTTGATAAGACATTCTTGAAAAGCTATCTGAGGAGGCACTAAATGTTTTTAAGAGTGGTAAAGGGGGCATGAAAAGAACCTAGAAAACATGAAGATCATTAAACCTTGAAATATTCAAGGAGAAGACAATGAATTGATCCTAATTCTTAACTTAAGGCTTACAGAGGCAATCAGATGTATTCCACAACACATGTGACCAAATGAAGCATTCTACCCAGTTATTTGTCTTGGTGCATCTTGTGTAGCCTGAGTTGTGTCCCTATCTCTCAAGATCCCAAATCTCCTCTTTAGCAAAATGACAAAATTGGAAAAGTCTCATAGGTCAATTGGCAATACTTTCTCTACATCCAGAGGTTGCAGCCATCATTCAAGGGGTTGGTTCAAGCTCATTACAATTGTAGGCACATGTCTCTGAGCACCAAAATTCACACAATCTCAAGCAATATCCGCCATGTTCAAAACAAAAGTCCCCTATGCATAAGAAATGTCAAATCATTGGGAGTCTACCTGTATGCCTCTCGCATGCTCAAGCACAATTCGAGCACGTGGAGGAATCGGTTTGAGGAGCATCGACTAGAGAAGAATCTATGAGAAGTATAGAAAAACACAGTCCCAACACGTTTGCACAATGGTCATGGTAGTATCTGCAAAGGGAGCACCCACTGATGGTCTTCAAGCGCACCTAACACATTCACTAGCATTGTGAAGAAGTAAGGTTCACCATTGAAACCCAAACACGCTTGCAAAAGTTGCTAGGATATATAGTGAATGAAAGGGGGTATCCGTTAAGGAGGAAAAAATCAGTTTGAGCACAAATCAATGACCACCAAAGCCAGAAGATACTAAGGAAACAATGATATGCGGAAGATGGTTTGTTGAGATTCGCAGACAAGAGGCAGAGAAAAGGATTTATTTCAAATGTTTCAAAATCCTACAGGCACTCATGATTTGGTCTTTAGGCAGGGGAAACAATACACGATCCTCTTGCATAGGATGTCAATGAATTTCCGCAAATAATGCCAACAAAGAATGGTCAGTCTTGAATTGATGGTCGAGAAAATTGCCGAAAGAGAAGTCAACGCAAACCATCCGTCACTCCACCAAAATTCTGCTCCGGCATCCTCTTGGGTGCATATCATGGTTGTTCATGAAATAACACTTAGGAAGAAGATCTGTCACCCTTCCCAAATCCTGCCTTATCACTTGTCTCGAGCACACTTAGGCCTTGCACACAGAAGACTACCAAATAGAAACAATCCGCAACCCTAGATGAAATGCACCCAAACTTGAAAAAGAGCACATTTTCCTATCACCCATGAAAGATGCTAAAAACAAGAATCCCGTAACCCCACCAAAACCCTCTCGGGCACACTTCCAGATGCATATTTGGCTTGGTCATAGATTAGTTCCAAAATGAAAAGTCTGTGACTAGGTTTTAAACACGTTTGGGTGCAGTTTCATGTAAGAAGGGGATAATGTGTAAAGAAAAGTCCGTCAAGGAAGGTCAAAGTGTACTTCAACACATTTGGGGGCAAGTTGTGAGTATGTCAGAATTTTGATGATTGAAGAAAATCACAAAGTTGGAGAAATGTCTAGGAACAATCAAAGATTGGTACACGTGACCTTGGTGATCATGGAGAAAAACTCAAGCAAGTGGTGAAAATTCTTTTTTAAAAGTGGAATCTTGTGTGGCAACTAAGGCAACTACCTAATTTTAGTGTGCAATCATTATGATAGTTTTGGGGTTTGAAACCTATAAAAAAAAGCCTTGCTCACTTCATTCTCACACACAAATCGAGAAGAGTTTGTGAGAGATGATTCTTGAGAAGATAAAATTTCTTGAAAAGCGTGAAGTTTCTGGGTGAAGGAAAGTTATTTCTCAGAGAGCGTGAGTTATTGCTTTCAGTTGAGGGAATTTGAGGAAGATTATGAAATTTTGAATTTTCTTCAGTAAGTTGGTAGAAGGCACAAATTTCCATGAGAGAGAAAATTCGACATTGAGCAAAATGGAGAAATTTTGGCAAATTTTTCTAAATTTTCTCCATTTTGGAGAAATTGTTTTTCTGCTTTTCTCACTTTCTTCCATGCTCGTATGTGTGTTTATTTTCTGTTTTGCAAATGGCGGAGCCTAGAGGGACAAGCGTAACCAGGAGATAGTTGATAAATAATGAGTAGAGAAGATTCTACCTAGATTCCAAAATTGTCTCAAAGTGGATGGAAGTGGAAGACAAACCTTGGATGCCAGGATTTGAGTGAGTTCTAGAGGAGGATTTTTAGCTATAAGGATCATCACCTGACACACCTAGTTCCCAGATCATGAAGAACAGAATTGTAGCTGCAGCCGGATTCCCTCTCGCTTTTAAGCATGCTAAGTTGATCATAGAGTGTGTGAAGCATTACCAGTCCAGGGACAAAATGATTAAGGACTCAAACGAGAATATCACTGTTGATTTTTCCCTGCCAACCATTACCAAGGCATTTGGGATTCCTTCATCTCAGAAGTTGGTCTCGAAGATGAAGGAGCAGGCACACAGAGTTTACACAACTGGAGTTCAAAATTGTGAGGAAACCATTAACAACAAATGGATGAGGATGAACAAATCCCACTACTCCAAATTGCCTAAGGAGCTTGTGTGGATGGATTTCCATCAGGAGTACAATGATTTGATAATGATGCTCAATAGAATATTCAGCTTACCCCACTCCTACCTATTCGAGACATGGATGTGGTATTTTGTTCAACAGGTGGTGGAGTTCAATCACATTGATTGGGTTGGGTTGATTAGTGACAATCTTGATGAGCAACTGAGGAATTTGGAGCATACAAAGAAGTTCTTCATGAGCTCTTACATGATATATATGTTGGCATGAAACACGAGGTATGAGTGACTAATGTGCAAGGGAGCCCTCCGAAGAGGAAATCCACAATTAAAGGTGCATGACTATTATCCCCAACTATATCTACAGGCCATAGATGATTACACTTGAGTCAATGATGCATTTGAAATGTGCATTGTGAGGACCTTGCAGAAGAGATTGCATATGAGATTGTCTACTCAAGCGATGAAGTTGGTGGAAGAGTTTGGAGCATGGTTCATTTAGTTTCCCACCTTCTTGTACATCAGATTGCAAGGATTTTCTGAGAAGTCAAACAAGCTTCCACAATAACCTATAGATAAAATGATCCCATTGGAAGTCACCCGACAGTTGACAACTTATGACAAAGTCCAGAAGGAGAAAAAGAAACTAGGACTGGAATTCCCACTTTCCATTGGAAGTAATGCAGTTGAGATGTGCCCTTGTCTACCAGCAGTTGAAAGGTCATCTAATGAGCTGAACTTCTTCTATCTACCACTCTATTCAAGGAGGCTAGATTTTGATCCATACAACAAGATTAGAGTAGTGGCAAGAATGAGACATCAACACAAAGCACACCTTGAGGACTTCTAGGCAAATGCGGTTGATGAGAATGAGATTAGGAAGATGATGTACTCCCGATTGCTATTAGATCTAATCAGGGCATGCAAGATTTTCTAGGTGCTTGATTAGATCGATGAAGATCCAAATGTGCTCCATAGAGGGTATAACCCAGATAAGGAAAAGGTTATTCATCCCTACATCTGGCAGAGGAAGGAGATTGTAGATCTTGATACATTGACAAAACCAGTCATAGACTTCTCGAAATGGTGCGTTGAATGATAGTTCAACAGGATGATCGTACCAAAGGAGGACTAGACATACAAGTTGTTAGGTCATCCACAGCTACGAGATGAAAGACCAAGGCAACCATTGGGAGGAAGAATAGAAGAAAGGGACATCCCATCAGGGAGTGCAGAGAACATGAAGGAAAAAGGTGCGGTTCAAGAAACACATACGAAGAGAAGATTGGATCTTCATGTTGAAGAACCATAGCAGAAGAGATTGGGGTCTGAGAATGTGCCATCCTAGCTTAGCCGGACTCCTAGTGTGCAGGAAATTGAAACTTTCACCATGCGTGAAGAAGAAACGAGCAAAAGAGGAACACAACAAAGAGAGCAACACATGGTGAGGCTAGTGCAGGATAGATTAAGTATCAATGCCAATGAGAAGTTCACGCTAGGAAGTAGGGAACATGATGTCATGAAAGAGGAGACTCTCAGTGTATTTTTTAGAAAGATAATAGAGGAAGAGATTCTTGAGACAGAAGCAAAAGCTCCTGCAGCAGAAGAAGAGATTCCCATCACAAAGACACTAGCTCCTGAGGTAATGATAGAGAGCCTTGGAGCCGAGGAGATTGATACTAGAGCAATGCAAGGAAAAGAGCAGTTAGTAGTACAGAGGGACTAGAATACACATATTCCAGAGTGGCTTAGGCAAAGGATTCAGAGAAGCCAAGAGAAGAAAGTTGACCTTGCAGTTAAGTTACAAGTAATTCTGGATTGAATTGACTGATCAGGAGAAAAAGGAAAAGCCTAGAGGCTCACCAAGGTTGTAAGAGGAGAATCTAGATATAGAGTTCTGCAGATTGCAACTACAACAATCGACGAGACCAAGGATCAAATTGCTCCTAAGGAATATCACGTAACATAAATTGATCTTGGTCAGGCTTCTCAAGCGCAAGTCATGTAGGAATTTGATGATTCAACACAAGCTGTTAAGGATACAATGAGGAAATTGGAAGAGAAATATCAGAGGCAAAAGGGAGATTTTAGGGCCTTATGTGCATACATCGACAACTTTCCTCACCGAGTTTGAGAAGAAGATCCATCTTTTGTTCCCCCACCAGCTATTTCAACCGAATCAGTTGAGGCCATCGACATGATTAGGGGAATTGCGTAGGGTGCAAAGATCTGGGTTAAGGGGATCCAAAATGAGGCTTATAGGCATGCCGAGGAATTAGTTTAGATTCACGATAAGGCACTGACCATCCTTTCCCGAATTCGTTGCATGGAGGAGACTTGGGAAGATGAGCATATTTATCAAGATGAAGTGATCTCTGACTTGCAGGAGTTGATGGAGACCCCTAGATAGATCTTGGTTGATGACGAAGTCATCAGAGGAGTGTATGATTTCCCTCAATGGTATGGTGCAGTTCTCATGTCGAAGGAAATGTTTGAACATTTCACCAGGGAGTTAGCTGGATTAAAGGGGATAACTGAGAATATCTAGCATTAGGTCTCCACTACCATTGCATCACTGTGGTTGCAAAGGTTGGCCGAAGAAGAAATAACTATTGACAACATGAAAGGAAAATTGGAGGAGTTCTTCGGACTTAACTCTTTCACAAAGGATGATTTTGAGAACCTCTTCGCCTTCTCAAGAAACATGCATACGACTCAGGATCTATTGCCAGGTAGGGGGACAACTTGAGAAAATCCGAGCGAGCAGTGGTGGCCCTGGATTTTAAGGAGGAATTGACACCGAGTGTCATCATTGATGAGTTGGAGGCCATATTGAGTAGGTTCTAGGAATTCAAACGCCGAGGTCAAAGGTAGATGCATTTAATGCATAGTGGGTATATGTGTAGTGGCTATTTATGACACCCTGCTCTCTTCTTGAGCATGCATGTGTAGTGGGCATTTATTACCCACTCCAGTGATGGTTTCCTTCTCATATTAATGTAGATTCCCTTTTTTGTGACCTAACCCTAATTATGGCTTATGTGGCAAAATCTGGGCCATCAGTCATCGTTTCAATGCAGGCCACTCATTATTTTCAAGGACCTATATAAAGTCCTCTTCTTCTCATTTGTAGAAGGCGAATTGCGAGATTGTTGCCTAAGAGCTATTGAGATAATAAATTTTTGATTGAAGTGTGGTGATAATTTTATGTGTCTTGATGCTTTCTTGGTTTCATAATTCCCTCAACTAGATTAAGTTTAGTAGATAAAGTGTTGTGATTGTATTAGAGAATATGATGGTGTTTTGATGAGTTCCTTCAATTCATACTTTTGACGTTTTAGTGATTCTAAATCATTGTGCAAAGTTATCCTGAACATGTATCTATAAGTACTTAAATTCTATCATTCGTACAATCCTTCAAAGATTGCACCAGTTCACGTGTAGTTGTAGCTTGACTTGGTGAAGTGGAACTCGGTATTGAGGATTTAGTCCATCATAATACTCTCTTTTGCTATCATTACCCTTAGGAGATGATTAGGATCTTTGAACTCTAAATCCCTTTTATTTCCACATATCTAGTGAAAATCCCGAAAGGTGTTTTGTTGCACATCTTTGAATAGCACCTGTATTCATCATGATGTAAAATCTATTCAAGAAGTAAAAAATTAAGGCCCCTTGTGATATTTAGCAAATCACATAACCACCGAGCTTTATCCACAAGTCGAGGAACCTTGGAGTCACCATATGACCTTGCAATCTTAGCATACGCAGTACTTTGTTCAAGAGAGGATAAGATATTTCGATATTTTGATCTACTATTTGGTGGGTCATAAAACATGCATCAACAATATTGTAGCATGGTGTTGTAGCTGTATGAACCACTGCAACAGTAGTACAAATCACTATAGCATGCTATCAAAAATTCATAAAATCTTCAAATCTTCACAAATTTCATCAAATCTTTATTGACTGATCAAATAACCATAATGTGAATTCTGGAATGAATCCACCCAATAGGCTGAATTTGTTTTTGTTCACACAATTGAGAAACTCCAAGAGTTTCTTTCCTTAGATTTCCTATAAATGAAAGCCAAATCTCTCAAACATCTTAAAGATAAATTAAAATTATCCATGTATATCAAATGACTTCCTCAAATCTCCTTTTATAATCCGCTCATAAAGTTTTTGGAACCCTATTTAAATTTCTCACTTTTAATATTTTAATATTTAACTTGCATATGAGAAATAATAATAGAATGATGTGTCATATAATTTCTTCACTAATATAAATTCATTTTAATATCTTTATACCTACATATGTTGATGCCCCATTTGGTATAATAATTAAATACTTTATGGTATTAATATATGAAATGCACACTTGACCCCTTACATCCCCTTTAATTATAAAGTTTTAATTTAATTGATTATATTAAAGTCAATGTGTCATGCCCCCTTCTTGAAATAGGATTAAGTAGTAAAGAATAATAATTAAATTAAAATATAAAAGAATAAATTTTTTTTTTTTAAAAAAAATAGTTTAAGTTAAACAAATGGTCAAAAGGCATGAATGGAAAAGTTGAGTCTCCCTCAAATGAGAGGTATACAAGGGAGAAAAGAGAACTTCATTTGGGGAAAAGGGGATGGAGGAAGCAAGAAGAGGAGAGCATAGGAATTAAATAAGGATTAATGGAAGAAGAAAGGAATGTGGAGAAAATAAGGAAGCGACTCTTTCAAAGGGAAGCAATGGTGAAGGTTTGTAACTCTTTCAATGGGTTCTAATTATGAAGGGTTGTGACTCTTCGAAAGAGTTCTAATTATGACGAGTTGTGACTCTTGCCAAAAGGCAGACATGATGAAGGGGTATGATCTCTCCCTCACATTGGAAGATATAAAGGGGAAGAAGGATCAAATAGAGTAGAGAAAAGGGAGTAGAGGAGATCTAGAGCAGATTCAAAGCAGTAGTACAAGGAGGGATTTGCAATAAGAATTGAGAAGGAAAGAAGAAAAGGAAGATATGTAGATCTTAAATGGGATATGTGCAGATTTGAAAAGGAGTAAAGATAGATTTGAGAAGTGAGAGATAGGTGATGATTAACATTTGAGAAGTGAGAGATAGGCGATGATTAACTTAGTAGTGAAAGGGGCAACAATTGTTATCAAATAGATGTATCTTTTCATAAACAAAGGGTGCACGACCTTTTCATAAGGGAATTAACAAATTAAAGGGCATGACTCCCTACACTCAAAAGGAGATATAAAAGAGAACTTCATTGAAGAAGAAAATTGAATCACAAGGGAAGTAATCAGATTTGGCATTAGTAATTAATAATACACAATAGATAAGTACCATTTACATTTGCACAAGATTGAATGATGATGCATTGTTGTTTAGCATAGCATAATAAATATTATCTATATTTTCTCAATACTAATTAGGTCGATATGCTATTGATAACTGATTATCACATATACAAAATACATGCATAATGTTGAACTCTTTATCTGTATTGATTCTTAAGGTCACCTTAGTAGGGGAATGATGATGGGGTCATCTTCTAGGTAGACCACCTCGTGGTACATGACTAGGGTGTTCCATGAGGCCAAAGGGGTACAAAGGATACTGCCTTTGGGCTTAGAAAGTATAGACTTCCAGGGCACTCTATTGTGAATGCAGAAATGAGGAATTACAAGGGAATGGTAATGGGGTCATCTTCTAGGAAAGCCACCTCATAGTATATGACTGGGGAGTCCTTGTTAAAGTTCTAGTAGCAGTGAGAGAAATTATTCATACCTATGATTGATCCTTCTATGTTCTTTGTCTGAATTAGAATGTATATTGAGTCATGGTCTTGTTCTCTCTATTCAAAGGTACATTCGTGTTTGTACTCTACTTTATTTCACTTTAGTTGGTCTATGTTTGCTATTGAAGATGTTTTAGCTAGTCCGTCTTATTGTCACCACCCAGCGAAGATATCGTGTGACCTCTCATTTTCGTCGAGCTACTCTTTCTATCATGATCAGTTTGGTTGAGCTGTTTTACCATGACATGGCACTGTGTGTATTATTTTCTTGACAATGTGGTTCCTTTCATCTGATGTGCTTTGTGATTATGATTTAATGGACATGTTGTGCTTAGTTGTTGACTGTTCATGATGATCACTGCAAATGCATTGATTGGCATTGGTTGTAATGGTAATGACAGTCTCCATTGTGGAACATCTCCTTGTGTTTCACAATGGAGACCTTTTTTCCATTCTTGAGAAGTCTAATTGTATGACCCTGTGTAAGCAAAAAAAGAGACTTCTTACGATATTCCAGATTGTGTTTTTGGTGATACGACTGAAGAATTATTCTCCTTGTTTCATGAATGTCTGAGAATTAAGTTTTAAAAGTTTGCATTACAAAAGGATCTTTGTTATTGTATAAGCGATTTGTGTAAGGTCAATACATATACTTTCAGTAAGTCTCTCAAGTGATAGATGTGTCTGTGAGATACTCATGTTGCTTTTGTTTTTATTTAGAAGTGATCAATTTGTATACAAGGTGAATAAAGCTTATCAATTGACTAGTTAAAGTCTTCAATCATAAGCAAGAGATTATTGTATTGAGTTGAGAACTCAATAAAGGATCATAATTTTTGTGGGTTGGGTTTTTCACCCTCAAGTGGAGGGTTTTCCTAGGATAAGATTTTGTTCTCCTATTCATTTTTGTGTTTTAAGTTTCAATTCCTTGCATTTTTATGTGTTCTAATTCTAAATTTAACACATTATCAGAGTGGGTCTAAGGAAACGATCCAGAACCAAAATTTTTAGTTTTGAATTACTCTTTTCTTTACTTTCAGTTTGCTTGTTTCAACTTCCTACAATTGTGAATGGATTGAAAGTTGAAGATAGGTTGGATGGATCATCCAATTTCTCTTCATGGAAATTCAGAATCCTAATTACACTTGAAGAGAATGATCTTCTTGATTATATGAATTATGATGTAGTTGAACCTTTTGATGAACTGAGAAAGCGCAATAGAGAAAGAACAAAAACGTGGCAAGGAAGATTCTAATTGATTCTGTTAAGGATCATTTGGTACCTATCATATCAAAGTTGAATTTAGCTAAATAAATGTTTGAGACTTCGAAGAACTTGTATGAATTCAACAACACTAGTAGAGCTCTAGCTTTGAGACGTTAACTTCTTCATGTTAAAATAGGTAGAGGAGAATCTATTGTTTCTTTCTTTACGAAGATTACAGAATTTAAGGATCAAGTCAATGCTATTGGAGATTAGGACAAGACATTGGTTATGTTGGGCATGAATGGCCTTCCCCACTCTTGGGAATCCTTTGTTCAAGGAATCAGTGGAAGAGATGAACTACCTAAGTTTGATCGGCTGAGAGTTGATTGCTTTCAGGAGGAATGTAGATTGGAGGCTAGAGGAAATGGATGTAAATCTGATCATGAAGAAGATCATGTCTTTATTGCACATACTTTGAAAGGGAAAGGAAAGAAAGTTAACTTCAAGAGGTTCAGAGATAAGAATTTTGATTTAGCTTTGCATCCAAGAAAAAGAAGAAGGATCTATCTAGAATTTAGTGCTTTAGATGTGAAAAATATAGTCACTTTGCTAGAGATTGCACTACAAGACCCAAGCATCAAGTTGCTGCCACAAATGTTGAAAATGCTTCTCCTCATAGAGAGTCAAGAAAAAATTCAGAGGGGTTCTTATTTATTTATGCTATTTCTAGTAATGTTCCTACTGATAGTGATACTTGGTTAATTGCTAGTGGAGCCTCTCGTCACATTACAAGTTATTGTGAGCATCTCTCTAATCTAAAAGAAAAAGATTCTCACTTACAAGTTATTATTGGTGATGATGCTTACTATTCAATGAAGGGTGTTGGTTCTACATATTTTCATTTAAATTCAAGAATTCCTCTTCATTTGAGTGATGTGCTATTTGTTCTTGGAATCAAGAGAAATCTGATTTCTATTTCATGTTGGAAGATAAAGGATATATAATGTAGCATTTGCTGAAGGCAAAGTTCTTGTATGGAAGAAGAACACTAGCATCAAGATAGCTTGTGAAATTGGTGTTCGTCATGATAGCCTATAAAGAATTTCAGTCCTATTCAAGACTTAGCACATGATTCAATAAGTATGAGTGAGTTGTGGCATAAAATATTTTCTCATCTAAATTTCAGAACTTTTTCATCCATGGAGAAGATAGTTGTTGACCTTCCAAAGCTGAATCAAGATCATGAAGATGTCTGCAAAGGGTGTGCTCTAGGTAAGAATATTAAAAGTCCTTTTCATAGTAGTGAAAGTAGAGCAAAGGATATCTTACATCTGATTCATTCTGACTTGTGTGGTCCTATGTCTGTTGCTTCATTAAGTGAATTTTGGTATTATTTTACTTTTATTGATGACTTCTCTTGTAAGTCATGTATTTATTTTCTAAAATCTAAAGAGTTTGATGAAGTGTTTTTCAAATTTAAAGAATTTAAATCTCTTGTAGAAAATTTGTCCAATAAGAAGATAAAGGTTTTAAGGTCTGATAATGAGGGTGAATATACTTTTGGTATATTTCAAAATTTTTGCATTGAAGTTGGGATTAAGAGGGAAGTTTGTGTCCCTTATAATCTACAACAAAACGGTGTAGCTGAAAGAAAGAACACGTTTATTGTTGAGGCAGCGAAAGCCATGATCCATGATCGAGGCCTTCATACATTTTTATGGCCAGAAGCTTGTAGGAAACCACACAAAATCCTAGACAATATGATATATGAAGAAACATTCACAGATTCTAAACTAGATATTAGTCATCTTAGAATTTTTGGATGTCCAGTTTACATACATGTTCCAAAAGATACAAGGACTAAGTTAGAACCTTTAGGGAAGAAAGACATTTTTGTTGGTTATGGTGAATCATCAAAAGCATATAAGATTTACATTCTAGGTCAAAAGTAGATTGAAATCAGCAAATATTTTTCTTTTGAAGAAGATGTAGTTTGCAAAAGATCTAAAGAATATAATATGGAAATTAATAGAGAAGATCTTGAGCCTTCTAAAGGTATGGATATTACTGTCCTGGATTCCCCTTCAGAGATTTAGAGGGAGACTACTGAGTTAGAAGATTATGTTGATCTTGTTGATCTTATAGATCCTATTGCTGGTCCAAGTAATGCTTCATTTGATAAGAAGAGACCTTTGTGGGCCAGACATACTATGCAAGAGGCTGAAAAATATGCAGCCCCACATGACACTTTTAGAGAGAGAAAAATACCTCATAAGTTTGCAGGATATGTTTATTTGATGAGTCATATTATTGCATCCAAGCCTTCAAGTTTTGAGGATGCTTAAAAAAAACAAGTATGGAAGGATGCCATGATGGAGGAATATTAATCCATTATCAAGAATGATGTTTGGGACATTGTTCCTAGGCCCAAAGGTAAATTTGTTGTTTTTTCTAAATGGCTGTTCAAAATCAAACATGCAACCGATGAGAGTATTGGAAAATATAAAGCCAGATTTGTAGTTAGAGGGTTTTCTCAAAAAAAAGGTATAGATTAAGAGGAGACCTTTTCTCCTGTAGCATGATACACTTCTATCAAAACCATTATTGCTATTGGAGTAGTTAAATGATGGAAACTTCATCAAATGGATGTGAAGACAACATTCTTGAATGAGGTAATTAAAGAAGAGGTATTTATTGAGAAGCTAGAGGGTTTTGTGATTCATGAGAATGAATCACATATGTGCAGATTGAAAAAGATGTTGTATGGCCTTAAGCAAGCTCCATGTGCATGGTATGAGAGAATTGATCATTATTTATTGAGCTTGGGCTTTCTAAAAAATGATACTGATCCAAATTTATATTTCAAGGTAATTGATGATAAAGCCTTAATCTTAGTACTTTATGTTGATGATTTGTTTCTCATTGGTGAAGATGGTCTCATTGTTAAATGTAAGAAGGAATTAACTTCTGAATTTGAGATGAAAGATCTCAATTTTATGCACTACTTCCTTGGACTTGAGGTATGGAAAATACCAAATGAGATTATCCTGAGTCAAGGGAAATATGCTATTGATAGTTTGAAAAGATTTGGTATGGTAGAGTGTAAGTCCATGGCAATTCCTATGGAAGCAAATCTGAAAACATTACATGAGGTTGCAACCAATTCAGATTTAGTTGATCCAACTATGTATAGACAATTAACTGGTTCATTAATGTATTTGGTTAATAGTAGGCCTGATATATGTTATGCTATTAATAATATTAGTCAATTCATGTGTAAACCAAGATAGATTCATCTTGTTGTAGCCAAACATATTATGAGATATGTGCATGGTACAATGGGATATGGTCTGAAATAATTTTTCTTGTGAAGAGATGAACTTGCCGGGTTTTTTTGATTCATATTGGGCAGGATGTGTGCTTGATAGATTGAGCACTTCAGGTTGTTATTTTAGCCTAGGTTCAACTATGATTTCTTGGTGCAACATGAAACAGTCATGCGTTGCTCATAGTACAGTTGAAGTTGAATATGTTGCAGCATGTGTGGCTATAAGAGAAGTAGTATGGCTTTGCAAACTTCCTACAGGATTTTTTGGGCAACCTTTGGAATATCCCATGATTCTTTGTGGCAACCAAAGCTGTGTGAAGCTTTCAGTTAATCCTATTTTTCATGATATAACCAAGCATGTGGAAATAAAGTATCAGTATTTAAGAGACATGGTTCAAAGGAAAGCAGTTGAGCTCAAGTACATTGGCACATAAGAGTAGACAACAAAAATTCAAACCAAGCCACTTCCTAGAGTGAAGATTTCTTATTTTTGAGATAAGCGTAAGAATTTGCAAATAGAAAATATTGAACTAAGGATCTAGAGGTTGAAGAAAAGCACAAGAGAGAAAATATGAATGCAAGGATGGATTGAATAGATCCAATGAATTCACCTTGATTGAATTGATGAAGAATGAATTACATCAATGTTGTTCAATGAAATGATTACATAATAGGCCTCCTTATATAGGAAATGCAATAAGAGAGAATGATAAGGAGCTGATAAGCTATCACCTATGCTAGGTGTAATCATATGTCCACCAAATGTGGATCATCCTCCATTATGCAATAAAGTATGTGCATTGGATTAGGATGATAATGTGATAAGAGCATGAAAGGTGGATCTCACACACAACGAGGTATGTGATGACAACTATCACACCTAAAGTGGAATTTCTCCTACACCATGTGCTTAATAGATGTGCACACTCCTAGGTGTCTCAATCACAAACTACTATGCAATGCATTAACCTAAGTAAGATTAAGTAAAGTGTAATTAGGAATAATTAATTACACCAACAATAAACTTGGTATTGTGGAGAATGATGCTGTTGTTGAGAGAGTCTTAGCTTTAGTGATTCTTATCTTATGATTTTAATGCATTCTTCTCTGTGAAGGAAGTTTGAGGTACAAGTGCTTGTTAATGCATTCTTCTCTGTGAGAGAAGTTTGAGGTGAAAGCCCTTGTTACACCCTCTAGGAGTAGCCATGGTGAATGTCATGCTGAGATGACAATATCATGTCGAAAAAATCTGTGATGAGATTTTTTTATTGACTTTTTCTTGGATGCAATTTTTTTTTTGTGTTTGTCATGTTGAAGAATGTCATCACATGAATATTCTCTCTCTTGCTAGGAGGGAGTGTTAAATTTCTAGTAGCAATGAGAGAAATTCTTCATACCTGTGATTGATCCTTCTATGTTCTTCATTTGTATTAGAACGTATTTTGAGTTCTGGCCTTGTTCTCTCTATTCAGAGATGCGTTTGTGTTTATACTCCTCTACTTTATTTCACTTTTGTTTGTCTATGTTTTCTATCAAAGATGTTTCAGCTAGTCCATCTTATTGTCATCTCTTAGTTGAGATATCGTGCAACCTCTCATTTCCGTAGAAGCTATTTTTTCTTTCATGATTGGTTTGGTTGAGTTGTTTTACCATGGCATGGCACCGTGTGTATTATTTTCTTGACATTGTGTTTCCTTTCATTTAATGTGGATCATGATTATGATTTAATGGACATGTTATGCTTAGTTGTCAATTGTTCATGATGATCATCGCAAATGCATTAATTGGCATCAGTTGTAATGGTAATGACAATCTCCTTGTGTTCTACAATGGACACCTTTCCATTCTTGGGAAGTATAATCATATGAGCTCGTGTAAGCAAAAAAAGAAACTTCTTACGGTATTCTAGGTTGTTTCATTTTTGGTGATACGACTGAAGAATTGTTCTCTGAGTTTTGTGAATGTCTAAGAATTAAGTTTCAGGAGTTTGCATTACAAGAGTATTTTTGTTATTGTATAAACAATCTATGTAAGGTTGATACATATATTTTATAAGTCTCTCGAGTGATAGATGTGTCTGTGAGATACTCATGTTGCTTTTGTTTTTATTCTGAAGTGATCAATTTGTATATAGGGTGAATAAAGCTTATCGATTGACAAGTTAAAGTCTTCAATCATAAGCAAGAGATTATTGTATTGATTTGAGAACTCAATAAAGGATCATAATTTTTGTGGGCTTGGTTTTTCACCCTCAAGTGGAGGGTTTTTTTGAGACAAGATTTTGTGCTCCTGTTCATTTTTGTATTTTAAGTTTCAGTTCCTTGCATTCATATGTGTTTTGGTTCTAAATTTAATAGTCCCATGGGGCCAAAAGGGTACAAAGGGCACTACCTTTGGGATTAGAAAGGATGGACTTTTAGAGAGCCTATTGTGAATACTCCTCATGCTCTCTATCATGGCAAGCCAATGCATTAAGAATGTTCAATCATGGGAAGTGGGATAGAAGTGACAATATTGAGGGGAATGGTTCTTGGACACCTCACTAAATACTCCACCTCATATGAATGGAACAAGCCACATGAGGCCAAGAGGGATGGTATATCCACTCTTGGGGCCTAGGGTAGAAGATCTCTAGGGAACCCTATCAAGTCACCCTAGCTTAGCTCTTCTATGGTCGAGTCTTCTTAAAATTAGTTCAAGCAATCTAGTGATTAGATCTACACTTCTAATACATGCTTATTTATAGCTAAAGAGATCTATTTTATGAATTATGATTATAAATTATTTCTACTTGTTTGTAGGGTTTGAATCAAAGTGAAAGGTATCTCTAAACCCTACTAGTTTCAATTAAAAATTGTAACCAAATAAAAATAATTTATAATTTATAATCTCCAATTAATTACCTTCTTGGTGATAGACTAATGTAACATGGTTGAAGTATCAACTGAGGTTGTTGTGGTAATACAAGTAAAGCAAGACTAATGATGAACCAATCGACAAAGGTTAAGTTAGGTAAGGTTCATAAATGCGATAACCGTTAACAAAATGTAACCGTTTGCTAATTATCATTGGAGCCCGAGGATATAAAAGGGAAAGTGCATTACTCATTTATTTTTAGTTTACTTTTTGTGTAAAATTTTCTTAATGCTTGAGTAATCTATCTATCTGTGTTTGCGATCACTACTTCTCAAATCCCGCGAACTCAACAAAGTTTTGTTTGTATTCTCTTACCAACAAAATGGCATTATCATCATCAGTTACAACTCTTATTGACATCAATCAGCAAGATTGACCTGAATATTATGTGATGCAAGCTTAGAATAGGTCAAATGATATGGCTGGAGCCCTATCATCTATACCAGACGACATGTTATTTATTGAAGATGTAACTGCCTTCATTCACTGCAAGCAAGAGGAGTAGGGTGAAACAATATTCATTCAGAGAAAATTTCTAAGGCTTTGTAAGGACATGAAGCTAAAGGCAAATTATGCTTGACTAGAAGTGGCTGGATTGACTAATGGGGTTAAATACCCTACCGTGTTTCAACCCGGCTAGATTCAAATGGCACTTAGTTGAGTACATGATCCAGGCATGTGGTTGGAAAAGGGTGTTGTACATTAATCCTATAAAAAAGGAAGACTTGAGCAAAGTGACAGGGTTCAGTGCCATAAGGGAAGCCCTCACCCTGAGAACCATTTCTAACAATGAAGTCACCTGACTCAAAAAGTCGAGGTATGATAGTCACATGATGACTGTCATAGATATTGAAGATGACAGTGTTTGGTTCGTTGCTGCGATAATCAGTTATAAAATCTATCAATTGAGCTGTCTCAACAACATACCAAGAAGAGCTATTCATGTAGCTCATAAAATCATGCACGACAATGCCAAATATGATTTATGCGCTATGTTGAGAAGTCAAATCTTTGAAAACATGAAGAAACTCGAAATGGTAAAGAAGTGTATCATCGAAAAATGGAAGCATTTCCATTTAAGACTAGTTTAGCCCTCCAAGTAGGTGGTTTAGGGTCATGTCAAATGCCTCGGGTAGGTCCTTGACTTGAATCTGGCTTTTCTCTTCAATCTACCCCCTTTTCCACCCTCTTTTTGCACTTTTCTGGCATTCTAGATTGAGATCCTGAGATCCTTGACCTCAAGGTCAAGGTCGACCTCGACTCTTACCTAGGTCATAGTCGACCTCAACCCTGACCTAGGTCAAAGTCGACCTCATCCTTGACCCAAGGTCCAAATTTCAAGATTCCATGATTTTCGGATGTCGTGTTTCAAAAAGATTTATTTTCCCACTTCTGAGTTGGCTATTTTGGATTTCAGAATGGTAAACTCTTAAATTGTATTTAATCTAGGTCCATTTCTAGGGGTTAAGACTTAATTGGAATTTAATTTTCCTATGTCGGCCTCTCTAGAAGTTTGTGCCCTAGACTAGTATAAAAGGAAGTCTTCCTCTCTCATTTTCACATCATCCACTATCAAGTATCTTTTGTAATCCTTTGTCATCCTCTTTCCATCAAGCAATCAAGTGCGAAAGACATCCAAGATCAAGCAAGCATTCTCAATCAAGGAAGCATTCAAGCCATCATCTACATCCAAACATTCAAATTCTCCATTGAAGATCAAGGATTCAAGCATTCAAGTCTGTGGAGGGATTTGGTTCAAGCATTCAAGATTCATCATTCAAAGCCTAGATCTATCCACCATGGTGGTGTGATCTTCCTTCAAGATCCTTTGTTCGTCTTCATTCTCCCTTCAAGGTGGATTCGAAGCATACAATCATGGAGGTTTTGATTTACATTTGTTAGTGTTGATTCCAAGCTTTCATATTAACATACTTGATTACATTTCAAATACAATTGCATATCTATTGAGTATCATAGGCTCATTGTTATATCTACTTCTACTACTTGGTAGCATTCTCTCTTTCAATTCTATTTTAAAGGTTGATTCTAAACTGGGGTTTGACCAAGGTAAACCCCTCATCCAAACAACAAAACCCTCTTTTTCTTGTAGGTATAGGTGCGCGACAATGAATAGTAGTTAAGATTTGGATATCCTTTTCGACAAACTTCTGGGATCCGCGAACATAATTTCCATCAAAACAGTGCAGGTCAAGGATGACCTTTTGGGGTAAGATTGTACCCTAGGGTAAGATCTTACCCCTGTTCCCAGGTCAATGATGACCTTCCTTAGAAAGATAGAAGGTTTCTGGGTTTTCTCTATTTCTACATTTCCAGACCAGATCCAGTGGCATAATTTTCCAAAACTAGACACAGACACTAGAAAATAGTAATTTTTGAATCCGCTTCTTTTCAAGATAAGTATTCATGTTTTATTAAGTTTGTATGTCCATAACATTTTCCATCTTCCATCACATATTTTCATCTTAACACATACATTTCCATACCTTAAATTTTTATACCTCACATTTTGGAGAACACTCCTTGTTCTCCTACATTTTGGTGAACCCGTGGTAGAAAACTCTTTCTTTTTGGTGTTAGATGCTTTGCCTTCTTTCCTTAGGGTTAGATTTCTTTTATGCCCTTTCATTTTAAATTCAAAAAAATAAAAATAAAATTCTTATATTCTATAAAATACAAAAATATTTCTTGCATTTACTATGAAGATTTTTAAAATGCTTTGGTATGTGATTATTTTCTTTATTATCCTCCTCTTAGCATCTCTTTATCAAAATTATGATGTTTATGAGAGTATCATTCAATTCATTATGTTGGTTACCCTTCATCTTTCACTTGCCTATGCTTTTGTGAGCTTGACAGATACTAGTCTTCTTACTTTCAAAACTTTCATTAAAGATTTATGTGGCAGACTTATTACTCTTTTGGATTATGTGAAGAATTGGGTAGATGATACACCATCTCCTAATCTTCCTAATCCTAATCATCTCATCCATAATCTAGTTCCTAATCTTCCTAATTCTAATCCGATGCTTAATCTGCCTAATTCTCCATCTGCTAATCCTAGTTCTTCCCATACTTATGATGGGATTCAATCTATAGTTCATGATGCAGATGTGCAAGAGTTCTTTGATTTACCTTCTCCTCATAATCATGATGATATTAAAGGAAAGGGTACAAAAACTTCCTCTAAACCTATTATTCCACCTTATACAACCTTTACTCATGAACATGATAAACAATCACCTCATGTACAAGCTTTACATGATATGTACACTACATGATATAATATGATGACTAAACAAGGTTATAAAGGTTTAGGGCTTGGTATTAATGAGCATGGTATTAAATATCCGGTTCATATACCCCCTAAACAAGATATGCGTGGTGTTGGTTGTTTGCAATCTCAATTTGAGGTAGTTGATTTTGATTGTCGTCCTCCTCTTCATGTTCTTCTCCCTACACCTAAATTAGATTACCCTGATACTCCTCAGGATGTAGCTAAGAAAGTGTATGTTTAGTTGATGGATTCCAAGAAATAAATCTTTAGACCTATGCCAAAAGATGCTCTATCCAAGTACAAATGTCCTTTTCATTATAGTAATACACATTTACTTTCTGATTGTGTGCATTTCAAATTATATGTTAGAGAAAGAGCTACTTTAGGAATTATATCTCACTCTCGTGCAATTTTAAAATTCCTTCTTAACTTTGATAAGGAGCATCCCCTTAACTCTTCCATATTATAGCTCTTTTATCCTCTTGTCTCATGATTGGGGGGCAAGAGGCATTTAATCCAATGTTCTAGGATCCATTAGGCTCTTGACATATATTTTATCCTAAGCTTAATTGGTATTCTCTCTATCTTTCTTCTCTATGGTCTTGAATTATGTTTATAATCATCCATAGATCTTATTTTATATTCAAGATATCTTTTCTAAAGACATTTATTTTGCAAAGGTATCCCTTGCTTTCATCCCTGGGGGGCAAGGTTTTTCCTTCTTCCTCTTTGTCTAGGGATCGACTTTCCTTAGCTTAGTGGCATTTGTTTATCTTGCAACATTATTTCATTATATTGACTGAGGTTTTGGCTATGGATACTCTTTTATGTGAGAGGTTGTTGTCCTAGGTCATCACCTCTTCTTTATTCTGCAAATTATGTTCTTTATAAATTCTTGCTTTGGCTATAGGGTTAGAGTTTGATTCTTTTGTTCAAAGGTTCCTCTTCCTCTTGATTACAGGGGCTAGATGATTGAATCTTTGTTTCTCTTTGAAAGATGTTATTTTATCTAAAGCACTCCTCTATGGTGGGGGTCTTGTTGATAAGATCTCTTTCTTTGAGGATCCTTTTTCCATAAGTGACATATCCTTTTTTTTCATGATTATCTATACTCTTGGATGTAAGGGCCAATATCCTTCGCTAACAATATAGTGTACATTGTTGTTAATAGGATATCTCCTTATGTTGTGAAGCAGGTATCCTCCTTCTCTTCCTTACCATGTCTAGTAGATAGCCACGATAAGGAGGGGGACATATATAGGGTCTCCCCTATGCCGCATTTTTCAATTTTCAATATGCTAAATCCTCTGAAGGTAACACACATAAGTTGTTAAATATTGAAGAGACATGCATTTTTAATTTTCAATATGCTAAATCCTTTGAAGGTAACACACATAAGTTGCTAAATCATGAAGAGACACATATTTTCAATTTTCAATATGCTAATTCCTCTAAAGGTAACACACATAAGCTGCTAAATCCTGAAGAGGCACACATTTTTCAATTTTCAATATGCTAAATCTTTTGAAGGTAACACACATAAGTTGCTAAATCTTGAGGAGACACACATTTTATATTCCATGGTGATACAAGAAGGTGGATCTATGGGTATTCCAAAAGCCGTCAGAAGATGCATTACAATTGCAAAGAACAATTTTTGCGTGAACTATTAGGTTTCGCTGCTTGTTGGGCTCTCCCTCCTTGGTGATTCACAGTAAGGTGAGCATCTTACTGGGCAAAGTAATCACTTTCTCTTTTCTCTCTTTTCGCTTTCATGCTAGTAGGACTGGATCATGAGGCTATGTTATTTATAGTGTTGCTCTTGTCTTTCTTATGTAATCATTTATGCTTTTATGATAGCTTTCCGAATATGATATTAGTATAGGAAGCATTTCTTAGCAAGGTTTCCTCTACAAATTGATTTGGGTTTGTACTAACCCCTCTCTTTTGTGTCTTTTAGTTTTTCGAACCCTCGTGCATGTATGTTGAGTTAGAATCCTTAGTTTGGGGGCTTGTGTCCTTAACTAAGTGTTATTCTATCTCATTGTGAATCCACTGGGATCTCTTCTTTCTTCTCTTTTAGCAAGAGTTTGCATCGAATCCATACTCTTGCTAAAGTGGGGGCTAAATGTATTGTTGAAAAATGGAAGCACTTTGATTTAAGACTGGTTTAGCCCTCCGAGTAGGTAGTTTGGGTTCATGTCAAATGCCTCGGGTAGGTCCCTGGCTTGAATTGGCTTTTCTCTTCACTCTGCCCCTTTTTCCACCCTCTTTTTGTACTTTTATGGCATTATGGACTAAGATCCTAATATCTTTGACCTTAGGGTCAAGGTTGACCTCAACTTTGACCTAGGTCAAAGTTGACCTCGACCCTGACCTAGGTTAAAGTCAACCTCATCTTTGACCCAAGGTCCAAATTTCAAGATTCCATGATTTCCAGATGTCAGGTTTCGGAAAGATATGTTTTCTCGCTTCTGGGTTGGCTATTTTGGTTTCAGAATGGTAAACTCTTAAATTGTATTTAATCTAGGTCCATTTTTAGGGGTTAAGGTTTAATTAAAATTTAATTCTCCTATGTTGGTCTCTCTAGAAGTTTGTGCCCTAGACTAGTATAAAAGGAAGTCTTCCTCTCTCATTTTCACATCATCCACTATCAAGTATCTTTTGCAGTCCTTTGTCATCCTCTTTCCATCAAGCAATCAAGTGTGAAAGACATCCAAGATCAAGAAAGTATTCTCAATCAACAAAGCATTCAAGCCATCATCTACATCCAAGCATTCAACTTCTCCATTGAAGATCAATGATTCAAGCATTCAAGTCTTTCGAGGGATTTGGTTCAAGCATTCAAGATTCATCATTCAAACCCTAGATTTATCCACCATGGTGGTGTGATCTTCCTTCAAGATCCTTTGTTCATCTTCATTCTCCCTTCAAGATGGATTCCAAGCATACAATCATGGAGGTTTTGATTTACATTTGTTAGTGTTGATTCCAAACTTTCATATTAACATACTTGATTACATTTCAAATACAATTGCATATCTATTGAGTATCATAGCTTCATTGTTAGATCTAATTCTACTACTTGCTAGCATTTTCTATTTCAGTTCTATTTTAAAGGTTGATTCCAAACCGGGGTTTGACCAAGGCAAGCCCCTCATCCAAATAAAAAAACCCTCTTTTTTTTGTAGGTACAGGTGCGCGACAACGAATAGCAGTTCAGATCTGGATACTCTTTTTGGCAAACTTCCGGGATTCATGAACAAAATTTTTGTCGGAATAGTGTAGGTTAAGGATGACCTTTTGGGGTAAGATTGTACCTCGGGGTAAGATCTTACCCCTATTCTTAGGTCAAGGACGACCTTGCTTAGAAAGATAAAAGGTTTCTGGGTTTTCTTTGTTTCTGCATTTCCAAGCTAGGTCCGGTTGTAGAATTTCTCGAAACTGGACACAGACACCAAAAAATAGTAATTTCTGAATTTGCTTCTTTCAAGATAAGTATTCATGTTTTATTAAGTTTGTATGTCCATAACATTTTCCATCTTCCATCACATATTTTCATCTTAACACATACATTTCCATACCTTACATTTTTATATCTCACATTTTGGAGAACACTCTTTGTTCTCCTACAAGAAGAAATTATTGAAGTATAGAACATTAATGGCATGTCTCTTGTTTTACTATCAAAACTTCTTTCTAGGGGTGGGAAGTGTTACATGGGTAACAAATAGACTGGCTATGGTCCAAATAGGAGAAATGATTAATAACTTGGGAAATCGTTTCAATAAGGTTATGTTAGATTACTTCAAAGAATTTCAATCTAGAATGCATGAAATGGAAATGATCCCATCTTTTTTTGTTATTGAATACAAGGATGATGTTTGTTTCCTTGTAAGCACTGATCACTGCATAATCCAAGCTATTGATCCTAGAACATAATTTGCATCAGAGCTAGGATATGAAATATCATCAAAGACTACCAAAGCATATGTTGAGGCACTTCATGAGAGAAACCTAGACCTATCAGCCAACCAGTTTGGCACCTGTGATGAGATACATGCAAATTTGAAGAACTACAAAGGTAGTGAAAAAGGTAACTGCAAAAGTTTCCAAACAGTCAACTGCACCAAAGAAAAGAAACTTAGCTGTACTGGAACCTAAGGTACAAAAGAAGAAGGCACAATCCATCATAACTTAACAATCTCTATCAGAAGAAGACTCAGAAGAAACTGAGACAGAACAAACCACTACTTACATCAGAAGAAAGAAGACTGGCAAATTGGTAAAGAAAGAGGAACCAAAATAAAAAAGGCCAACCATTGATGAAATGGTTGAAGGTATAAAGACTACATGTGGGATGACATCGGTTGCGAGAAGATATAATTTGTCTAATGAAGAAGACAAAAAGAAAATTGAAGATGCTGTAATATACAACTTGTACAAATTCAGTAGAACCCCTACCGAGATTCATGGCACGATTCCTATAGAATTATGTGAGCTTATTGAAGGAGGGTGGAAATCCTCAATAACAAAAGACAGAGCTCATAATCAAGGCACTATTGGAAGTGCAAAGCCACTTAAGCCTTGAAGAAGCAACCAACCAGGTAGATGCTCATAAACAATATTTTTAGATCAGAAAAAAGATTGGTCAAGTATTAATTGGAGAAGTTGAAACAGTTCATGAAAAAGGAGTTGTCATTTGGACAACCATACTAGAGAAACAACACAAGGCTAAAGCTGAATATAAAAAATCCTTGTTCAAACCAAAAAAGGACACCAAGAGAGGCAAAGACATTCTAGGCATAGACAGACCGGTCTATCAAAAGCCAACAAACAAACTGGTTATTATGAACATCATTGAAGACACCAGTGGTGATCTAACTCCACCAACTATTCTAGCATCTCCAATAAAAGGTAAGGCTAAAACACTTACTATTGATGATATAGTTGATGAAATCTTAGATTTTGGTATGGTTAGCAATGTTGCAAAATGGTACAGTGTCTTAGGAGTTGATGATAAGGCTAAAATAGAATTAGCCCTATTAGAAAATTTTCTTGAGTTCAATTGGGGCCCCAAGGATTACAATTTAATTTTCCCAGTTGAACTTAATAAAAGGCTCCTAACAAAATGGAGAGGAGTAGAAAAAGATGCAAAAATAATAAAGGAAGTTATAGAACAAGTAGAACCAAGTCTAGATGAAGAAGAAATCAAAATTCTCATTGAAGCATAAATACTGAACTTGGACTCTCAAGATAGAGTGGCCAAAATTATAAATGGCCAAGAACAAGAAGTTTATGAAGAAACAGTGAAATTATGGAAGAATCATTATTTCACCACTCCAGCAAAGAAGCAAGAAAAATTGACATTGGGATGGGTATCTATTGAGACACCTCATCCAACAGGTCCACAAGATAAATCTCAAGTTCAACACACATAGGCAACGGTCCTACTAGAAATGTCAATGGACACTGAGGTATCTAAGAAAAAAGGTGATGAGACAAAAGTCACAACCGGTGAGCTGGACACAACCGGTGAGCATCCTACACCAAAAAGACCGGAAGACCAAGCAACCGAGGGATCATCAACAAAGATAGTTGAAGGAAAAGATACAAACGATACCCAAAAGGACAGAGTCAACCTACAGGTCAGAGAAGAGGTCAACAAAGAAGATTAGAAACAATAAAAAGACAAAGAGGACAAACAGGGAAGAGAAGAAGTAAATGTAGAGGAAGAGAAGCAACAAGAATGAAAGGAAGAAAAAGAGAAACAACAAGAAGAAATAGTGGAGGAAGAGAAGCAACCAGAAGAAGAGAACAAATTTGGAGAAAAGGGCATGCAACATAAACAACCAACATATATACCAAGCTCATCTTCACTAAAAAGGAAGCTATCCTTCGTAGAAGAACTTGATTCGAAGAAAGGGAAAATGGAAACTCCATAAATAGGGGAATCATTGATTGACATCAGAAAAATGTCAACAAGGCAACTCAAGTTACTCACAAAGAGAAAACAAGATATGGTTCTAAATAATGTAAAGGATATTCTGTAAAATTTTGCTCCAGATGCAAATAGTGATGAACACGAACCAATAATAGATCAACTAGAAATTCTGGCACAGACAATCGAAGAAGACATAATTGATCCAAAAGCTGTAGCTATTGATC
Source organism: Chamaecyparis obtusa (assembly GCA_027943335.1). NCBI lineage: Eukaryota > Viridiplantae > Streptophyta > Pinopsida > Cupressales > Cupressaceae > Chamaecyparis > Chamaecyparis obtusa. The sequence goes on from BSBK01006515.1 coordinate 300,795, forward strand.
ATTATGAAATAAAAAGAATCAATATCTTGCATGACCAGGTTGTTGCCATCAAAGTGACTGGATCTACTAGCACCAGGGAACTAAAGAAACAGGTTCAGGAAGCAAGAAAATTAATAACAAAAACATCCAATTTTGAAGATTTTGTCAAGGATATCACAGAAAGAACTAGCCAAAAAACACAAGATCTGAAAGAGACAACCACTCATTTCAATCCTTTGACCTCTTCAGCAATAGAGTATAGTCGTGAGCTGACCAGTTTAGCACTCACAACGAGAAAAGCATATGAGGAGCATACCATGAGAATCCAAGATCTCATTGGATTTCAGTTGTACATAGCTCCCACTTTTTATATAATGTGGAAGGCAATAAAAGATGCTGAAATAGTTATAAGCAAGCCAAATTGAAGTACAAGCAATGAAGTACAAGAACTTCATTATTTCTCTACAAGCAATGAAGTACACCATTGACAATGTCATCTCTACATGGAAACCATTCCTCATTTCAGCTAGAAAAATATACAAGGATATCTTTAAGGAGTTTCAATTATGAGTTTTCACACCCTTTGTCCCTTGGAGGCAAAAAGGGGAAGATCAATGTCCTTTGGTTAGTAGAGACAGACACATGGGTTGCCAATGCAGAGGGGAAGTAGTGACAATATATACTAGTTGACAGGATGATACCTGATAGGGGAAGTATTATGATGAAAGCTTCATGTGTATATACTCTTTTACAAGTTGTGATATGTTTTTCCACTAATGCCAAAGGGGAGGATTGTTGGCATTCTGCTTAGTTGTCATCATTGGCAAACATTAAGCATACCGGTCTTTATGTTCGAGCAGTAGTGGTGAATTGGTAGTTGTCATAGTCGACAACCATCAAACTTGCTAAGTAACCAGTGTAATTGCACTGGTCACGACGATGCCGGTCTAGTAGAAAACCATAGAAGGGAGATGACTCAATTGACAACACACCGGTTTTCACACAACAGTATCAGACCCATCGATTTGTGCTTATATTATTTCCTAGCCGACTTTAATGGGAATCCGATTCAATTTTTCCATAGCGTTTTGGGATGAACTGGAGTTTTTGTATGCGAGCATTTTGGCATGAAATGGAGTTCTGTATGTGAGCATTTTGGCATGAACTAGAGTTTTGCATGCAAGATTTTTGGAATGCCTTCTAGAACAACGGTGTTTTGGAGGATTTATAGCTTGGCGCCACAATTCTATTTTGTAATGTGAAGATCATTATATATATGGGTCATCATGCATAAGTGAATCATGGTTGGATAAATCAAGTGCGTAGAGATAAATCATAGCAGAAGAGCCGAGTCTTTTGAGATGGGATACAATCACTAAGAGTGAACAACATAGATTGAACAACCAAGTCGAGCGAGGAATATAATAGGTATGATTTGAATGACATATTAAGTGTCTATAGAAGATCATTTTTCTTATTGTTTGAAGCTTGTAAAAATCCCTTTATCAAGGTGAACCCTAACAGGTTCTATTGTATAAATCGCTTAACTGGGGGACATCTTGATTGATGTTTTAAAGTCCTCTAGCGAGGCGACTGCTAATAGGGTCAAGAATTTAACTGATCTATATCAAATCCCTTCACAAGGTAGAACTCTAACAAGTGCTGTTGTGAGCCTTTAACAAGGCAAATTTATTACTGTAGTAGTGAAGATTGTGGGTTTTGTCCCACCGTGGTTTTCTCCCTCTAATCGAGGGTTTCCACGTATAAATCTTGTGTTAGCTATTGTATGCAATTTTTGTTCAAGCTAGTTAAACTTGCATTACATTTTCATTGTCACATAGTAGCTGTATTCTGTTTCATAGGATAAGATTAGAAAGAAGTTGAGTTGACTGATTCACCCCCCCTCTCAGTCACTGATTAGGATTAACATAATGATGATGGGCCTTGGCAACTAAGCCATGTTAAATAATTATGTATAATGCAAATATAATAAATCTCTCACAAATAGAGAAAAAGAGAAAAACCTCCTGGGAAAAAAGTCCTCTCAAAACAAGAGATAATGCAAACAAGATTCATGGATGGATGGATGACTCAATAAAACCCCCAAAAGACTACATATATCATGTATATACAATCAAATACTCCCCCATATGTAGGAAGGATTAAAGGAGAGAACATAGACCACCCCTGCTCCCCTCCCCACAATGAACAATGTCTTGTAGAGATGGTGAATGCTTGAAGATAGAACATAGTCCAATGTCTACAAACGACATTTCTCCCCTTGGGAAGAAGATAGACCAAGTCTAGATGTAGGAATGCTTCTCATTTTGGATCAAAATCTTGAAGTAGAATCCAACTGTAGGATGATGATGTTGTCTTTAAAATTTTATCATGTGTCACCAAGACCTTGGAAGAGGATGCCATGAACCAATCAGGTACACACCCAATCATAGTAGAAGGTGACAAATAAGGAACCAACGGAAATTAAATTGGAGAAAGATCTAAAGACAGAGATAAAGTAACATCCAATGTGTGACAACTATCATCAAATAAGAGAGATAAACCCTCAAATGTGTCTCCCAAATTTGAAATGTGAGACTCCACAAATAATGAACCAATTTCTGGCAAATAGGAATCTCAATCAAGAAGGCAAATATATACTTCATGCAATGAAGCACTGACAATGTATCCTTTAGCCAAGTCTAAAAGGAAATGATGTTCCCGTTGATCAGAAATCATGGAAGTCTCAAGTGAAGATGGGTCAACTATCTCTAACGAAGAGTCAAGATCCTTTGAAGCATTAGGAACCACATTTGAAGTCTCAAAATCCTTCAAAGGATCACAAGCATGGGGTATCATCTCTGATGAATGAAGAGGCACATCAAAATTAGAATGAGGATCATTGAGAGATGGTGGAGTATCATGATCACCATATACCTCCCACATACCTCCCAAATATGAGTCCAAACAACATGAGGATGCTCAAAGTGAACAAATGAGTCCAAAATCTCATCATTTATATTTGCAAAAATGACTTTAAATAATTTAGGCCTATAACCTTTTCAAATAATTCTGTCACAAGGTGAGCCAAAAATAGGAATAAGATTTACAAATATGGCAATAACTGAAATTTACTGAGATGAGTCATTATGAAATAATTCCATTGCCTATAGTTCTCTCTCAAAGAAAAACCAATTGCAACAATAATGATTCTTTAAAAATTAATGAGGTAATACCATCACACTATACAAAATTCCAAAAATAAATAAATTATATCCAATGTGACAAAAAAAACTGGCGAAAATTGCGGCACCAAACACCAATCTTCGGAAGAATTTAAATATGGCAAATTCAATACATCATGTTCGAGGCAACCAAACCATACCTCCAAACAAGCACTAGCTATCTCTACAAGGGTTTAAATGTGGGACTAATCATACAGGCACCACACATGCAATAAACTTTGGTGACTAATGCAGCCACCCAAAGATCATGTAGCCACTAGCCAGACAATAGTTTGGAACTGCCCTATCACTTGGATCTACAACAGTTTTCAAAGCACCAAAAAGAAAAAATTGCCACTATAATGTTTTACACCCAATCCAATCAGTGCACACATCAAGTGCTTGATGTGGAAATCAAACACCAATCAGAACCAAGCAATATAATATTTGTCCAATCAGCATGTAACCTGGTACAATGAGCTCCTTGAACAATAAAATAGCTTGCGAAATGCATCTAACCTCATATATAAATTGTAACTCCTGTAAACACTAGGCAATGACTGCAAGCAATGATGGAAATACATAAAAAACTCCAATACATGTGACCACACCAGCAAAATAAAATGCCAAGCCAATATCGATCATGAGAGTAACTGCAGAATGAAATAAGCATCAACTCGCAACCTTAAACAATACAATATGAGATGTGTTGTATATGAAAGGTACGTTGGCCAAAACAAATATAGAATTCAGGCCAACCAAACCCAAGCTTCAAACGTGCTCAGATTTGGAAATGCAACCGTGTCGGCCAAATGTTGGTCGATGACAAAGAAGAGGACTGTTAAAGTCTATAGTCTAAAAGTGATAGGTTAACCATAAAAAAAAAACATAGAGCAAAGCTCAGACTACAAAGAAAACCAACCACCACAATGAGACTGCCCTAGAAACATGAAATTGCCTTTGGAAATAATACGAGCCCACTACCATATATCAAACTTTATGGCCGTAGCAAATGATCGTCGATCCAAGCAATAAACTGCTTAAATAAATAGATGTCGATCTCCAAGATAGGTTACATGATAAATCTGCAAAAAAGATGCACATATCAAAATGCCAACACAGGATACAAAAACAAACGATCCTCCTATTGGTAATAGATATTGCAACAAATATTATTGTAGTTGGTGATGTATCACAACAAATAAAATGTATTCTAGCAACTCTTTGATTTTAAAAATGAAAATAGTCGACAATTAATTTCAATAGGCTGGTGAAGGTCTCCTGGAATGCGGTGCAGACCAACAAGCTCTGCTACCATGTTGGAGCAAAGCTCCCAAACTGCCAAGATCACAAATGTAGACACTTGGACATAACAAAGAGAGATATTGGTCACCAGGAAAGAATAAAGGCAAGGCAAGATATTGTACATACAACTTGCTTATATAGGTAAGGCAAGAATGAATAAAGAGCACAAAGAGTGTCGTGTGGCCCAATCATATAGGGAGAGACAACTACGTGATGAGGAGACACCTTCAAGAAGTCTGATAGCAGCCACACAATGAGATGGAATGGAGAATAACAACGGGAATCTACAACAGTGTCATGTTAAGAATGACAAAAAATTCGAATGCAACCAACACCCCTGTAACTTGAATCCAGTCACAATAGTCATAGGCTCTTAAACAAGCAATCAACCATGATATGGGGATGAAATCTCCAAGCAATCGAGACTCCGTCCTTCAATGGTTCGAAGCCAACACAACCAAGAAGGTTAAGGGCATCCAACTCGGCCCAGTCTGCAATTAATTTTCTATCCAACAGTGACAGAACTTTCTATTCAGCAAATGACAGGAACTTCTCCTTGCTCCAGCAGCCTCACAATCCCTGCAACCTTTGCTCATTCAATCTTCAGCATTGAATCCCATCCCCACACCTTTGTTACTTATCCTCATTCAACACATGACAAGCACATAGAGATGTTGCCCCTTCAACACACGTGCATTCCTCCAATACAAAACATTTCCCTGCAGATGGCCATGAAGAAAATATGATATAAATTTCCTACTCGCCTTTCACCATGTTATGGCCACTTCATAGGATGAATGGACAAGCAGGAGGCATGGCTTTGAAAAATGATGCCCAACAGCCCTTAAGCAATCTCAATGCCTGGTTACAGGAACTCCTCACATACAAACAGATGTTAAGATTTATTTCATCCAAAATAAAACCAAATAAGCAATACGATCCTCCAAGATAGTTGCAAGATTAAAACATTTAAATAAAACAAAGACCAAGAGAAGGCTGCAGGAAAGACATCGTTATTATTTTTCCATTCATTCACCAAAATATGAAATGATTTCACAAACTCTCCAATTCCTCTCCCTCAGCCATCGACTTGGAGGGAATATAATAATAATGCCCAATCAGTTACTAACTGTTTTTATTTTTATTTTTTCAAAACATTAAACCCATAGCCTTTACTAATGTTTATTAAACATTATTCACTTACATTATTCCTAGACCCATACAAACCCGACAAATTCCCTTATAGCATTAAATAATCCCAAGACTTTAAAATACCCCAAATCAAAACATTAAATTAATGTTCCTGTCACTGGAAAATTTCTTACCGCTCAACATCCTTGTGTCTGCAGCATCGCTGCTCCTGCAGCATACTCCCGGGGGTAAATTTGTCTCAAGTCCTCTTAGAGACCAATTGCTATAGGTCCCTTCCTTTCCTCAGAATCTCTATTTCCGGCAACCAAGTGGCCTCCAAATCTGGAAGGCCCTTCCACTTGACCAAATGCTCCATGTGCACTTTGTGTCATGTCCTCATTGCTTCTCTACTACTGATGATACATTCCATCTGTGGCTTCTCCTTAAAAGGCAACTTCTGAATCCAATCATCCGGTTCAAGTGTTGGTTCTGCTGCAGCAACTTCTTCATTTGAACCCTTATACAATGTGAGATTTGAGACATTAAATATAGGTGAAATAGCCACATCTGGAGGCAATGCAATCTTGTAGGCATTTTCTCCGTACTTTTCCAAAATCTCACATGGCCCAAACTTCATCATCATCAGCTTCGTATAACTACCCCGAGGTAACCGATCTTTGTTCAAGTGCATCACGACCAAGTCTCCAATTTGGAATTGCACATTCCTTCGCTTCAAATCTGCCTTAGCCTTCACCTTAAGGCTATTTTGCTACAATGTTTTCTTCACATGCTCATGCACTTCCACCATTGCTTCAGCAAACTCTTCTGCGTGTCCACTCCTCTTCTCCAAACCATCCACATTCCTGAGTTTAAAAACTCCTCTTGGATGTCTTCCATAAACAACTTCAAAAGGAGTCATGCCCGTACTACGATTCACCGAGTCATTATATGCAAAATCCACAAGAGGTATGATGGCATCCCAACTACCTCCATGCTCCTGTGTCAAACATCTCAAAAGGTTTCCCAAGGATCTATTAACCACCTCAGTTTGCCCATCCATTTGAAGATGATATGCTGAATTGAAATACAAATTAGTGCCCAACTTCTTCCATAAGGTCCTCCAAAAGTGACCCACAAACTTGCTGTCCTTGTTGGATACAATGCTCAATGGTAAACCATGAATCCACACTACTTCTTTGAAGAACAACCCTGCAATATAACTAGCATCATTTGTGGTTTTACATGGAATAAAATGAGCCATTTTGCTGAATCTATCAACAACCACAAACACGTCATACCCTATCTTTGTCTTTGGAAACCCCATCACAAAATCCATACTCAAACATTCCCAAGGTCTGTTCGGTATTGGAAAAGGCTGATAAAGCCCAACATTTGTTGACACTCCCTTGGCCCTTTGACACACAAGACAACCTTCCACAAATTTCCTAATGTCTATTTGCATCTTTGGCCAATAGTAAAATCTTTGTACTAACTCCAACGTCTTGTTGAGTCCAAAATGACCTCCAAGATCTCCACAATGTTTCTCCCTAATCACATTGTCCCTCATGGAACATTTAGGAATACAAAGTTGGCTGCCCTTGAATAACAGTCCATCTTGCAATATGAATTCTGAAAAATCAGAATGAAAAGCATCTTCTAACTTCTTGCATACCTCATATGCTTCCTTAAAAGCTACATCTTTTGCATACATATCCTTCAATGCATCCACCCCCATGTTTTGCATTTGAATTTCTTGCACCATCAATACTCTTCTACTAAGAGCATCATCCACTTTGTTGGCTTGTCCTTTCTTGTGTTTGATTGTAAAGGTATAAGCCTGCAAACTCTCAACCCACTTCATGTGCCTATGGTTGAGTTTTTCCTTTCCATTCAAGAAACTAAGAGCATGGTTGTCAGTATAAACAATAAACTCTTTAGGCAGAAAATAGTGCCTCCATTTTTTCAATGTCTGGACCATGCAATACAATTCTAGATCATAAGAGGAATAATTCTTCTTTGCTTCATTCAACTTTTCGCTGAAAAATGCAACGGGCCTGCCTTCTTGACTAAAAACAGCCCCTATTGCAAACCCACTAGCATCACATTCTATTGTAAAAACTTTATTAAAATCCGATAAAACAAGAATAGGATACTTGGCTACCTTTTGCTTGAGTTCCTCAAAACTCTTATTTGCTGCACTATTCCACTCAAACTTCATTTTACCTCCTCCTTTGATGGTGTCCAAGTTGGGTGCACAAATGTTGCTGAAGTTCCTTATGAACTTCTGGTAGAACATGGCCAAGCCATGGAAGCTTCGAACCTCTCTAGCAGCCCTCGGTGTTGGCCAATTAAGGATGACCTCTACTTTGGCTGGATCCATTTTCAGATCTCCCTTGGATATCACAAACCCAAGATACACCAATTCTTATTTCAAGAAGTCACACTTATCTAGGTTTATCTTCAACTGCTATTCCTGCAGCCTTTGTAGAACCATCTTCAAGTGCTGCAAATGCTCTTCCTTATTTCTACTGTATATCAAAATGTCATCAAGATAGACAACAACAAACTTCCCAATGAAGTCCTGCAAAACTTCATTCATTAGTCGCATAAACGTACTAGGAGCATTAGACAAATTGAATGGCATAACCAGCCACTCACACAACCCTTCATTTGTTTTAAAAGCCGTCTTCCATTCATCACCCTCTCTTATCCTAACTTGATGGTACCCACTTTTGAGGTCTATCTTAGAAAAATATGAAGCTCCCCCCAAACAATCTAACAAATCTTCTATTCTAGGAATAGGAAATCTATACCTTATAGTTATCTTATTAATGGCCCTAGAATCAGTACATAACCGCCACTTACCATCCTTCTTAGGAGCAAGAACCGAGGGTACGACACATGAGCTAAGACTTTTCTTTACCAACCCCTTGTCAAGAAACTCCTGCACTTGTCTAGCAATCTCTTCATTCTGCTGTGGTGTCATCTTATACACTGCCTTATTAGGTAGCACTGCTCTAGGAATGAGATCAATCTGATGACTTATGTCTCTCACCGGTGGTAGAGACTAAGGCATTACATTAGCAATGATGTCCTTGTATTGGTTCAACAACTCCTCCACTTCTTTCGGGCCTGCTATTCTACTTTCCTTCTTTCTATCTTCCTTAGGCTTGAGCACGAATGCAAAGCCTATCCCATCCTCTTCTTCAAGAGTATTAATGAACTCTTTCTCACCCACCATCAACACACTAGGTCCAACTTGACCATCCCCTTTCCCTTCTCCTTCAGAAGTCAACCTGTAGGTTACCCCATCCTTTTGAAAACTATAAGAGTTCTTCTCACCATCATGGCATGCCTTCCTGTCAAATTGCCAAGGTCTACCCAACAAGAGGTGGCAAGCATCCATAGGAAGGATATCACATAGTATCTTATCCTTATATCCCCCTATGCTGAACTCTACCCAAGCTTGCTCATTCATAACTTCTTGCTGCCCCTTATTCAACCAACTGACCTTGTATGGACAAGAATGTGGAAGTCTCTCCAACTTCAATTTATTTACAGCCTCAAGTGATATGATATTATCTGTAGAACCCGAATAAATTATCACCTTGCACAAATTCCCCTTTACCTTGCATTGAACTCGAAAAAGAGCCCTCCTTTGGGTGGTGTCTTCCTTTACCGGTTCCTTAAGAAGTGTCCTTCTTATCATGAGACTTTCTCCCTTAGCCTCTGTCCTCAACTAAACTTCTGGTGAGTTCATACTCACATTGTCTTCTTGCACATAAGTCACCCTCCTTTCACCATTCTGAGAAGTGGATGCCTTTTGTGGACACTTATACTTCGGGTGTCCCAACTGACCACAATTATAGCACTTCATTCCTGAGAACCTGGATCCTCTGCTTGATCCACCAGACCTTCCTCCATTAGATCCCCTTCCATCGTAGCCTCCCCTGCTACTTGAGTCACCCACTTGCTCCCTGGGGTTAGACTCACCTTGGGACATCTGGCCTTGTCCTCTATTGTTGAAGTTTCCCCTACCTTGGTCATTCCTTCCACCTCTCCCTCCTTGGTGCTAATCACTCTTCCTCTTCAACTTCTCTTCAATCTTAAGAGCAAGCTGAAAACACTTCCCCACTGTATTCGGGGTCAAGAGGCTAATCTCCTCTTGTATGTTTATCCTCAGACCATTCAAATACCTGGCCACTCTTTCTAGTTCCTCTTCTTGTTTCTTTGCCCTGAGAGTCAGCCTATGGAACTCCTCCGTATAGGCATTCACGTCCATCTCTCGTTGCTTCAAGCTTTGCAACTTCTTGAGCAACTGTAACTCATAATCTGTAGGCAAAAATTGTGCCTTGATTTTTGTCTTCATCACTTCCCATGAAGAAATTAGACTCTTGCCATTTTGTATCCTTTCTCCTTGAACATAATTCCATCGTGAGAGAGTAGATCCTCTCAGCCTTCCTTTTGCAATCCTTACCCTGTCGTTGTTAGGGACCTCATTCATCTCAAAGTGATTGGTTATTGTCTCAATCCACTCAATAACTTCCTCACTGTTGAGACTACCCCCATATGTGGGTAATTTGTCAGTACCATCTCCCTTTAATGACTTTAAAGCATCCACAAATGATTTCTGGTCTGTAGGCAGATCCTTTACTGGATCTTGGTGCTGCTATTCCTCTTCATCTCCACTAGCACCTTCTTCCACCTCATTCTCCTTACTCCTATCACTGGACTCCTTGAACTCCCTCAACTTCTCTGCCAACAATTCTTCCATCATCTTCTTGATGGCTTCTGGAGTCATACTTTTGGGAGGCATGGTGTGAGCCTCAACTTCAGCTTGTGATTCTTCTACAGACATACACTTTCCTAGCAACACCTTGTCTCGCTCTGATACCAATATGATGAGGAGACACCTTCAAGAAGTCTGATAGCAGCCACACAATGAGATGGGATGGAGAATAACAGAGGAAATCTACATCAATGTCATGTTAAGAATGACAAAAAATTTGAATGCAACCAACACCCCTGTAACTTGAATCCATTCACAATAGTCATAGGCTCTTAAACAAGCAATCAACCATGATATGAGGATGAAATCTCCAAGCAATCGAGTCTAGTTTTCAACAAAGACTCTTTCCTTCAATGGTTCGAAGCCAACACAACCAAGAAGGTTAAGGGCATCCAACTCGGCCCAGTCTGCAATTAATTTTCTATCCAACAATGACATAACTTTCTATTCAACAAATGACAGGAACTTCTCCTTGCTCCAACAGTCTCACAATCGCTACCTTTGCTCATTCAATCTTCAGCATTAAATCCCATCCCCACACCTTTGTTCCTTATCCTCATTCAACACACAGAAAGCACATAGAGATGTTGCCCCTTCAACACACGTGCATTCCTCCAATACACAACATTTCCCTACAGATGGCCATGAAGAAAATATGGTATAAATTTCCTACTCGCCTTTCACCATGTTATGGCCACTTCATAGGATGAATGGACGAGCAGGAGGCATGGCTCTAAAAAATGATGCCCAACAACCCTTAAGCAAATTGAAAGCCTGGTTACATGAACTCCTCACACACAAACATATGTTAAGATTTATTTCATCCAAAATAAAACCAAATAAGCAATACGATCCTCCAAGATAGTTGCAAGATTAAAACATTTAAAGAAAACAAAGACCAAGAGAAGGCTGGAGGAAAGACACCGTTATTATTTTTCCATTCATTCACCAAAATATGAAATGATTTCACAAACTCCTCCAATTCCTCTCCCTCAGCCATCGACTTGGAGGGAATATAATAATAATGCCCAATCAGTTACTAACTATTTTTATTTTTAGTTTTTCAAAACATTAAACCCGTAGCCTTTACTAATATTTATTAAACATTATTCACTTACATTATTCCTAGACCTATACAAACTCGACAAATTCCCTTATAGCATTAAATAATCCCAAGACTTTAAAATACCCCAAATCAAAACATTAAATTAATGTTCCTATCACTGGAAAATTTCTTACCGCTCAGCATCCTTGTGTCTATAGCATCGTTGCTCCTGCAACACTACATTACAACTATATGCATAAATAATTATGTAACCTAGGAAATGATAAAAGACAAATAATATGCCTAGATGGAACTTAGACATAGAGTAGATAATAATTTACTCTTAACAATATGTATGTTTTGTGTATTCCTTAAACTAGTATAATTTAATCTCTTATGCATTTTGGCTCAATTATTAGATTAACATATTATTATTATAAGACATACTTATGCTCCAATTTATTTTCTTTTGTACAAAGTTAAATTATTTTATTTTTCATTTAAGTTTTATTATTTCATTTCTCATTTTGTTCGATGTGTGTATTTGAATAAGATAAAATTTTTAGATTCAATTTCAAATCTGTCTAAAAGAATTCGTTATATATATATATATATATATATATATATATATATATATATATATATGTATCTATGTAAATAGATATTAATAAATAAAATATTCTTTCTCTCATACAACTGTGTCTTGCTCTCAGACCAAAACTAAAATTGAACTTAGATTCCCTTATCGAATGAAGGTACACACCCACACACATTCTTTAATATCTAATATATGCATGGTCTATTAAATTTACGATCTAACCAATTTAGTCATCTATTAATATCTTGTATGGTATAGGTACAAAGATGTCAAAGGGCAAGTCTATATTTGAGGTTGGCAGAGGGGACATTGGTGCAACTAATAACAAAGGTCTATCTATAAATTGGTTGGATGTTACATAAAATAAAATCTATATACATACATAACCATCCTTGATTTGTAAATGTTTGTATAAGTTTTAACAAATCTTTAAATTTAAATTTATGTATTGAAAACTAGTGTATCACTAAGTTTGAATATTTGTAAATATATGAATCTATTTTTATTTTGAATTGACCGATTACAATTTATATCAAGTGCACTTGAAATTAAATCATACACCTTTTCCGTAATCCAAATAACTATTTTTGAAAACTAATACAACTTTATTCTAATTTGATACATATTCAATTTAGTATTATCTTCATTTTCTTGTGTACACATGTTCCCTCTTGTAGAATCTCTATGCATATTTAGATCCATATAAGATTTGAAATAATAAATTAAGATATCCATACTTTATATAAACACTTAACATTAGGTTTTCAAAATATGGGTCGACAACTAATTCATCTTTCATCGTAATAATAAGAATAACTATGGAACAAACATGTGCACTTTATATGGCCTTGAAGGCATGAATATCTTCAACGGTGGTATTCTCATAGAAGAGAACTTGGTTTATTTTAGGCAATGAAACTCTTAATCAAACATAATGAAATATATCTTAAACTATCATTTAAAAAAACCAAACAATCATACAATCTTTATTAGAGGTGATCCAAGGATAAATAAAACTAATTGGGCTTGCTCTAATATTATAGAAATATCTTTTATCCCAAGAATATATGAACTTTATCATAAGCTACCAATCAAAATAAATATATGACCCTCATGAAAATTTACATATGGAAAACAATCAACAAACAACTTTCTCTTCTCCCAACCTTAATGGCATCATGAAACCATGGGGGTGTTAGCCACACCCCCAAGAAAGAAATAAACATTGCACCATGAAGATCAATGGTTATAAATTTTGAACAATTCTCCTCAAACACACCCTTTTCACTTGCATTCTCTCTAAACTACCTTCCTTGTAACATAGTATATATAAAAATCATCGTACACAAAAGAAATGCTAAGAAGGTGAAGGCAAGAAGAAACTTATCTCTATAAGCCTCATATGTTGATATCCTATCTCTCCATGCTATCTCCTCTTTTTTCTTTTCACCACAAGTTCTCCAAGAGAAGTGGGTAAAACCCAAATCTTCACAACCCCAATATAATGGAGTTTAAACTTGGTAGAGTTGGATGAGGAGGTGACATTTTTCACCTTCCTATCCACTCCTCCATGAGGTCTTTTCTTTATTTACTAGGGGACAAAAACTAGGACACCCCATCCCCTAGGTCTTCCTCAATAAATGAGGTATGACGTTAGTATTCTCAACCAATCTAGCTCCAACAATCCTCCAAACTCATCACTCATATTAATTAGGACTTTTGGAGGGGTAAGTTATGTCATGAGACTTTTATTATGTGTTCAACTAGGCTCTACCTCAAAAAGTATAGACCCTAGGGGTCTATTTTTATAATTAAAAATGGAAATTTACCCAAAGACTCTAATTAAAGACCCTATAATAATAAACCTCATAAACACATTTTTGTTGAATAATAAAATCTTATTTGATGTTTAAAATTTTAACTTTTCAAGGAAGAAATTGATTTGAAATAGATATTTCTCCCTTCTCACATAGACCTTGTAACTTTGAGGTCTTAATGTTTCTCATTTTTTCCCTTTTCCACACAACCTTTCTTGCACAATACAAAAATGACATAATTAGGTCATAATAATAATTTATTCTAATTGTTAGCCAAATTTGCACAATCTTGTGAATCATTAATTTGACAAACTAATTCCATCTTGTAATTGATCACATCAAACAATTCTAATATGCATGCATCTTATAATTTAATAATATTTCAGATCAATTTGCATAAGATCTATCAATCCTCCTATACTAATCGATCATAAGGATTATTTTATTATTATCCTAGAATAAATTGGATTTTTCTTCAAGGAACTTCAAGGAAGATAGAACATGCATAAGAATGTAACCAAATGAAATAATCACATAACCACTTGTTTAAACCTAAATAGTCTATATTTATTTGTAATTAAATGGTATATTAGTCCTTAATGATGTGAGGTCTTACAAAAAATGAGTTTGAAACATCAAATCTAGATCACAATACTTAGGATTGACATCATGACACTTTGATCTAAGGTATCCAATTTATAAGATTATATAAGATCTAAGGCAATTAACATACAAAGGAAATTTTAAAACTAATTACAAATATATTAAAATTGCACTAATAAGATTTCATTACTTCATCACCAATTATCTAGCTCATAATGATATTTCTAATACAAAATTTTCAAATTAAGTGATTGAATGGAGATATAATTTTAGTGCTATGGTTTAGAACTAAAAAAATTGATGCCATTAATAGAACTTTGTATATAAATTTTGTTCTAATAGGAAAATATATATGTAATGTCTGAATTTGGACATATTTTTCATTAGTTTTGTATTTATCTTGATGATTTTTTTTCTTTTCTTGATGAATATATGTTTTGATTAGATCAATTAGGAAAGGTCCCGAACCCCCAAAAAAGTAACATCAAGTCATAGGATAGTTCTAAAGGAATTCACGAGTAGTGAATTCAACCAACCAAAAATGAACCAACAACAAAAAGAACCAAAGTCTAGAAACAACACACAAGAAACTAGAAATAGAAGGGAGATGGATCTCCTTCCTCTCCTTGTTGATTTCCTTAAGAGTATTAAAAAAGGAATTCTTTTTGGGTTGACACATAGTCATATTAGAAGAAAGTCCCTCTTTCATCGACTAGGTAGTAATTAGTAGATTCTCCTCGCGGTTCCTTCAGTTAGCCTTCTTATGCTCCAACTCCTATAGAGTGTTGAAAGAAGAGGTCATTTTATCCATCATTTCCTTGTTGAATTTGACCACATCAACTAAATTTTTGTTATTTTGGTTTTGATTCACTTTGATATTTCTCAAATCCCTAATCATCTCCTATTTTTCCTCATCTGTGGGAATGAGGGCTTTCAACTCATACATTTGGTCCTCCATGATACCCCAATTATCCTATTTTTGTGCTAGTTCATTAACCACTTCCCAAACATTGTTATCCATATTGTTATTGTACTAGTCCCTAGCTTTGACTTCATCCTCTGCAATGGTTTCCAATCTGTTGATTTTTTTTCTAGTCGTGTCTAATTGAGTAATTAACAACTTGATTATAGCATTTTGATGGTGTAAAGAATGCAAAGTTTATCAACTTTGTTCACAATCATACAATAATTTAGCAGATCATCAGTTGAAGTGGGGTTTTTTGGGTAGGGTGGGGAACCATTAAGAGGGACCTTAGGGTCATTTTGATAGTTTTAAGGCTTTGGAACTGGGGATGGGGGACTAGGGGCATGAATAGAACTAATGATAAGGGTATTTTTTAGGGGTCCAATCCAACCTAGTAGACCAAGAAGATGCAAAGTCCTTAGAAATAACCACCACATTAAATCCTAAAGATTTTATCTTGGCTTTTTGTAGAGGATTAACCATAGTTGAGCTAGTGGGGGGAGAAACCAAAGCAGGAAAGGAGATCTTGGGGCTTTCCATAGGGTTATTGAGATCTGCAATTAAAGGGGTTGTTGAACAAGATGAATAACTGAAGGGGGGGGGGGGGGGTGAAGAAGTTATTCCCACACAACTTATAAAACTATTTCTCTGTCGGTCAACTTACAAGCAACAATATTACCACTTTAGATATTTTGGTTCCCCTTTAACAAGACAAATAACTGAAGGGGGGGGGGGGGGGGTTAATAAGTTATTCCCACACAAATTATAAAACTATTTCTCTATCAGTCAACTTACAAACAACAATATTAACCACTTTAGATTTTTTGGTTAAGAACATCAGACATCCACATAAAATGTAAGCATTAAGATCACATAAACACTAACATAGAGAACACGGGGATTTACATGGAAACCCAAATTGGGAAAAACCATGGAGAAGCTAATTCTTATGAAATGTAAAAACTCCTTTGAAGGTGATATAGATATGGTGATTTTTACAAAGGCTCACTACCGATACATAATAAGGCTCATTGCTGATACACAATAAGGCTCACTATTGATACACAAGGTTCATTGCTGATATGCAATAAGGCTCACTGCCGATACAAAGTATATATCAGAATATAATCATGAACTATACAAGTCACATTTGAACATGCATGAACAATTCCATAGTTAATATTTACTACCACATCCACTAGTAGAACACCAAATGATTGATCTATTGCTTTCAGTATGCAAAGACTGGTAGGATCTTCAATCTATCACCACAGATACCACTACTCACATACACTACTATCGCAAGATTACTCAACAACAATTACCACTCTGATTCTATAGACAATTCACATACATTCCACACTCAAGTATAAAGTTCTTTATTTATATTAGTATCTAATCTTACATATGTTAGCTTCACACCAAGCGTGTGATAACAATGATGCAACAAATATTACATTTACATTTAATGCAAAGCATTGATCCTAAATCCAAGATATACATAATAACCACATTACAATACAACCCACAAATAGGCCGGGCTTAAGGTATTACAATTTATTTTATCGAAGCCATCTAAATAGCACAACCAAGACCAAAAGATGAAGCCATAAAATTACTG
Organism: Chamaecyparis obtusa; assembly: GCA_027943335.1. NCBI lineage: Eukaryota > Viridiplantae > Streptophyta > Pinopsida > Cupressales > Cupressaceae > Chamaecyparis > Chamaecyparis obtusa. The sequence goes on from BSBK01006515.1 coordinate 317,871, forward strand.
TTACCACCAATTGAAAGATGTCCATAGTACACTATATCCAAAGCACCAAAATTGTCTGATAAATAACACATCAATAAATACCAGAAACTGATAGGAATATCTAAATACTGAAACCATACAAGAGTATTCATATGTATATGAAGCACATGATAGAATACAATACACTTTTCACTAAAGCCCTTCTTGAACATAGGAAATGCTCAACCAAAATTCTTGTTTACATATTGATGAATAAAAAGATATACCCATATTTCCAAAAAGCAACCAATACTGCCAGAATGTTGGTATGGAGGTTTTATCATCAATGAAAATCAATGCTAGAAACAACTCAACAAGTCTAACAATATTGATGGCAAAACATCAAAATATTAAAACCTTAAAAACTCTGAAACTCCCCTTGAGTAAATGCAACATGTATTCTCCTTTTCTCTCCCCCTTTTTGCTATAATGGAAAAGTGCCAAAAAAAATCAAATAAAGAAAGCTCAAAGTAATACATTGTCTTAATCAAAAATACCTTCTTGTACCTTTCCTTCAGCATAGGAATCTCCTTCCACTCAATAATTTCTACTTCCATCCGAGCACACAAACTAACACATTCCACTAGCTTGTAAAATTATTTTGTCCAATCCAAGGACTAAAACTGTTGTGCAAAGTCTTCTTCATCAGTTAGTATGCCATAAGAAACTCCCAACCAAACTTCAATCATGACTCTTACCAACCAAAATATTTTTACTAGATCTTCCCTCTATCTCTGCAACAGTAACCACTATGTCTGAAGTTCACTAACTATGGTTCTTTATTTTCCATCTTGATGTAAGGAAGGGGAGGATGAGGGGCCAATGACACACCCTAATCCAAATCTACCTTGTAGAGATTACACACAGAAGAAACATCACACAAAGTGAGAGAGAAAATGCATATTAGATCCTTATATTTCATCAAATAGATTCATACATGCCAGGATGTAAGGCCCTCCTGGTTAGGGCTAGCTATTACAATTCAATTACAACAGTCCTCCAACATTCGAGGATTCAGAAACTATCTTCAAATCCTAATATGATACCGTTCATCTTCTAGCTCTAAGTTGATGTCCTAAAACTACAACCAATGACTACATTATATACAAGAGGCTACTGAAACAAGTTGGCCTTTAGATCCACCATTAATGAAAGGAATGACCAGATCTAGGTCCACACTCTTCCCAATGATCAATATCAACATTAAATCTATGACCATAATTAAATGCACAAGTTGGCCTCAACATAAAACCAAAACAAAGAACTCGGTGAGCAAGGATAACTGAGCGCCAGAGAATTAACCAACCAGCTCGGTTAAAGAAGGAACTGAGCACCTACCGAGCCAACTCAGTCAAAGAAAGAACCGAGCAACACAAAAAAATCAAACTTGTTTTTGGTGACACAGGATTGCCAAGGACCCGAGATGCTCCTGCATCAGACACCTGGGGTTATTTGAAATGATTCTTTGAATCATGCAGTAGGTACAACTTGAGCTAAATCCAACTCAAATTTTAAAATCCATGAATTGTCTTCAATCGGTCTATTCTTCCACTTTACCAGATATTCCATATACTGTCTTCCTCTTGTGCTTCTACCAATTTTTTGTTCCAATATATGCTCAACTTCTTCTATTTGTTTCTTAGGATAATCATTCGGTATTGTCATTTATTCATCTGATTCATGATACTCATACAAATCAACAATGTTAAATATAGGTGATATATCCATGTCATCAGGTAACTCAATCTCATAAGCATTTCCACTATCAAATTTCCTCAATATCTTGCAAGGACCAAAATTCTTCATTTTTAGCTTCCAATATGTTCCAACAGGAAATCTTCTTTTCTTCAAATGAACCATTACTTCATCACCAACTGCAAAAGTCTTATGTCTTCTTGATCTATCAACTCTATCTTTATACTTCTAATTACTTTTCTCCAACTTATGTTTCACTTCTTCATGCAATGTCTTCATAAAGTTAGCAAACTTTACTCCAACACTTCTCTTTTCTTCACCAGCAATATCCTTCAAATCTGATATACCTCTCGGTTGTATTCCATTTACAATCTCAAAAGGTGTTTTTCCAGTACTCCTATTCACTGAATTATTATATGCAAACTCTACGTGTGCCAACATAGAATCCCAATTACTCAGTGTATCTCCAATTAAACATCTCAAAAGATTACTGAAGCTTCTATTCATAACCTCTATTTGTCCATCAATCTGTGGGTGAAATGTAGAACTATACCTCAACTCAGTGCCCAACTTTCTCCAAAGAGTCTTCCAAAAGTATCCAACAAACTTACTGTCTTGGGTAGAGATGATACTTCTCGGTAATCCATGCAATCTGACAATTTCCTTAAAGAAAAGATCTTCTATATGCACTACATCTGATGTCTTTCTACAGGGTATAAAATGTGCCATCTTAGAAAATATATCCACAACAATAAATATAGAATCATTACCTCTCACCATCTTCAGTAAGACAAGAAAAAAATCTATACTGATATCAATCCAAGGTTTCTCAGGAATAGAAATCGGTATATACAATCCAGTATTCTGACTTACTCCCTTTGTAACTTGACAAATTCCACAACTTCTCACAAATTTCTAAACATCCTTATACAACTTCGACCAAAAGTATTTATCCTTAAGAAACTTCAATGTTTTATCAATGCCAAAATGTCCAACCAAACCACTACTATGTTTCTCCTTTATCAAATTAGTTCTCATTGATCCTCTCAGTGTACACAACTGAATACCTTTAAACAACATACCTTCTTAAATGAAATACTCTTCCCATTTAGTACTTATTTGATCTTGAATAGGTGCTCTGCATTTTCTCCATGGCTCAGAAAAATCAGGATTAGTTTCATACAATACTTTCATATCATCAAAACCAAGAACTTCAATTCTCATCTTAGTCATCAAAGATATTCTTCTACTCAATGCATCAATAACTCAGTTGGTGGCTCCACTCTTATGTTTTATCACAAATGTATAACTCTGCAAATATTCAATCCATTTCATATGTCTATGATTCAACTTATTCTGACTACCCAAATACTATAAAGTCTTATGATCAGTATACAACACAAATTAAATTGGTATCAAATAATGTCTCCATTTGTTCAGGGATTGAACAATAGCATAGAATTCTTGATCATACATAGAATATATTCCTTTTTGCATCATTCAACTTTTCACTAAAGAAAGCAAGAGGTTTACCTTCTTGACTCAACATAGCTCCTATTGCACTACCACTTGCATCACATTCAACTTGAAATACCTTATTAAAATCAGAAAATTCTAACATAGACAATTCAACAACATTCTACTTTAAAGTCTCAAAACTTTTATCAGCTCCATGTGTCCACTTGAATTCTCTTTTATCTCCTCCCATAGTCTCAGTCATAACATTACAAATTGAATTGAAATTCCTAATGAAATTTAGGTGAAAACTTGCCAAACCATGAAATGATCTTACCTCATTGGCATTCTCAGGTGTAGGCCAATTCAAAATAGCTTCAACCTTTTTAGGATCCATTTTCAAACCATCAGCTGAAATCACAAATCCCAAATACACAATCTCCTCTTTCATGAAAGAACACTTTTTAAGTTTTATCAACAACTTTTCTTCTTTCAATCTCCACAATACTTGTTTAACATGCAACAAATGCTCTTCTATCATCTTAATGAATATCAGAATATCATCTAGGTATACAATCACAAATTTACCTAAGAATTTCTTCATGAAAACTTTATTCACCAATCTCATAAAAGTACTTGGTGCATTAGTTAAACCAAAAGGCATAACCAACCACTCATAAAAACCTTCTCTTGTCTTAAAAGTAGTCTTCCACTCATCACCTTCTCTGATTATGATATAATGATATCCACTTTTCAAATCAATTTTGGTAAAATACTTTTCTCTAGTCAAACTATCCATTATGTCATCCATTCTCAGTATAGGAAACCTATATTTCACTGTTATCTTGTTGATTGCTCTAGAATCCATACACATTCGCCATTCTCCATTCTTCTTAGGTGCCTATACAACTGGTACTGCAAAAGGAATCAAACTTTCTTGAATCAAACCTTTTTGCAACAATTCTTGAATTTGTCGGTTCAATTCCTAATTCTCGGTAGGTGTCAACCGATGTGGTGCCTTATTCGGTAAACTAGCTCCAGGGATTAACTTCATACAATGATTAATGCTTCTTTTCAGTGGAAAACCATTAGGTACATTATAAAAAATGATCACTCTATACTCGGTGAGTCACTTATCAATCTCTTCAGGGATGCTATCCTCTATTTTCTTACTCAGTTTGTTAGGAATCACATCAAAACATACATCATTCTTCTTCAAATCCTTAACAAGCTTTCTTCCTTCCATCAATAAAACTTTCACAAATGTAAAAAAATTACTAACAGGTTCTTCAATCAAATGTAATAAGATTTTTCTTCTCCCATCAGCCCAAATAGTATATTTATGCAATCTCCCATCATACATAGCATGTCTATCATATTGCCAAGGTCTACCTAGAAAAATATGACAACAATCCATAGGCATGACATCACATAACACCTTATCATAATACTTTCCAATTTTCAAATTAACATAACATTGTTCACTTACCAAGAGTGTATGCTCATCCTTGATCCATGAAATTTGATAGGGCTTCAGGTGTTCCAACCTTTCCAACTACAACTTTGTAACCATTTCCTCAGATGCCAAGCTCTCCGAGCTTCCACTATCAATGATTACCTTCCATATTTCATCTGAAACTCTACATCTAGTCTTGAACAAAATTTTCCTTACCGTATTTTCTTTATTAATTTCATTCCAAAGTGCTCTCCTTACCATCAAGTTCTTTTCCTTCTCAGATTCATTCAGTGAATCTTCTTGCACCAAAGCATTTCTACTGCTACCGACATTCTTACTTGCATGTTTATACTCAAATGATCTATGTCCTTCTCAATAATTATAACAAGCTCCTCGGAATCCACCTCTATTCTACCAACCTTGGTAGTTATTTCCTCTTCCTCTAGACATGAAATTTCACCTTTCCACTAGGTCTTTCCTTTATCCAGATTTGTCTTTTCTGGGTCAGATCTATTATTTTCACCATAAGATCTACCTCTTCCTCTAGGGAATCTACCACCTCTACATTTTTGTCTTTGCTTATGTCTTTTGTTCAATTTCTCCTCAGCTTTCAAGGCAAACTGATAAGATTCCTCAATGTTTTCCAGCTTAACCAAACTAATTTCTTCTTGGATGGAAAATCTCAATCCATTCAGGTACCTAGCAATTCTTTCCATTTCCTCTTCATCATGTCCTGATTTGATATCTAATCTATATAATTCCTCAGTATAATCTTTTATCGAGCTATCTTTCTGCCTCAAAATTTGTATTCACCTAACTAGGTTAATCTGATAATTGTAAGGTAAAAAATTTCCTTTCAACTTATTTACCATCTTATTCCGTACCTTAATTTTGTCTTTTCCTTTCCTCTTTCTATCCAATTGCAGATGCTCCCACCACAAGGATGCATGACTCTTAAAATTTGTACTTACAATCTTCACCTTCTTTTCCTCAGGGACATTTTCATACTCAAAGTACTTTTCCATCTTGTTGATCCAATCCACCAATTCATTTGAATCCAAATTTCCACTATACTCAAGAGGATTAAAATGTGGTGTAGACTTCAAATTTGTCAAAGCTTTCAACAATCTTTCCTCACCCTGATCCATCACAGGTGCAAGTTCTACATCACCTTATTTTTCCTCAATTTCATCATCACTAACATCTTCAAGATGTCTTCCTCTACGCTGGGCTATCTCAATAGCTTCTAATCTAGCAACAAGTTGTCTCAACATGTTTGCCAATCCTGGATCCACATCTTGCCTCCCATGAACCATCTTAAAACCCTCTACAATCGCATGCTAGATCACAATCTTCTATCCGACAACAAATTAACTAGGGTTTGACAAGAAGGAACACTCAAACCTAGATTCACAAATCTAGATCCAGATCTCACCTTTGCTTTGATACCACCTAATGAAAGGCAGGGGTGGAAGAGGGGCCAAAGGCACACCCTAATCCAAATCTACCTTGCAGAGATGACACATGGAAGCAACAACACACAAACTGAGAGAGAGAATGTAGATCAGATCCTTATATTTCATCAAATAGATTCATACATGCTGGGTTGTAAGGCCTTCTCGGTTAGGGCCAAATATTACAATTCAATTACAATAGTCCTCCAACATGTGAGGATTTAGAAACTATCTTCAACTCCTAATCTAATACCGTTCATCTTCTAGCTCTAAGTTGATGTCCTAAAACTACAACCAATGACTACATTATATATAAGAGGCTATCAAAACAACTCGGCTTTTAGATCCACTATTAATGGAAGGAATGACCAGATCTAGGTCCACATGCTTCCCAATGATTGATATCAACATTAAATCCATGACCACAAATAAATGCACAAGTCAGCCTCAATAGAAAACCAAACCAAACAACTTGGTAAGCAAGGATAACCGAGCGCTAGGGAATTAACCGATCAACTCAGTTAAAGAAGGAACTGAGAAACTACCGAGCTAACCCTGTCAAAGAAGGAACTGAGAAACATAGAAAACTCAAACTTTTTTTTGGCGACACAGGATTTCCAAGGACCTGAGATGCTCCTGCATCACATCTTGATCCTTGAGAAAATCATACAAATTTCCTAGCTCATTCAATTCCTTCTCAATCACTTCGCTTTGACCTTTGAAATTTTCTATAGTAGTAGGCCCCCAAAGACAATACTTGTAAATATCAAATATTTCTTTCACACATTTATTCATCTTGCTGATAACTCGAGAGAGTCTCTATTTTACATTGTTACTCTTCTTCACTATGGATTTCTCCACAGTTAGGTAATCTAATCCAAACTACAACAACTCAACCTCAACATCTAGGATTAACTCAGCTGGTATCATACTAGATATAATAGAGATTGTAACCTTTTTATTGATTAGGTGATTAGTCATAAATTTTGTCACCATTTTCTTATCCTTTGAAGAACAATTGGTCTATAGACCATCAAGCTTACCATACTCATCATTTTCCAACTAGGTTCTGACTATACTAGAATCCGCACACACAAACTTATCCAAAGAGGGCACATATCTCTGCATATATTCTTCCTCACTAAACTCTTCATCTTCTTCCTCATCAAATTATTAAATTGTAACTATTTCTTTTCCTTTCTCATCTGTCTTTATCTTCTTCTCCAATTCAAGAGATGAACCACCAACATCTTCTTCCAAAAAATTCTGACCAGAGGAGGAACACTCCTCAAAACACATAGGCACAACACCAAAAATGACTAAAATGTATCAGATATTCATCTTTAGTGTAAAAAATAATCTCTACGTGTACCCATATAATTTTACAAGAAACCCAGATATCTGCAAATTTGCTTACTGACAGGAATGTCGGTTCTCCATTCAAATTTCTCATTGTTTGACAAGGATTTCATAAAGTAGAACACCAGACACATCAACAAAAAAGAAAATTTAAATGCATATCCATCTTCAACCGTCATTTTCACATTCTCAAGGAAATTACTTAGAAACATTTTACACATTCATTTGTACATTCTCCTTCACAATCTTGCATGAAATATAAACTACTAAAGTAGAAGTAGAACCCTCATGATTCCAAAACTGAATTTTATAGGAAACACAATAAGCAACATACCTTATAATCGGATCTTCAATAGTACCTATAAAGAATTCATGTTGAAAATGACCAATATCCGTAAGATCTTCTACCTCTTGATAGCTAATTGTCTTTTTTTTTCCAAGTAATTCACCAATATTGCATAAACCCGTGATAGTCTCAATTACCTCCTTTGTCATGACATAGGTCTTGTCTAGCACCAAGGTTTCACCATGAAACTGAATCAACAAAAACAAGATAAACTTGCTATTAATACACCATGAAAACTCTCCCCAGATATCAAGTCCAAGATTTCTAATTCGCTTCTTATCTTCCACAATTAACGTATTTTTCAATTGCTTGATACAAATGTGATCAAATTCCTTCAATACAACCTTTCTCAACTTCTTTATTGTGGGCACACCACAAAAAATCAACTTTGGGGCCATGATTACTTCACAAATTTTCCACTCAAGCGTTCTACAAACTCACAAGTTTTCTTCATGCTATAGTACAAAATGATAAAAAATTCTGCCTTTAAAGCCACAAGATGACATAATTCACTAGTATATTTGAGGCCAAATTCTCATGGAAAATTGTCAGATATTCAACTGCTATCTATCAAATATTTGACACAAGGTAAAGTCAAAGTTATTTTGTCAAAAATTGCAACAGAGGGGGTAACTATTGCTATTTTGATGAACAAAACCATTGGAATCCATTCCAATAAAGGTATCATAACATTATAGCATTACCACTTGGTACGGTGTCACACTTATAGCCTTACCTTCGGTATTCTGACAGATATCCATTTCCTTTTGAATGGTAATATGTCAGGAGTATAACATCACTGTCAAAACTGTGTGTCCCAATTATAGTATCCCTATTAGAATTATGACAAATATCCGGTATCATTTCTGACGGATATTCCTTTGGAGTATAGAATTCCTATCAGAAATGTGTGTCATAATTAAAGAAAGGTGACATATCAGAGTGACCTTTTCCAATGACTCCAGACCCTTCCTTGGTGTGACATACAATGATATATCCATCGGCCATCGGTCTAGTCGATTTCACCCTTCACTGCTAGTGAAACTTATGTCGATGAGTTTTTTGTTATAGCTTTCCCCGATATTGTTTCATCTTTTATCAGCATATCTCATAGTGATGTGCTTATCAAATATTAGTTTGACTTGTTTTGCTCTCCATCGCTGGTGAAATCTTTGTCGATGACTTTATTGGAGTGACCTTTCGCGATGACTCCAGACCCTTCCATGGTGTGACATACAATGATATATCTATCGACCATTGGTCTAGTTCCAATATTTCTTAGCCACTAACATATGTTATGCTAATGGTCTCATCAGGGTAGGCTATGTTGATCTCCATGAATTTTATCGATGTATTTGACTTCTTTTCTTTCACTTACTTGATGCCATTGGTCTAGATCTTACCGAGATGTTCTTTTCCTTAGTGCCCTATCTTTCTTCATTAGTATATGCTATCCTCATCACTTCTGGTTGAAAAATGATCATTTGACACATGCATCAAAGCTGGTTTCTTGGAGTTGGAACTATGAGATTATGCATTACATATGTCTAGAGAGTGAAATTTTATTCTTGGCCTAGAATCTGGAACTCCAAATTTTCCAAAATTTAGGGTTCCAACAATGGCTTTTTTGGGGGATGTATGCTCCCTGTGGGCATAGCGAGAATCTAGCTATCTCTGGAGAAGAAGACCATGACATAAAATATAAAAGAAAAACATAACACATAATGCACAGTCGGTAAGAAATTTCCTCAACCTCTTTATGAGAAAAATGTTTTCAGATACTGACCATGCACTGGGAGTTCCTAAAAGTAGCCTTCCATATCTTGCAAAAAGTAAGAATTCTCACCTCCTTTTCCAATGATGATGAAAGGACCTAACCATAAGGAATAAAACTTCCCATTCTTTCCCTTGTCTTGATCCTTTGCATTCAATTTCAATACCCAATCTCCTTCTTGGAATTTCATCTCTAGACCTTTTATCATATAAGGCTTTAGCCCACTACTGCTGTTGCTTAAAGTTCCTCTCTTGGGAATGCCTTCTCATCTCATCTAGTTTTACAAGCTGATTCATCATGTCTTCCATGAAATTGACATCCTCTAGCTGTTCTTATTTGACAAATTTATACACTGGTAAAAGATTATTCAGTGGTAACTTGGCCTGGTTCCCATAAACTAATTCATAAGGAGCATATCCTGTCCATTTCTTGATTGTAATCCTATTTGTCCAGAGTGTAAGAGTTAATTTTGAATCCCATGTTTTTATTATTATTACCCAATATCCTTTTGATAATCTTCATTATGTTCTTGTTACTTGACTCTGCCTGACCATTCCCTTATGTTCAAAGAAAAGAAAAATGGTTCAGTATGTTGTTTATCAAAAATAAAAGGGACATGAGATCATAATGCATGAAACATTTTTGTTCATTGGATCAACATTCATAAATGTCATGATCAAATGTAAAAGCATCAAATAAATAATTAGAGAATCATAGTATACATGATCATCAAAATAGGATTCAAAGATAAGGTATCTTGTAGTAAGAAATGGAGATGAAAGGCATCCATGGACTAACATGGATAATATTGTTAGAGCATAATAAAAGCATGGACTAGCATTGAAAAGATTGTTAGAGCATAAAAAAAAACATAGTCGAACATGCGATCTACTTGAACCACTTGCAGTACCCTCATCATGGCCACGATGATCAAAATTATTCAAAAAAAGCTGTAGAAACAATACATCCACTTATTAGTTAATGACACAAAAGAGTATAACATAAAAAAAATTATTGAACTTTTGTTATAATTAAAAATTACATTAATACTTACTTTGAAATTTTGAGCTTGGTGCATCAATTCAGTCACCCTCTTTTGTGACTCAAGAGTCGAAGGGTATATAGTTGACAATTGAAACATTTCTTTTCCAATTATTTAGAGGCACTTTTGAATTGCACCGGTCGGGTCATCACAAGTTGAAAAATCAACAAAATCTAAGTCCTCTTCAAAGGAGTCCTCTTGAGGGACTGTAGGTCCCTTTCCCTTTCTCTGATGACCACCCATCTGTGACAACAATATTACTAGCACTATTAAAATTACTCTAAAATAATGATGAAAAGAACATAATAAAAACACTATTTAACATTTTGCTTCTATCTAATTTGTACAATAATAATGAGGTTTACCTACTGGGAAGAAGAAGTGCCTGTAGGATCATCGTTGTCCCTTCTATGTGGCTGCTCCATATCGTGGCCCTGTGTTATTATTTAAAGTTAACAAATAATTAATAAAACACTTTAATAAAACAATTTAATTAATTATAGAAAAGATTGAGTATTGGACTAGGGACATGAAAGGCATTGAAAAATTTCATTAGAAAGGACTTGATTAATAAATTTCAAACCTGCACCCATTAGAAATCACTCTCAAATATAGTTTAGTATTTTTAGTTAAAAAAATAATTTTATTCCTTGACATACAACCAAATGGCATGGACCTCAAAATAATGTTTAGCTAAATCATCAAAAAAATGGCACCTTAATTATATTCACCATTTCAGTTGAATCCATACTAAAATAAGATTTGACTATTACATTTAATAAACCATCTCTTCTTGATCCCCAAACTCCAAAGCTTGTTCTTAGAATGAATGCATTTAAAAACATCATGATAACTATTCAAAACATAGTATACACTAACTATTTGTTTTGTTTTCAAATAATTTCAAGGTAAGACATTCATTTGTGGGATTCAAGTTGTGGTCATCTTATACTATTTTTTTGATAGAGAATCAAAGGTCGACAATATATCTTATTAATTTGTAAAAAATGTAATATTTGTTTTGTGTGAGTACTAGTAGGAAAGACCCAAGTAAAGAAAACATCTAGTCTTGCACACAAAACCTACAACATCATTTTTAGTATCGTGTGGAATTTGAAATGACTTCGGGCGGAAAAATGAGTGTGAGTGGGAGAGGAGTGGAAGTTGGAGAGGAAGGGGAAGAAGATGATGATGGAGATGAGGTGGATGGTGAGGAGTCTCTCTAGATGTGGCTGGTTTTGGAGGGCTTGTTTACAATAGTTTCTTTGGATGAATTTCCTTTCCTAGAAGGATTAGATTCAACATTACAAAAAGAACTCAAATATAAAAATATTAGCAAAAAAAATCAATTATTTAATGGTGCATAGTATGTACTTGCACCCCCATGATAGTGGTATTATTTTTATCTATGCGATTCAAATTGTAATTAATAAGAATCTCTTCCCCTGCACATATTGATTTTATCACACATACAAATACACAATTTCCCTCACGTGCCTCAAATATGCAATTGGGTTGTTTAATAGTTGTA